>CM077163.1:238505281-238927449 GCA_039583875.1 Platanthera guangdongensis
GGAACACGCCAGTGTGCCAGGCCGTGTGCCTTAAGCGATGGCAACCGACTTATCCAAACCAGTGACACGCCCACGCGACACGCCCGTGTCATGGGCCGTGTCACCAACACGCCTCAGACACGCCCGTGTCTGTGGCCGTGTACCTGGGTGAAAAAAATCCCAAATCATCCCGAGACTTCACACGGCCTGTGACACGCCCGTGTCCCAGGCCGTGTGCCCAGACACGGCACAAAGACACGCCCTGTCGAAATCCTTCGGCGGGCTGAGTTCGTCGCCTGATTTGACACGCCCTGTGACACGCCCGTGTCACAGGCCGTGTTCAACTCTCGACACTCACTTCTCGACACTCGACGATCGTCGAGTAAAAATCGTCGAGCATGCGACACGGCCTTGGACACGCCCGTGTCCTGGGCCGTGTGCCTCCCTCTCGACGCATCGTCGAGAGAAAAATCGTCGAGACAAAGCCCAATCGTCGACACAATCTCGACACGCCCTGCGACACGCCCGTGTCGCAAGCCGTGTCACCTGACACGCCCTGGGACACGCCCGTGTCCCAGGCCGTGTCACACAAAAATGCCTGTTTCTGAACTTTGGGCTGTTACAAAGAGGGCTCCCATAATGCAGGAGGCCTGCGAGACGAGTAGGAGGGTCGTCTCGCCCCGGGTGCTTCCCCACTCGCCGCATAGAAGGAAGGCTGTTTTTAAATTTCTACCCCCAAGGGGATTTTACTCTTCTACCCGGGTAATTTTACCCTTTTGCCCTTGGTGGTCTACGTATAGCCCTTCAAAACAACGGGGTTTGGCTGTTGGCAGACGCGACCAATGGTATTTTGGTAATTTCAGGTCGGTTCAGTTTGATTATTGCAGTTCAAACTCAGAGGCCTATAAATAGACCCATAGAGGTTCTTCAGAAGCATCTTTTTTCCCGGGACTTTAAAAGAGTTTCCTTTGATTTCTGAAGAGCTTCAAGCCTAGCTTTTGGCTTTGGAGGGAAGCTCTCAGAGATCTTCCGGGTAAGCGGTGGGACCTCCCTGCTGAGGCTTTGGGTTGGTCTATGGTCCTTCACAATCAGTCGGAGGTCAAAGCTTGAGACAAGTAGGTGTTGGCTACGCCCCAGATTTTGAACTTTCGTTGAGGTCAAATTTTGGCTTCAACACTCTTGATTTTCTAAAAGAGGTAGGATTGACTGGTGTTAAACCTGCCAGATGTCCCATGGCTGTTGGAGAAGACAAAACATGGACATATGACTCGCCTCCTCTATCTGATTCTTCGAGGTACCGACATCTGGTGGGCAAACTCATTTATCTGACAGTGACCCGACCCGACATCTCCTATGTTGTAGGCAAGGTTAGCCAATTCATGCAAACTCCTAGGGAGTGTCATATACAGTCTGCCCTGGGGATATTGGAGTATGTTAAAGCAGCTCCAGGGAAAGGATGGCTTTTTCAGAAAAATGTTCACTTGAGGGTTGAAGCGTACTCAGATTCTGGCTATGCTGATGATAAAGAAGACCGCAAGTCAACATCAGGTTTTTGCACATTTGTTGGAGGAAATCTTGTGAGCTGGAAGAGCAAGAAACAGTCTGTTATCTCCAGATCTAGTGCAGAAGCGGAATATCGTATTATGACGTCGACCACATGTGAGTTAAAGTGGTTACATGCTCTCATGTTTGACCTAGGAGAGGTCTACAACTATCTTCTTTCGATGTTCTAGGACAACAAGGCTGCTATATACATTTCCAAAATCCGGTCTTCCATGAGAGAACAAAATACATAGAAGTCGACTGTCACTTTATTCGAGAAAAGATTTTGAAGAAACAGATTTGCACTCCGTTCTTCACTTCTAACAACGAGTTGGCAGATGTCTTCACCAAGCCGGTGTCCACTTCTTTGTTTCACATTTGCGACAAGCTGAGAATGATTGATATTTATGCTCCAGCTTGAGGGGGAGTGTTGAGATCGGGCGGTCTGGCGGGTTGAGACCGGGCGGTCGGGCGGTCTGGCGGTCTGTCATTCTGGCGGTCTGACGGTCTGGCGGTCTGGCGGTCTGACGGTCTGGCGGTCTGGCAAGTTGAGATCTAGCGATTTGAGGTCTGGCGAGTTGAGATCTGGCGGTCTGGCGGTCTGGCAGCTTATCTATGGCGGCTTGGGGATATTGGTCGCTTGTTCTCTACATTATAGTGGCCGTGCGGTTAGGCTAACTGTGCGGCTTGTGCGGCTTATGCGGCTTGTATAGTTTGTGTTCATGTAATTATTAGTCCCATATTGCTTATTTGTAATCTCTCTTCTCCCCTCCATTCTATAAAAAGGAGGTCATACCTTTGTAATAGATACATTTTTGGATAATAAAAATTTTGTTACTCCAATTTTTCGGTCTCTTATTTTTCTGTTCGCACAATCACCACCTCCATTACCTCCCATTATGGAACCTACTTGGGAACTTCTGTATGAGCTGCGGTCCACGCTCACCGCACCAAAATGTTGGAACCGAGATCCGACTCCACCTTGAGTTCGAACCTAGGGTGAAGCTCATACCTACTTCTCCCGAGTCGTCCCTTGGTGAGATACTTGAATTTGGAAGATGACCCTTGACTCTAATGTGGAGGTCCCACCTCACACCCGGAAGACCTTTGAGATCTCACCCTCCCTATCCAATGCTGAGCTAGGTGTCTTGGAGGATGAAGGAAGAGGATGAGGAGTGATGAAAAACTGAATCCCTCTCCAAAGCACCCCAAGGGTCTATTTATAGATTTTTGGGGATGGTCTGCCAATAGCGCAATCTCTCTACTCTGAAATTACTGAAATACCTCGGGGCTGGTCTGTCAACAACCAAACTCCGCTATTCTAAACAGCTATTCACAGCCCACCTGGGGCAAAATAGTAGACCCTCAAGCCGGGTGAGCTGCTCAAGCCGGGCGAGCTACTCAAGTCGGGAGAGCTGCTCAAGCCGGCAAGCTGCTCAAGCCGGGCGGGCTGTTCAAGTCGGGTGAGCACTAGGGTCGGGGGCGGGTGTCGGCCTCGCGCCGCACCCGCCCCCTAATACAGGCCGGGGTGGGTGCCGGCCTCCCACCCCCCTGAAGGAGGGGTCGGGGCGAGTGTCGGCTTCCTGCCGCACTCGCCCCCTGAGGAGGGGTCGGGGCGAGTACCGGCCTCCCTCCGCACTTGCCCCTTGAGGAGGGGCTGGGGCGGGTGCCGGACTCCTGCCACACCCACCCCCTAGAACAAGGCCGGGGGGAGTGTCGGCCTCCCGCCGCACCCGCCCCTAGAATAAGATTGGGGTGAGTGCCGGCCTCCCGCTGCACTCGCCCCCTGAAGAGGGGCTGGGGCGGGTGTCAGCCTCCCGCCGCACCCGCCCCCTAGAACAAGGTCGGGGCGAGTGTCGGACTCCCGCCGCACTCGCCCCCTGAAGAGGGGCCGGGGCGAGTGCCGGCCTCCCGCCGCACTCGCCCCCTAAAGTAGTACATCAAGCACTAGCAAACTAGACAAATTTTTATTCCCCATACTAGTATATCAAGCATATCAATAATAAATTGGCCCCCATGAGTGCAAAACCCCCAAAAACCTTAAAAATTTATAGCAAGTCTTACACCTTCCTGGGGACCCCACTTCGCGAATATGGGGCTGTACAGCAAGCTCTCCTGACTGACAGCAATGACAAGAAGTGCACGTGCCACTAATAAGGAAACTCTGAAAGAGCTTGTCGATCTAGCCTCAGTCAACTCACCTACAAGCAACACTCCACTTCTCAGAGAAGCCACAACCACACTAATAACATCTGTGGAGGAGCATGCCTGCCTGTTGGAGGAGCGTCGGCCTGAGATGCTCACCCATCTACGAGATTTGGGAGCTATTCATCCTCCCAACTCGGTCAATGCCCTAGGTGGATGACCGTCATTGACCCCAAACTACGCCATGGTTGAAGGAGTTGCCCTCCTTGATGATCGCTCCACTGATGAGCTGACCAACACAGCCAGCTCCATTCATCCTACGTTACCCGATGGGATTCCCGGGCACGCATAGTGTAACTCCTACCTGGTGGATTAACTTTTTGCCCAACACACCACAACCCTCTAGTCACCCCTTAAGTCATGTCACACCTCGTGCCCCGCAGATTCAAGCTGCCCAACTTAGAAATCTTTGATGGAACGGACGATCTGCTGAAGCACGTCAACCACTTCGCAATGATCATATAGATTTACAATGCCCCTGATAGACTAATGTGTCAAGTATTCTCAATAACTCTAAGGGGACAGACCCACACCTAATTTCATTTTCTAGAATAGGGAAAAGCAATAATTTCGTTGAATTAATCCAGTTGTTTACCGACCAATTTATCGTCAATCGACAGTGTAACACCACATCCTAATTTAACAACAAATTAGCAGTTCGGTTGGGCCCAACGATATGCAGTAAATTAAGAAATGATATTAAAACTGATATATATCAGACATAAATGAAAAGTACTGAAAGTAAACTTATAGCGGAAGTAGAAAATGTAACTAAGGGTAAAAGTGTACCTCATCAAGCTGAATTCACAAAACCACTAGAAAGATAATGAACTAAACAACTGAATAGTTTCATGATCATATCGTTGGGCTAGGAGGATTCGAGTCCTACTAACAGCTAGTAGTGGTAAAGCTATAGAAAGAGACTATATGTTATTGTACTATGCATGCTCTGCTAAAGCATTACTAAGTTTACTTTCTGGAAAATGTTTGTTAGTAGGACTCGGATCCTACTAGAAATGGTATGATCGTTAAACTATTCAGTTAGTAAACTTACCCTTAGTTCGTTAATAGGACTCAGATCATACTATAAATGGTACGATCGATAATGAACCAAACAGTTGAATTCACAGAGCCATTAGAAATTTTAAGATGGACAAACATATGCCACATAGAATAGTTCGTTAGTAGGACTTGGATCCTACCATAGATTAACAAAAGAATTCCCTAATCAACGTTGTATAAGGCATACTTAGAAATTCTGAATGAGGAGTTATACACATGTTGACTAGAATTCCAGAGAAGGGATTGCATAATACTTGTGCAAAACTAAAAAAATGGTTGATTGACCGCAGACACTTCACTATCGCTCGAGGGAGGAGAAGGATGTTCATCAACTGATACTGCAAATGAACAAACAAAAAAGGAAAGGTAGAATAGTTCTTGCATGCACTAAAACTGGGAAAATCAGTCGGACAACATGGCAGAGGAGGGTCGTCGAACTCTCCTGAGACGGGGAAGGGAGCCTATGGCCTGAATCAAAGGAGGAGGTCTCGATCTTACGTGCATTGGGACTCTGCGAACTCCAGACGGGGGAGAAAGGGAAAGGCATAGTTACAGGATTTTGTAACTGAGCGTCATTTATATGAATCAGGAGGTTACGAAAACCGCAGGGGTTGAACCGGCAAACATATAAAAAAATTAAATTAAGTATTTCCTTTTAACTACACCATTGTTATTGCACTCTAATACTTAAAATTTATATGATATGCCCACTCACTAATAATTAAAATGAGTTAAACATATACTCAACGTCTAAAATTAATCCATTAATTGACGTACAAGATTTAGCCATCTTCTAAATGTCCACATCCTGAATCTTCAACTGATGGTAATCTAACCTCAGATCTAACTTGGAGAACATGAAAGATCCATCAAGCTGGTCAAACAAGTCATCAATCCTAGGAATATGATACTTATTCTTAACTGTCAACTTGTTCAGCTCGTGATAATCTATACACAACCTCAGACTGTCATCATTCTTATTGACAAATAAAAGAGGCGCATTCCAAGGCGAATTGCTGGGGAGAATAAAACCCAAGTCGAGCAACTCCTGCAATTGAATCTTCAATTCAGTGAGTTCTCTGGGAGTCATGTAATAAGGAGACTTGGTCATTAGTGTAGCTCTAGGTAGAAGATCGATTTAGAAGTAAATCTCTCTAGTAGAAGGAGCACCGGGTAATTCCTCAGAGAAGACATCCAAAAATTCTTGTACCACAAGTACTTCTAGCAGATCAACCTCGGCTTCTGCAATCATTAGCACTAAAAAGGTTTCACAACCTTTGCTAATGCATTTGACAGCCTTGATGAAGGAGATAATTGACTTAGTGACTCCTTCCATGTCCTGGAAGGTAACGACGACCTGGTTGGGTCCTTCAAACTATATCAGCTTACCCCTGCAATCTATCTTGTCGTTTACAGTCGATAACCAGTCCATACCCACAATCAAATCGAAACCTGCAATAGAAAGTATTAAAGCTTCTATAACGATTTCTGCTTCTTCAAATTGCACTGGTACCCTACACTTATCTCTGGTATGGTGGAAAGATCTATTAGGCATCATAACCTCCAACAATGCTGACTCCAGAAGAATTTCTAAACACAGCCTATGCACTAGAGATTCTGCTATGAACGAGTGTGAAGCGCCCGTGTTAAAGAGCATTTTGGAGGGTACATTATGAATCATAAGCATGCTTACATGAATGTTTGATCAATGAAATTAGCACTGAAATTAAAGAGGATTAAAGTAAGTTATCTATATGGCAAATACATACCTGTCACAACATCCTCCTGCTCTTTGGCTTCGTGATGGCCAAGCCCATAAACTCTGGGCTGCACCGGACCTTGTCCCGAAGTTGGCTTCACGTCAGAACTCATTGGTGCTTTTCCCTTATCAGCTCAACTAGACCAACAATCTCAAACTTTGTCTATAAGAATGGGTTACAATTATCAAACAAAGGTATATATATATATATATATATATATATATATATATATATATATATATATATATATATATATATGATCAAACACTTAAGCTTAAATTACCTGGTTCACGAAAACTCCCTAACAGTAGCGGATTATGTGTCCCAGTTGCTAACACTTAAAACATACCTCCATTGTAGTCAAACACTCACCTAGATGGTCGCGATAACACTTAAGACAGAGGGGGTAATCCTTAATCATCGCTCCGGTCGGTTCACCTATCTTACCATTAAACCTTTGCTTCTTGCTCCAGTTCCTTCCTTGGCTAGTCTTGCTTTGTTGTTGTTGAGAAGCATCATGAGGTCGCTTCGATCGAAAGTTGTTGGGCTTCTGAACCTCCTACTAGTCAGCTTCCAACTTCCTTGAAGTTTCTATTAAACTCTTGTAATCAGCGTTCACCATCGTCATCAATGACTGCCTCAGAAATTGAGCAGTCCATCCACAAAACGACTACACTTCTCATTCTCGTCCCCTTGCATTGTGCCAGCATATCGAGATAGGTGGGTCAGCTCCCGCTCATAAACTACTACTATTTATCCCCCTGAATAAGCCTAAGGTACTTCTCCTGGAGACTACGACACTTAGACGGGGATACAAACCAGCTAGCTAGTATTGTCGAGAAGTCATTCCACGAGAACATATCTACGGTACAACCTGACAACATTGGAGATCATATTATCATCACGCTAAAATAATAATGAAAATTAGGGAAATGAATTTTTAAACTAAAATACTTACGAGCGGGGTCGTCCGCTAAGTGCATGGTCCACCACTGATGGGCCTCCCCTTTCAGAAGAAAACCTGCTAAAGGAAATTTCTTGTTCTCTGAGCACTCCATCACCTAGAGTAAATCTCAGGTTTTTATCAGCCAATCATCAATCTCCATGAGCGTTTCTTCCCCAATATAATTGGAGGGATAAATATCACAAAAATTCCTCAGGTAACCCTCCATCCCTTAGTCCCCGACAGCTGGCACAGGAAGTGCTGTTGGATCTATATCAAGCAATGCATTTCTGAATTCCACCATGGCTATGGCCACCGCCCTAGAAATAATAGCGGTCATGTCTGTCAGGTATGACATTACTGGTGTTGTTGGTGTTGCGGGTGTTATAGGTGTTGCTGGTGCTAGAGGTGCTTCTTGTGTACTATTGTTTTCCATGGCTTTTTCAGGGGTTGTATTTGTTGAGAAGGCTCGCCCGCCTCACTGGTACACAGAGCCTATAAGATGTAAGGAATGAAATTATTAATGCCCGTGAAATAAATGAAGGTTATACTAAATAAGACACTCTTAAGCACAAGCACAACTAAGATCTAGATAAAAAATGATGACTTTATCGTCGAAGGAGTGATTAAGAAGAAATCCCAAGTCTCTGTGAATTTTTTGGGTCATGGGATCCTAAACCTAGCTCTGATATCAAATTGTAACACCATATCCTAGTTTAACAACAAATCAGTAGTTCAGTCGGGCTTAGCAATAAGTAGTAAACTAAGAAATAGTATTAAAACCGGTACATAACAAACATAAATGAAAAGTACTGAAAGTAAACTTATAGCGGAAGTAAAAAGTGTAACTAAGGGTAAAGGTGTACCTCATCAAGCTGAATTCACAGAGGCACTCGAAAGATAATGAACCAAACAACTGAATATCTAAAATAATACTAAATGTCTGGTACAAAGAAAACTCTTAAACATTAAGATTACACAGTGCCCATGAACTAAAACGGTACAGTACTAAAAGAAAACAGCTGAAAGAAAACCAACTATAAGGAGAACTTCACAAAAACGTTCATCCTAAGCGCAACCTCCCACCTGAGTCCCCTGTAAGAACATGCCTGAAAACGGGTCAGCCCAATGAGAGAGTAAGAAGAACTATGTATCCTAGTGACACAAAAATTTATTTTGAAAGGAAATGAATGCATGCTTTTAAAATAAGTTTTATACTATAGAAAAAGGATTACATGCTAGTGTACCATGCATGCTCTGCTAAAGCATTACTGCAACATAAAATATTTGTTCTATTTACGCGTGTCAAAAATATTTACTCAAGTTCTGATAGTTGGTTGACTAAAAGATTCTCTACGGTTCGGTCAACACTTGAGTTCTAAGTTGCACATGTTTGTCCTTCTTAAAATTTCTAAAAAGAGCAGCTTCTAATACGTAATTCTAGTCTAACTATCAGTGTTCTACTAACGAACTCAGGTGTTCTAGTGTCTCACGAACACAAACTCGAATCTACTAATCTTCTAAAAAGGGATAACATCTCCAAACTCTAAGACTCGTAAGATACACTACGCCATATGAGAAAGATAGTGTTCCTCTATCTAGCACGAGAGGAGGTGTCAATCGTGCTTACTTATTATATACTATTTATTGCTACTCTGCTTAGGAAAGTATCTGTATATCTTAGATAGTACAATGTATCTATTAATCGACAAGATTTCTTATTCATGATGTTACTATTTTCAGCATCGTAAATCTATAAGAGTGTATATGATTCGTAATTTACACTATTTCAAAAGGTCTAACTTTTTGAGAAATTTAGATATTCATACATAATCTACATATACTAGTTGAATGATTGTTGAGTTACTACTTTCTAACGTTCAGAGTAGTAGTTTATGACTATAACATTATTTTTGAATTATAAAAAACGTTAAATGAAAGTTATCTGATATGTCTAGTCAGAAAGAATAAGAATTTTTTACCACCTTTATCAGTATTTGCAATTTGTTTTTTATTATGCTTTCTTAGCTTTCACGACAATAAGCCACAATTTCAAATTTGTGCATGAATCTATAATCCGTTTTTGTTGTTTTCCAGCTTCATTTGTCATGCCTGTCACAGGAAACAAATCTTCGAATGGTAAGGCCACGACCTCCGATACGAGACACCCCCCCAAACCCTACGGTCATGTGAGGCTTGCCCCCCTTTGCGACAGAGTTCCTTGTACAACAACTACCCTTACCGAGTAGCGCACTCACAGCAGCTTCCCTCGCTGGGTAGTGCGCTCAGAACAGCTTCCCTCGCCGGGTAGCGCTCACATCAGCTTCTCTTGCCGAGTAGCACACTCACATCACCTGTCCCCGAGTAGCGTGCTCACATCAGCTATCTTGGTACCAACACTGGGTAGCTAGCACGCTCACATCAGCTATCTCGGTACCAACACTGGGTTACACACTCACATCAACTATCTCGGTACCAACACCGAGTAGCACGCTCACATCAGCTATCTCGGTACAACCATTGGGTAGCACACTCATATCAGTTATCTTAGTGCCAACACCGAGTAGCGTGCTCGCATCAGTTGCCCTCGCCGGGTAGCGCGCTCACAGTATCTCGCTTTGTCAGGCAGTGCGCTCACAGTATCTCCCTTTGTCAGGCAGCGCGCTCACAACAATTGCCTAGCCTCATTGGATAGCATGCTCACAACAACTCCCTTTGTCAGACAGTGCACTCAAAACAGCTTCCCTCTCTGAGTAGAGCCCTCATAAGGGCGCGCACAACAACTCCATCATTGGGTTGCACACTCACATTAGCTCCCCTCACTAGGTAGCGCGCTCACGGCAGCTACCCCGATGCCAACATCAGATAGCGCTCGCAACAGTTGTTTTCATCAGGTAGCGCGCCTTCCTCAACTGCCCTCGCCGGGTAGCGCACTCACAACAACTCACCACATCGGGTAGCGCGCTCACAACAACTCACCGCATCAGGCAACACACTCACATCACCTGCCCTCGCTAGGTAGCGCGCTCCCAACAGTTGCCCTCGTCGGGTAGCATGCTCTCAACAACTACCATCGATACCAACACCGAGTAGTGAGCTTACAACAACTACCCCTATCGGTTAGCATACTCATAGAAACTACTCCTAGTACTAACATCGGGTAGTGTGCGAATGATAACAACAACTACCTCAGAAGTGTAATCGCTCAACACATTCGCATTGCACGGCTCTGCGACACGTTCACGTTCGTCCAACCTCTCAGTATGTTCATGTGTGCGCAACTCTCAAACTCATTTGCATGAACCCGGCTCCATCGCTTAACCCGAAAAGGTGCATCACTACCCAAAAGAAACTCACACTACTCTGCAAAGGTTCCAGCGTGCTCCACTCCAAAAGAGTGTGCACCCCTCCGCGGCCATAAGAGAATATAATTTCCCACATATCTGAAACAGATCTATTGCCCTCTGATTAAACTTTAAAGCCACACTCACGCAACACGTATTCGTGCGCGCACGCCCACATTTAAGGCTGCGCACACCTATGAACACGCCGGGGAAGGAAGGGCAAGGGCCCCCTTTTGCCAACTGAGCATCAACCACTGACGCTAACGTGAAGCTACAACCCCCGATGCCAGCACCGAGTATCGAACTCAACCACTGATAACTATACAAAGTGACAAGCTCATAATCACATGAGGCGCAAAAATTTGCTCAAGCAACATCGTAAAGCAACATGGATGAAAGAACGATTTAAACGCATGGATTGAACAAACAAACTCGCACATCCAAAAATATACGACCTTCAAGAAAAATTTCCGGACTCATTTTCTAAGAAAAAGGTCCTCCAAAAATTAGGTGACATTTGACGGGGTTCCCTAAAATTCGTTCGAGTTAAGCCGACATTTGACGGGGGGCCCCAACCGGATCGCCGAAATGGGCTGCCTCGGCCAAGTGAGAATGCTTGCAAGCCGGATGCCACCGAACCCGAACACGGCATAACAATCATGCTCGGGGGTCGCGCCCACACATATGACAAGCTCGCTCGGGGGTTGCGAGCACGACAAGCATGCGCGCTACTGCGGGCAGGCAAAGTGTGTGCGCGCCCCACGCGCCCCCACGCATGCATGCGTTGGCGCCGCACTACAGCCTCCCACCGTTGCAACTTCTCAAGGCCATCAACCTCCACCGCCACCTTTGTCCTCGTCAGTAAACATGCCCGGGTTGCCTAAATTGTTCGGACCGCTCGTGAGGCATGGTTGTCATTTTTCAAAATTGGTGATCCAAGAGACCAGAATCATGCATTTCTATTTTTCCGTTCAAATTTCAATAGCACGCAATTATCCCCCCCCCCTGCCCAAAAAAAAACTATAAAAAGACTCAAATAACTTCATTTGAAAACAGACAACTACGAAGAGAAGACAAAGTTAGGAAATTTTTCAGTGAAGACTTAGCACATTTCTCGTTCTCCTTCTCAGTGTTAACTCTCCTCGCTGCATCGTTCGCTCCAGAGATTGATCCAAAAGCAACAACTGTGTGCGTTGCGGAAGATTTTGCATATTTTTCTTTCAAGAATTTGTAAATTGAGCGGTAGTCTATCACCCGCCAAAAAGTTCTAACACGTATAACCGCTTGCAACTAATAGATTTGATCGGCGCCGATCCGGGCCTGTGTTTTTTTCTTTCTTTCTTGATTTTTTCACATAAAACGCCGCGTTGTTTTTGCTGTTAGTTCTCCTTTTGACTGTTTGCACTCTTGACTTTCTCTCGAGCTAAGACAATCTAATTCATCCGGTCCGGAAAAGCGCTAAGCGACCCGCAATAATAATAGTAGGATCTGAAAAGAAATCAATCAAAATGCATTTTAAAAGATAGTTAAGAAATTGAGTTGGGGTAAGACGTGGATCACTGTCCTAAAAAAGTCCACCCCACTCAGGCAAGGCTTTCAATGGATGCTCACTCATCCAAGATACAACATTCATCTAGAACCCCAAAACTCCGATGTTCGAGGACACCAAAAAAACACAGAGCAACCGAACTTCCACTTGATGAAGAAAATGTACAAGAATGCAAAAATAAAAACGCAAGAGCAGTTCATGAATTTTGTTTCAGCAACAAACCTCATATATTGGAGTCTCGTAAAAATTGCAAATAATTATCACGTGATTAATTTCTAACAATTATATTAAGTTTTATCATGCATAAAAATACTTAAATTTCAAATGTACAATTTAAAGTGGCAATACACATACAGAAAACATGTAAAAAAATCACTTGCGATAAAATTGATGCATGGAAATTGACTTGAGTCGAATTCCAAACAACGCATAGTAATTGATGAAGCCATCTCACAACAAAACATGAGAAGTGGATGCACGTCGAATTATAGGAGGAAATCGACATACTTCCATTTTGTGGAGAGTAAAGGATGAAATGTATTTGACATATAGATTCAACATACATCGAAATGCATTCAACGCACGACGAATACTATTCGACATAAGTTGATTTGTCGATTTAAGTTTTTCAAAATGACAACTATTTTGTACAAAAAAAAAACACAATGCAATCCAATTGTTTCTCAAATCGCAAATCTGATTCTAAGTCTGATGCGTGCGTGCGAGCGAGTGCACATGGTTCATTGCTTCTCCTTATGTTTCTTTCAACATAATAATAACGTGAGAATTTGTGTATGTATCCACTTAAAGTGGTTGAGTTTGGCAATGTGAAACTAATCATTACATGTTTTTCATGAAATGGTTTCACTTCAAATATTTGTGTTCCCTCTGTTTTGATTTTGAGCTTTCCCGTCAATTGAAGTGGAGCTCAAACATCAAACACCATGAGGCTCTATTAAACATAATCAAAATAATTGTTTAAAGTAATAAAATTCTAACAAGTTTCAACAAAAACAAAAAAGCTAAATGAATTTCATAAACAATAAGATTAGCATTAATAAATAAAATCAAATAAACATTTGTTTCATGAAGTTGTATCTAATGCAATGAGTGTACGCGAAATTGTTAGCTTAAATCCACAATTAGTACTTGTTTCTTCTATTAAAGAATATAATGCACAGGAGGATTTGAATTATAATCTTTTGATTGATAGATTAATTAAATACACATAAGATTGGTTGGTCATTGGGTTAAATGGTTAGCGCTTTAATTATCACTTTATATGTATTTTAATTTTGATGATTTAAAATAAATTTAGTTTTAGAAAATGAATGACCAGGATGCTTCAACCGTATATAATAGATAAACATGCAGACACTCTGGAGCATAAATCCACAACAACATAATGCAGAGGAGCACTTTATTTGCTTCCAATGGAAAAGAAATTAGAGAAATATATACACAGCAAGACAGATTGATTTCAAACTGGTCCAAAACCTTCAAAAACACACACAGATGCTGCATGTATGAACAGAATGTTTCTATTTAGTAATGATGCTGATAATCTTCCAGAGAAAAAACATGCTTGCTAATTCCTACATAGATGGAACACAGACAGCTAGCTTACCCCAGGGTGGATCATAGGGAAAAATGCCCAGTTGTTCTTCGGATTGTTTGAGATTCCAACCACTTTCTCATCGGCCCACCAGTTTGAGCTCGCCCCATGCTCGCCATCCGAATTGCTGAATTTGAATTCTTTGGCTGCCGATAGAGTGATCAAAGATTGTGCTTTCTCTGGCGAGCCATCGGAGGTTGCGACGAACGAAATGCTGCCTTGGCTGCCATAACTGTCATCATCCCGCTCTCCATCCATCGGAGTCTTCGCTCCCAGCAATTGCGACGGAGCTTCGCACGAGAAAACTGTTTTCCTTCCCAGGCATCGTGCCACCTCTTCTGCGGTTAGCTCGAAGGACACTCGACGATCCGAGAAAGGTTCGTTGTCCTGAGAGGAAGAGGTTGTGTCCTTGGTCGGACTGAAAGTCGAGCGCGCCACCAGCTCATGCAGGGCTCCATTTTGGAGAGACGGAAAATCGCGGGAAGGGAATGGCGACGAAGTGCCGGAGCAAACGGAGTTCGGCGATATAAGATGACCAACCGGGCTCCCGGGATACAGTTGGTAGGAATTAAACTCGTATGAATTGCCCAAAAATTTGGCGAACGGCACTTCCGGAGATGAGGGGTCGTAAATTGCAAGAGTTCTGGAGGCGGGGTGATGGGAGCGGTGGATGGTTCCGTGGTGAATGTCGAGAATACGGGAGGAGAGACTAACTGAGTCTCATTTGCATAGGGTCCGATGGCGAAGATGGAAGGGCGGCCATCTGGCGAGTAGATGTCTGAAGAAAGTGCGGATAGCGTAATTCCGCCGGCTGGGGTTTGGATGGCGGATGGGGGAGCCGAGTGCTGGAAGGAGACGGGAGAAGATGGCGGAGCAATGAATGGGAACACAATTGATGGCGGCTGGCTGGAGTTCTCAGGTTGTGGTGCCGCAATCTGAGCTGGTGTGGGATCAGGAACAAGGACAGTGCTGCTGATGCGTTTACTGTGGCAATGGGATCCAAAGCACGAGTACAGATTGAAAAAGGAATTCCATCTTCTCCTCTGCAAAAATAAAATAAGTAAAAGGTATAGAAATTTAAGCTTGAACAACTTGGTTTAAACATTTGAACAGAAATACAGAATAAGAGAGAAATCATCAATACAATATTTCAAGCATAAGTTAGCATATGTTGTACTTATTTAGTTCCAGTTATGCGAACAATTGCTCCATTTAAATAACTTCAGGTTGTTGGTTTTATATTTATTACAAAACTGGCCGTGATTTCAGAAGCAACAAACAAAATACTTTAAGCCAATAGCTTCACATTAGAAACTCTTGACAGGGTAACTTAATAATCATCTATAAATATGGTTATTGTGTGCTAATGCAGACATTAATAAATATTGGGAAATATTCATTTCAAAAATAAATTATCATCACAATACTTTGTGATGAGAAGCAAAGGACTGTGCACACCATTACATCGTAAGGGAATATCTTTATATATTAATATAGATATACATATACACACACACTGTTACCAAAATATTGGATGAGGGACAACTAGGAAGAAAAGTTGGCCCCATTTAATAATTGATTGATATGCTAAACCAGACACTTGAAACTTTTACATCAGGAGGCCCTGGGGTCAGGCATACTCGGCATAAGGAATAGTGTGACATCCGTATGGAAGCATTGGACGCTAAAGCAGCACAAGAATGTTCAATAGATGATGCAAAACTTTGGGAAGTGAACCCAAGCGACCAGTGCGGCGGTGAGTGATAAAAAAGGCCAAAAGGTGTAGACCATGGAGAAATGCATGATATAAGTCAAGAAAGTAACAAAAATAAAGGGAAAATAAACAGCCATAGTGAACAAAGTCAATTGTTTTGAGGAAAAAATGATAAGGAATAGATGGTGTGCAACTAGGGTTGGACATGACATTAACGGAATTATGATAATTGTTGGAATCAAACAAGTTCGGATCAAATGGGTTGCAAAGATTATTGATTCTGCAGTCTAACATCGCAGATATGATGGCTGAAGCAAGAGAGAGATGTCTATAAACATTAAACACGACACGAGTGCTGTAGCGATGACGTCTTGCTACGTACCCGGAAGTCGAAAAGAATTTCCCCTCCAAAGCCAAGGGTTGAGCCGGGTAATACTCACGGGGTCTTATTTATATACAAACCAAGGGGATTACACTGTGAATAGCCGTCACCGACGAGGGCACTTAGAAGATTTTTGGAGGTGTCGAGTACTCTCCTTGAGGTTGTCGAATACTCTTCTCGAGGTTGCTGGGTACTCTCCTGGTGAGGTCGGCGAATAGCCGTTCTCGACGAGGTATGCCGAGACGAGGAGTGCTTGAGGCCACTGAGCTGGTCTCCTAAGATGTCATCCTTAGACATTTCTAATATTGATGAATTACGGGTTATACAATAATAACTCTTACATTCTTTATTATAGTGTAATTAAAAAAAAAATTGTCGTAACGAACACAAAACAATAAAATAAAAAATAGATAATTAAAAGAACTGAATCCATGCTCATACATAACAACTTGCAACTATCTAGCACGTAGAAAGTCAGCAGAGAAAACTTCAACAGAAAAGTAATCAAATCAAAGAAAAAAGATTTGTGTGAGACTTCAATTTGGGCCAGCTTTTCAAATATAGTGTAGAACATCGAATTATAACGTATTGAGACAACGTGCGGTTCAACGATTTAGGCTCTATTTGGTTCGGCGTTTTGCCGCTCCGTTTGGGCAAACGCCGCCGGAAGGCGGGTAAACAAATGAACCTTCAGCGACGTTTGCTCCGTTTCCACCCGCCCGCCTTGAGAAACGCCCCAAAAAGCTTCGTTTGGAGAAGCCACCTCCCCCCTCCGATTCGAACACTCCGTTTTCACATGCCGGATCGATCCGCCACCGCCAAACCAAATGAAGCCTTAATCTGCAATTGTCTGACGTATGTTCACGCTCCCAAGATAGTTCATGAAATAAGAATACATCTCAAATTAGCTACCAAGCTTGGAATCATCTCAATATCAAAGACAATGGTTCTCTTTGTTTTGGCAGTGAAAGTTGGAGCGGTGGGAATGAGGGCATTGGTAATGAAGCGGTGAGAAATGGAGGGGGGTGATTGCTGTCTCAAAAAATGCCAATATGGCGTTTTGGAGCTGTGGTTGTGAAAATCCGAGGGTTACCAAACAATTTTTTTTAGAATTGGCGTTTTCCCCCAATGTAGATGGAGCAAAAACGCCCAAACAAACAGAGCCAATATCTGGACATCACTCCAAGAGAGCCGAGAGAGCACATCACCAGAATTCAATACCAAAATCTGATAGCTTCTCCCCAAAGTTCTTGTAGTAAGCCATAATCTCTAATAAACGACTTCTCTTTCTTGATTTATCAACCTAATTTCAAGCAACAGTGCCTAAATCATACCAAATCTCAGTGACAACAGATTAGAGGAAAGGCCATCCAATGAAGGAAACAGAAACACAATCTTGAAAAGAAGAAACGGTCAAAACCCAAAGTCCTGATTTTCTAAAGAAAAACAAATCTGTTGATACTAAATTAGAACTCTGTGAACAAGGCGCGTAACTCTGCATCAACTAGAAGAGCTACTCCGGTTGATATTTCAGGTCAACGTTAAATCCCGTGTAAACATACACAGATCAATTAGGGCAAAAAAGTCCCCATGTTTCATCGGATGAGATGATGTCTTCTAAAGAGATGAAAAAAACACAACCAAAAGCTAGATCCATATATCCAGGTAGAGCAGCAATACGCATCAAACATCGAACCTGTAAACTAAAAAATCGAAGATAGCTAACCAACAGAAAAGTCAATTCGAACGCCGGGATCTCAAATCAAGGATTAAACGGTAGACTGCCTACCGGAATAGTGGCTTGCTGGACTCTGCTCTCCGCTGAGGCGATTGCCGCCGCCGCGGCGTGCACCGTATCCGCGCTGCTGTTCATCACTTTCGCTCTTCACAAACCAAATCGGAAACCCAAATTCCTCCAATCAGCTCTTCCTAACTGCGCCGGAGACGTATTTCACCGAACGAAAAGCACAGGGCAATCCCCCTCAACAAACAAAATCATAGGCGGCGCCATTCACACACTGGATTCCACGGAGAGAGATGAAAAACACCAGGTAGAAAAGGAGCTTTGGGTCGTCGGGCTTGCTGTGTGTGTGTGTGAGAGAGAGAGAGTTCATTCTCAGCCGCCCATTTGTGCAGATGAGAGGAGTGGAGGGGTTATGTTCTGCAAAACTTTGGCTGCACTCAACGTTGCTGCCGGACCTTTTCGCCGTTGTCTTAAAGCTAGCGCGAGCCGGTCGTGGAAAATGACATGCCCCCACGTGCGCCGCGTGCGGGCCCTACCCTGGGTGCCTTCCGTATTTTTCGAGCTCATTCTCCCACCCACTCGGGTTTTTGGATAAAACGTGGGTGATTTCGGTGAAGTTTGGGTAATAAAATTTAAACTATAATTTTTTTAAAAAAATGTTTTCTCGTTTTTTAATACGAATTGGCGTCGTGCGGCTGGCTCTAATCACCAACTGACAAAACAATATTAAGGCCCTGCTAACTGTCAAGTGACGACAAAATTATATAAAGATTAAAAATATTAGAGGTGATGGTGATACCTTACATTTATAAGTAAAATGTGCTGCAAATAGCAATATGTGTGCTAATAGACCCACCATTTCCACTACCTTAGTCGTTGTTTCGTTGGGTGGATAGCTTGCGGCGCGGTTGGAAGAAAACAGAGTTTTTAAGGCTATATTTGGTTCGGCGGTGGCGGGTGGATCCGGTTGGTCGAAACGTCATTTTGGAACCGGAGGGAGAGAGGTGGGGGTCGAAATGGAGCGGATCGGGGTTGTTTCCTACTTGCTGCGGGTGCAAACGCCGGCAGCGGCTGTTTGTTTCCCCGCCGTCCGGCGGCGTTTGCTCCAAACGGAGGCGGCGAAACGTCGAACCAAACGAAGCCTAAGAGAAGCGGCGTTTGGTCCTGCTTATTTCTAAAAATTCAGTCGTTTGGTTACGTTTTTTTTATTACCTCCCAGCCGTAATGATGAGTCTCGTCCATCAGCAACTTTTTGTGTTTCTTCCCCCCGATCTAAACAACAATGACATGAATGCGTTTTAGCATGAAAAATCTGGAAATGGTGAAAACGCACATGAGCAGAATTATATCGCGCCAAAATCCACTATCTGCCTTGCAATTACAAGTTTTTGAATTCTCTGGAGGGTGACAAACTGCCGCTCCATTTACAAACTATAAGTACAGGAAAAGTGGAAAGATGGCTAAATCCACGGAGCCTTGGAGAGTGTCCGCGGGAGCGTCCGCGAGCGTGTTCTTCTATGTCTTTTTGATGGTGCCGACCTGACACTACTTAACGACACGACGCACCACTACAATCTCCAACCCAACACGTGATGGGCATGTCGCGACATGGTTCAATAAGGCAGTTATTTTTCTAGTTTGTTATCTTTTAAAACTATTTGGTTATATTTTAACTTGTTTTTGAGCGTCCGATCGACCAAACTGTTGTAGAAGAGGGTTTGCTCAAGGCTCAAGATAGTCCACATAACCCTATCAAGTTTGTAATAGAGATTATATAGTATCTTCAGCGTAGAGCCAAGTCCTAGAGCGATACGAACCCAATAACCCGTTCCGAGTCGGACCCGACACGAGCGGACATAAAACTCAATATCACTAACAATCTACTCCTATGTCCGCTGTGAACCCGACGTCGGAAAAGGGGGTGGTTTGTGAAATGTTCAGCCAGAAGTGAATCATTCACAACCATGTCCGACACCTGTTAAAAATTATTAGACTTAACAAGAAAATTAGTATGCATGCATAAACAGAACAAGAGTTCAGCCACATCACATCATGTCTCAGATACAATCAGGGCACAGGCCCTAAACGCCTATTGTCCCAAATCAAACAGAGAGCAACAAAAGTCCAAACAAACAAGTGAAAGAAAATAAAGAGCTAAACAGTGCTCTGAAACAGAGATACCAAAAGGAAGTCTAGCAATACTCTAACTGTCAATATCCAGAAGATCATCATGATCAGGATCCCAGTCTACCAGTGCTCCTCCTAGATCAGCAGCCCCTGTAATTTCCAACAGAGAATTTCATTTTAAAATGAATTCAAACATTTGAAAATATACAAATAACTAGTTCTACCATGAGAACGTAGTATTTAATTATTATTATTAGTGTTGGTTGGGAGGACGCTTCTACAGAGTATTATAGATAAACCTCAGAATCCGTTATCTGTTTCCAAATGAAACGATTTACGGACTTCTGGACACCACAACTATATTTGTGTTCTTATATGAATGTCACGGTTACTGCTCTTCTAGAGTTGACTGAAACTCATCAAGTTTGGAATGTAACCAATCAACAAGAGAAAATTCGAACCAAGTCAAATCGTGTTATCAAGTTTGGAATAACACTCTCCTCCACGGCAAGATAGCTGAATCCAGGTGAAGTTGTTAGCATCAAGTTTGGAATGAAACAACTTACCAGATCCAAACTCAGCAACCAGGAGCATCAACGGAGCACAACATGCTTGCTTTGACAAAGGAAATCTGAAAATCAAAATAATTAGACTAAGGCTGAATTGAATCGCCTAACCTTGAACTAAGACCGAGCTAAATCGCCTTTAGTCTCATTTCCCCCACTGTTTTGATTAACCGATCTTTGGGCATTCCTTTCATCAATGGATCAACCAGATTATCCTTCGAACGCACATCGATCAAAGTGATAATTCCTTGTTCTTTTAGATAATTCAACAAAGCATGTCTCATTCGTACATGTCTCCTCTTAGTGTTATAGAGGGCATTCTTTACAACTTGAGCTGCTGCTTGATTATCACAATACAAGCTCAACGAGTTGACTTGTAACTTAGACAAGGGTATGTCTAAAATCAGGTTCCTGATCCAATCTGCCTCTTCACCAGCTGAAGCTAAGGCAAACAACTCGGCTTCCATGGACGACAAGGCTATACACGTATGTCTTTTGGATTTCCAAGTGATAGCAGCTCACCCAAAGTGAATATATATCCACTGGTAGACTTGTTGTTCCCAACTTCTGAACACCACGAGGCATCAGAGAATCCATCCACAGTAGGAGGATAACCAGTATAGCACAAGACATGATCTTTAGTACCTCTCAGGTATTTCATCAGCCTATCTAGGGCATCCCAATGCTCTTTGCCTGGACTACTGGTAAAGCAGCTCAGCATGCCAACCGTGAAGGCAATGTCTGGTCTTGTACAACTTGTGGCGTACATGAGACTACCAATTATTTTAGAATATTTTAATTGATCTATGCTGGTCTCTTCATTAGGACTCAACTTAATATTATGATCAAACGGTGTTTCAACAGGCCTACAGTTTTTGTATCCCCAAGTAGAAAGTAGTTGCTCTATATAATGAGCTTGGCTAAGGGTGACTCTACCCTTGTCAACTCTAACTTTCATACCTAACAGGGTATCCACAGGACCAAGGTCCTTCATGTCAAAAGCTTCTGCGAGAGTGGATTTGACATCCCTCACTACAGCAAGATCTGAACCTAGAATCAACATGTCATCCACATATAGACATATGATGACTGTTTGATTGGACAACGAGCGGTGATAGAGACACTTGTCTGAAAGACTGGACTGAAATCAAACGCTCTTTATCACTTGATCAAACTTCATGTGCCACATCTTAGGCGCTTGCTTAAGCCCATAGATTGATTTATTTAATTTGCACACTTTGTCTTTTAGATCTTTATGAACATAACCTTCAGGTTGTGTCATGTAGATCTCTTCATCAAGCTCTCCATTTAAGAAGGCTGTCTTTACATCCATTTGATGAACTATGAAGTTTTCGATAGATGCTAAGGCTAAAAGAATCCTAATAGTCGATAGGTGACACACAGGTGAATAAACATCAAAATAGTCTATTCCCCCTTGTTGCTTATAGCCTTTAGCTATTAGACGCGCTTTATACCTGGCTATAGTCCCATCACTATGTAATTTCTTCTTCAATACCCACTTGCATCCTAGGATTTTAGCTCCTTTCGGCAGGTCAACTAGATGTCAAGTGTTATTTTGTAGCAGCGAGTCCATCTCATCATCGATAGCTTCTGCCCACATTAATGAATCTCTAGATCTCATTGCTTCTTGATAGGAGAATGGATCGTCCTCTAAGTGGTAGATGCCAAGTGTTCTAACAGGAACAGGTTCCACCTCTAGAGGTTGAGGAGCAGTGCCAGAGGGGCCAGCTTCAGGTTCTACAGTAGATTCTGCAATCACGTCAGTAGACCTGTAGACGGTTAAGCCATGATATTTGATAAATTTATGCTCAAAGAAAATAGCATCTCTAGACTCTATCACTGTATTAGTGGATAGATCAAGAAACTTGTCAGCGACACTATCTTCTGCACTAACTAGATAAACACATGTTGTTGTTCTAGGTCCCACCTTAGATCTCTTAAGGTCTTGTAATCGCACATATGCGATACAACCCCAAGTCTTTAGAGTATCATATCTATAAGGATGACCATGTCATAACTCATACGGGATAGAAATGAGTTTTGAGTGAGGCACTCTATTCAGAATGTGATTCGCAGTAAGAACTGCTTCTCCCCAAAAAGAGTTGGGCATGCCAGCTGTTAGGAGCATAGAGTTCAACATCTCTGTTAAAGTTCTATTCTTATGCTCGGCAATGCCATTTGACTGGGGTGAGTAAGGAGCTGTGGTTTTAAAGATTATGACCTCAGAGGCACAAAATTCCTTAAACTCAGTTATAGTGTATTCTCCTCCTCGATCACTTCTGAGTCTCTTGATTTTAAGGTTCAACTGATTTTCCACACGAGACTTAAAAATTTTAAAAGTCTCAAAGGCCTCATCTTTCGATCTCAACAAATACACATGACAATATCTCGAAAAATCGTCTATGAAGGTAATTATATACTTCTTTCCCCCTCTAGTGACATGACTTCGGAAATCACAAAGGTCTGAATGTATCAATTCCAGAAGTTGTGTGCTTCTAGACACCGACTTGAAAGGTGTTCTAGTGATTTTGGTTTGCGCACACACCTCATATTTGTCAAATCGAATAGACAGATATAAATGGATGTTTTGACTCTTAGCTAGGTCTAGCATTTTCCTATAGTTCACATGTCCTAGTCTGTTATGTAACAACTTGAGATCAATAAGGTTAGAACTCACTTGGTTAATGCTATCGTTATTCAGGCTAAGTCTATCCATTCTGTTGATCACATACGCACACCCAAAATAATGTGAATTGACCATTAAGGTCATTCTACCGTTTTGAGCAGTGAAGGTCATCCCAGCCTTATCTAATAAGCTTATGGAAATCAGATTTTTAGTTAAATTAGGAACTACTTTAACATGTTGTAAAATTAAAGTTTTACCTGAAGAGAGCACTAGCTCTGCAGTCCCATCATGAGTAACATCAGTTGCTCCTCCATTGCAATTTTCGACTCTGTCCTTGATCGCTGTGACCTTCGAGAGAAGACTCCTGTCATTTGTGACGTGACAGGTAGCACCACTGTCTAGCCACCACTCAGAAGACGCACTGCAGTGACTACTCCCAATCATAGCCACGAAGGACTTAGGATCGGAGTTGTCGACCACCATGTGCGCCACATTTTGTGGGGCTTCCTCCTTTTGCTTCTTCGGACCCCTGCATTCAGCGGCCCAGTGACCCCATTTGCCGCAGTTGTGTCACTTGCCCTTCTTCCTTTTGATAGAAGGCTTTTTGACCGCCAACGGTGCTGGAGTATCACCCTTAGGTGCCGGGGGATTCCGAGAAGGCTTACTAGGATGTGAAACGAAGTTGACAGCCTGTGAGGGCTGCGCAACCTGCTCCAAGCTTTTCCCAGCAATGTTTTGGTCTTCAATATGGATGAACCTTTTGAGTTCGTCCAAACTGATCTTCTCTTTCAGTCGGTGCATTTCGGTCTTGAAAAAGAGCCACTCAGGAGGCAGTTTACTCAGGATCATGTACACAAAGTGGCTGTCGTCCATCTTCGAATGATCATCATCCAGCTTCTGACGCAGGTTGACCAGCTCCAAGAGTTGAGAAGTGATAGACACGTTCGCTTTGAATCTGAAGTTGAAGAACTTCTCTCCAATGAGCGACTTTGACAATCCTTCCCTCTTCTGGAAATGCGCGTTCAGCCGATCCCAAATTTCTTTTGCAGATTTGTAAGCGTGGTAGGTCAACGCAAGACGAGGATTTAGGGAATTCAACAGGTAATCCCTGCAGAAATCCTCATATTTGTTCCACTGGCACTCGTACACGTCCTCGACGGTAGAAGCGAAATCGCTCTGAACAGTATAAAAAATCTCGCGTTCCTTCATTCCTAGTTGGACTTGAATTTTCCAACTAAGAAAGTCGGAGGCGTCGAACGATTGCAATTTTATGGTGTCGAGCGCGTTTTTCTTCGACATAGTTCTAGATTTAAACAGAAATTAAAAAAAAATTCTAGAACGAGGTCACCTGAGCCGTGCGAGACGTCAGAAAATCTTCAGATCCAATCCAGAAAGCTAGACCAGTTAGTCCAAACTCCACTGAAGCACCTTCCTCTTATAGATAGGAGAATTAGATTGTTCAAATTTTTCACAAAATCTGAAAAATGAACTATGGAAACCGACAACAGTAGGCTTGACCTGCTGCACTATATGGAGAAGGGGCCAAACCAGCATTGACCAAGGCTGTGAATATCTGATCTCTGCTCACTGGATCTCAGCCCTATAGAGATTCAACAAGGAGCAACCTTTTTTCCTTCAGATTTTTCTTCAAAATTATAATGAAGAAAAATTAAAACTGCAGCAATCATGCAAAAGGGTAGGAGGATTTGCTCGATCTGGATCTGAAAGAGATGATGCGGCTAAGAGATCAACACCGATCGAGGGGATCTAGATCTATCCACCATGCGGCGTAGAGATCAACTATCCTCTGACGGCAAGCTTAATATCTGATGGCGACAGATCGACAACGGATCTGAGCAACGACGGTGGCGAAACTGCAGAGAAGCGGGGGCGGCGGCGTACCCTTTCTCCTTCGCGATCTGAGCGTAGACAGTAGATCTGGCGATCTTCCCTCGTGAAACAGGCTTTGCGAAAGGCTGCGACAGAGATTAAGCACAGATCAACAAAGGAAATTATTCGCTTCCTGCGTGTAGCGATGGTCGAAACGGGAACGACGAGCGGTGGTGTCGTAAAGCTTCGATCGACACTGAATAACTTCTCCCGGTCTCTGGCGGATCTGCGGCCGCTTGCGACGGGATGTGCAGAGATGTTCGCGAGCGGCAGAAAACCGGGAGCGAGAGGAACGAGGGCGGCGGCGAAATTTTTTTCGATCGGGAGAGTGGGAGCAGCCGAGCGAAAACCTAGAAATCGTATCTTGAGAATGTAGAAGAGGGTTTGCTCAAGGCTCAAGATAGTCCACATAACCCTATCAAGTTTGGAATAGGGATTATATAGTATCTACAGCGTAGAGCCAAGCCCTAGAGCGACACGAACCCAATAACCCGTTCCGAGTCGGACCCGACACGAGCGGACATAAAACTCAATATCACTAACAACTGTTAGGCGGTCACGGACAAGCTAATTTTCTGCATTTAATTTTAGGTTAAAACGTTTGAGTGGCTAGGATTAGATCTTGTATTTGGGTGGTTAGTAGTGCTCCATATGTGGAGTATATATACTCCTCTTTGTGGCTTGATGCCTATTGAAAATCAGATTGACATTTGCTCTCCCGGATTGGTGATTCATGCGGCGCATTCCTCCGTTCGCTAGACCGACGACTTCGGCTTCCTCCCTCTTGCGTGATACCAACGACTCTTTCCCCTCCGACGCGACAACGGCGCCCCCTCTCCGGCGTGACCCCGGTATCCCCTTGGTGGTGTGACGTCGCCTTTTTTCCCCTCATCGTGTGATGCGACGGATCAGTGTGACACCGGGCGATTCCTCCTACTTCACGAAGTCGACGGTTGCCCTCTCTACCTCCAGCGAGAAACCATCGGCCTTCTCTGGGGATCAATCCTTGCGGCAACGAGATCTTCCTCGGTTTGGTATTGTTTCCCTCCTCTCTTGGGTGTGATTCGTCTGGAATTATTTTATTGTACCCTTGCATGTGCGATTAATTTGGTGTATATTCGGAATTGGTAACAAATCGGCGTAGGAAGAGTAACATTCGCCATTCTCCAACCATTTTGGTCGGAAGGGGCGGTTGTCCGATGGAGATTCCTTGTTGGGAGTAGCCTAACCCGGATCGATTCTCTTAGTCGAATATGGTCTCCATTATGTCTATCGTTATTGGATTGGAACGCGCGTATTGAAACTTACTTTCTCTTAATCGGAAAGCAGAATCCAGCTAATTGCATGCCTAGTGTTTGGGGAATTATCTAAATCACACTTGAGGGGTAATTGAGTGCAATCCGTAAGCGGTTGCTACATCAATTTAGTATCAGACTTCGGCGCAAAGATTTCCTAATCTTTGTCAATCCTCCTGCGTCACTTTCCTCAATTTATGCACACACGTTCCAAAAACGTGTATTTTCCACACTCATCTGCTTCCAATAACATGGACGAAAATCTGGATTATAGAGAGGTAACACAAGTTCAACTCGCGACCATCCAACGTGATCTCATCGATCAAATCGCCGAGCTCACTGCAGCGTTTACCATTTTGACCCAAACGATTCAAAACGGTTTTCCACCGCAAAACCAACACCGTAACCCTTTGCCCCGCAATCCTCCTAACCGCCAACCACGTCCACACAATGATCATGGCGACGAGAAACGCAATGGGGATTGGCATAATGATCTCACACGAAAAAAAAAATAGATGCCCCAACTTTTAATGGTTACGGTGATCCTAAAACATTTAGGGATTGACTAATGAAGATC
Organism: Platanthera guangdongensis; assembly: GCA_039583875.1. Taxonomy (NCBI): domain Eukaryota; kingdom Viridiplantae; phylum Streptophyta; class Magnoliopsida; order Asparagales; family Orchidaceae; genus Platanthera; species Platanthera guangdongensis. The sequence continues at coordinate 238,532,223 of CM077163.1, forward strand.
GAATGTTATTTTGAATGACACAACTTAGACGACCACCAAAAGGTGACAGTCGCTCGCATTAAATTAGAGGGCCGAGCCCAAGTGTTTTGGTTAAACGAAGAGCGTCATGTAGGTGGTGTCGCTCACACATGACCACAAATACGTAACTTACTCAACACTCACTTTGTTCCCAAGTACCATCACACAAATATATTAGATGAATTCACTTTGTTGCGTCAAGTCAATCGATCAGTGAGTGAGTACATGGGCGAGTTCAACGAATTAATGATCCGTTGTGATATTCAGGAAATGTCCGAGCTTATCGTCTCACGATTTCGTAAGGGGCTTCATTCCGAAATTTAAAGTCAAATCCGGCGATATGATCACCATGATCTAAGTTCTGCCATGAATGCGACCCTTGATATTGAAAACATCTTTTGGTGACCACGCATCCACGGACATCCTCCTTCAAAACATTTTCCTCTCCAAAACGTCTTCTACGCACCTTCCTAATTCACGCGGGAAAACTGTTTTAGGTGATGCCTCCAAATCCGTTTTCATCATCGCTAGGAAAGCAAACGACACATCAGGCAAACACATTCCTATAGACAAGAACAATAAAGTCAACGTCACGTGTTATACTTGTAACCAATCCAGGCACTATGCGGTTGAATGTCCTACCCGAAATTTTTTTGTGAATTTAATTAAACCCACATCCAATGAAGACGATCTCCTTTATGAAGAACATAGTTGTTGAAGCCGGAAAATCCCTACTCCCAAATTCGGATCAAGATAGCTTAAGTTTACCGATTCAGCGGTCAGGCTCGACGATTAACGGGCTAGGATGCAAAAATAGGGAGACAACAAAAAAGTACCACAGTTGCTGTAGTAGGGAGATCTCACCACGTACCCAGATGGTTTGAAGAAACTTCCCCTCCACAACCAAAAATGACCGAGCAGAGTACAAGGTAGATTCTAGATGGTGACTAAGTCAAGGCGGTGACTAAAATGGATAATCGCTAGCTTGCGATTTGTCTCTCTGAAGAAAAGATCTAAAGGCTCAGCTCGAAATCTTGGAAATGAGGTGGTCGAGATCTTTTGCGAGATTTCGAAGTCACTATCCTCGTACTCCTGGGGTCCTATTTATAGGCAAATACAAGGGGAGGGGGTCTTATTTATAGCCCCACCCCACGACAACTAGGCGAATTCTTGGGGGAGTTCGCTCAGGCTGAGCGAGTAACTGCCCTAGTTACCTACCTAACGAGTATGGGAGTGGAGCTCGCCATACTCAGCCAGATCTTCTACTGTCTTGAATGCTGGCTCTGATCTCTGTCTTGACCTGTTGATTTTGACTTCTTGCTGACATGGCTTTGGGGGGGGGGGGGGGGTCCACCCTCGATGAATATAGGTTGTACACAATCCCCGCTCTTTACGAGCGACGTAAGAGCTCAGAAAGAAACATCCAACGCTTATTCGGTGAGGTGCTTTAGCGAGTATCTGGATTACTTGCGACCGATGGATACCTGTTGAACCCTATAGATAGGGGGACTGGTCTTTGAGGCGTGCCTTTTGAACTCATACATGATGTTGAAATCAGTCTAGGAAATCTACCAAGCTAGTATTGCTGCTTTGACTGGATTCCTCGAGCCAACAAACCCGAAAAGGCCGCGAGAGGGCAACGACGTTGCTGACCTTCCTCCATCCAATAAGAAGAAGTTGAAGAAGAAAAAGAAATTGTTGGCCTCGAAAAATGACAACCCGCCTCCGGGAACCGAGGATGTCGTCTCCCTGGCCGACCATTCTGAAATTCCAGCTCACACTCAAAAACTCCTCGACGATCTCGGTTTGAGTGATATTCCTGAGAAATCGACACCTGAATCTTCTCGCCTTCCTCCGTCATCTTCTCCCCTTGCCCTGAACCACATCCGGTCCCAGACACAGATGCAAACGAATCTCGCTGCCTCGTAAGGTTATTATCTCGTTGATGACTCCTTGAGTTGCTGAACAATTCTGTTCTATCTCGTTGACTTTTGTCCTTTACTTACAGCTCCTTCGCCGACTACCTCTGGCAAGCATTTAGATGCCGCTCCTCTGCGATCAGCTCCGCTGATCGCTCTTGAAGCTTAGCAACAGTCGCTATCTGGGCACACCGTTCTGATTAATGTCGACCCTAAGAAGAGGCCGAAAAGACAAGCTCCTGAGGCTAGGAATAAAGATCATCTTGCGACGAAGACCTGGCAACTTGGGGCGAGCAAGGCCCCTCCTCCTACAAAAAGCTCGTCGCAACTGATGACGAGCATCCCCGGTTGCCTCCTCCTCCTTTACCGCCAGCTCCTTCTCTACCGCCTATTGTTGGATCTTGTCCTAAAATTTGTCCAGAGAAAACTACAGCCCCTCTGAACCTGCCTGCAAGCTCGTCGCGAGATCGGGATGGAAGGTGCTCGAGTTACTTCCCACTGAGGACCGAAGGTCGTAATTATGGCGGTTGTGGACAGGGGCGGGCCATCGAGGGCCTGGGAGGCTTGTTGTCGGGCAAACGAGAATCATCTCGCCATAGCCCTTCCCCTCGCCGATCTCGATCCCCTCGGCAAGGTAACTTGCCTGATGTCGAACTGGTTGGCTGCTGATATACTGCGGCTTTTACTGACTTGGCGACTTCTTATTTGTTTGACAGGTCTCCCTGCGACCCCTGGAGCGGCTTTCATTAATTTCCTCGGAATTTCTGCTTACGAGTACCGCCAGGCTGCTGCTCGCGCGTACATGGAGTTGGAGGCGAAGTTCGACCACTCTCCATATGCGAGCCTCATAGCCGGATCTCGACACTAGAGGTGAGGATGAAGAAGATGGAAGAGCTGCAAGACAGACTTGCTGCTTACGAGTACTGTTACCACATGATCAACGATTTAGAGCGGCGATAATCAATGATCGATCATCGCCTATAGCTTCATCACGAGGAGTTGGCAGGAATGCAGGCGAACATGGGCTCTGCGGGACGGCTGGCGAGGATGGAGGACCAGCTGTGTTGAGATGACGATGTAATGACGGTGGAGAGCAAACACTACTGACGAGCGCGCGAGATGGGCTGGGCCGGACGACATCCACCTCTTCCCTAACAACGGCCTCCTAGGACTTAGGATTCTTCTTGTCCTTTTACCTTTCCTTGTCTTTGGCAATATTTGTAATGAACTATTCTGTAGTATTCTTTTAATGTGATGGCGAGTTTTATCTCACGTTTGACCTTGTGATTTGTTTTTTTGTGTTGATACTCATCTTTATCCTGCAATTACTTGGGTTGTCTGTGCAGGTTTCGGGGAGCCAGTGATCTTCTGACTAAATTTTTTCGAGATAGGATTTAGAACCTTCCCATGTTTCGTAGGTTCAGCCCGTGACTTAGGTTGATACTCGCGCGAGGTTGCCATACCCCCCCCCCCCCTAGGGCCTCAATGTATAAATAGAAGGGATAGGTGGGCCTTTAGTACGTTGTTGAAATTTCTAAGTCCTTCTCGCGTGTATTTTGGTCCCGTCTCTTTCTCGCCAATCTTGCTCGTGTTTCCCTTCTCGTTGACTTTACTCACACTCTCTTTCTCGCTCTTCTACTGCTCGTTACTCGCCTAAGGAGATGGCTAGCAACGATGTCAATGCTCGCCGACAGGCCCATGCGATCAACTTCACCGAGGATGTCTTCAAGAAGTCTTGTGCTACGGAGCAGGATTGTGAGGATTTCTACAAAGACACATGCCCGAAGGATACTTGACCAGGCTTCTTGCTCGGTCCAAGCGACTAAACACCTTTCTCGAGGGTGAGATGGTCCTTCACCTCCGCCACTTTGAAGTCGACCTTCGACTTCCCCTGTGGCCGGAGTACTGCCAAATCCTGCGGTACTTCGGGATCGTCCCCGCCCAGATCAACCCGAACGGGGTGGCGATGATCATAGGTTTCTTTGCTTCCTACGGGAAGCAAACATCGTCTTCGATATTTCTGTCTTCAGGAAGATCTTCGCCTTTTCCGCGACCGCCAAGGTCATTATCTTCTTCAGCAGCCATGTCTGCACTTTGCTCGGCACAACGAACAAAGTCCACCGATGGGGCAAGTACCTGGTCGTTGTCGCCAGTGACTTTGAATGTGTACTGTGCAGGACGCACCAACTACCAGAGGTCGCCTTCCTGCTGCCCATTCTGGAGGGGCCACGCTAGAAGCTATTCGAAGCCTTTCGCGGTCATCGGTTCGACGTCATCCACTGGCGTCTGAACGTCAACTCGCTTGACGATGTCTTCCCAGGCGAAGGTATATACCTTGGCGAGATCTTTGATATACTCGCTGATTCGACTCTAACTACTGGTTGTGGCTAACTCTTTCCCGCTTTTTTAGCTACTCGCATGCTTTCACGAGAACCACTCCCCCTGGCAAAGAAAGTCGCATCATCGTGCTAGGGTTTGATGAACACGTCGGACGATGCTGAGGATATACCGCCTCCCTTGGGTAGTAAGGGCTAGTTGAGAGCTGGTGACAAGGAAGCCTCCTCGCAGAGGAATACAAATAAGGGAAAAGAGAAAGTCAAGTCCCCCGATCATGCGAAGAAGCATGCAAGGATCTCCCACAAACTCTTTGAAGGGGGGGGGGGGGAATCACCAGTACACGTCGGGGCGTCGTACTTCCATCCAAACTTCAATCTCGGGCACAGCGGTAAGGACGTTTTCGGATGCCTGCTGGTGTCTTGGGCAGAGAGTGAGCACAAGGTGACTCTGATCACCAACTTGCACGACTGGTCAGAAGACTAGGAGGATAAGGGGAAGACTTACGATGTCGCCTTCATGCTTTTTGGGTGAGCTGATACCGAGTCGTTGTCGGATCTCAGCACGGAGGTGCTCTCCCATCAGACTGCTAGCGCGCTCCTACGATGTACAAAGCCGATCCATCACATAACAATGAGGTTGCTCGAGTTGCAAGGGTAACTGAAGATTGTCTCGAAGAAGGTGATCGACCTGGGGATGTAGTCCGTCCGGTGGAAGGACTATGAGGTGGCTTTTGCTTTCTTGCTCTACTTCTCTATAGTCTCCACTTTGCTTGATTGATTTTTTGACAGTTTGCTGTCGATACTCGCAGGATGTCGAGATAGAAACGGCAAAGAAAATCTCCGAGCTCGAGCAAGAGCTCGCTGACACCAAGAATGAGTTGGAGATCGCCCAAGTCTGGATTGCTGAGATGGACACTCGCTCGATAGTTGCTGATCAAGCTCGCTCTGGGCCCTCAGAAACTCGCCCAACTGAGCAGCAGCTAGAGGCGAGCCCTCATGGGATGGGGAAGAAGACCCGCTTCCATGTTGATGAGATGCTCGTGATTCGTCACTGCATCGTGCGAGCAACGAGAGACGCTGTTCTTGCCAAGCTGAGGATAGATGGCTTCCTTGGCCCGGAAGCCGACCACCCGAAAGTGGCGGCCCTCATCCCCGACATGCTTGTTGTGGAGTCCAACTTGCCAGTTCGCGTCCTGTCCTACGCTACTGACTCTAGCGACGATGATGACAGCAACAGCGGTGAGAGCGGCGATGATAACGATGGTGATGACGATGAGGATGGCGAGGAAGATGCTAGCGACGAGGAAGATGTCGTCATTGAGGACAAGGAATACAAGCTTAATACCGGCGATGTCGAGTCCTAGTCGGTTGGCGTCCTCCTGCATGTGATCATGTATATAAAATGTAACATAGTTTAGGAATTTTTTGAACGAACCTTTATTCAATGCATCATTGCCCCTTTGTGTTGTAATGTTCGCGACATGATATATAAGAATTTTTCGTGCCTTGCTCTTTTCATGCTCGCTTTTTGTCCCCATACTCGCTCGTCTTTGATACTCGCTAGGCTCATAGACGCAGGAAGATTGAGTGCTCGTTGTGCGCGATCATTGCTCACATACTCGTTCATACTAACTCGCATGGTGTTATTCGTGTATCGTTGCTCACACATGTATGCTCACCCACCGCTACTCCCACGTGCCTACTCGCGCGTCGCTGCTCGCACCTGCTTGCTCACACATTTTGACTCGCACCTGCATACTCGTAAAAAGTACATCATTACATCTGTTTGATTTTCGCAAGTTTTGGCGAAATAGCCCAAGGAAAGGCTCTTGCCGAAAGGAACAGAGAAATAATTCTCGCTTGCTGACGGCGATCCATCGTATAAGTGAGTTGCATTCGAGGGGTCTCGTAAGACGCACACTCTCGAGACCAACACTCTACTTCAACCAACAAAGAACTTGAAGGGATTCAGAAATAGGGAACGACGGTCGGGGGTCCAACAGGACACATACACTCGAGACCCCCATCCTACCATGGGCTCGAACTTCCCGGAGCTTCTTTTCCTGGTTGCTTCCAAAAGTACGGCAAGTTATCCCACTTTGGCACTAACAAAGACGCATCCTGCTTCACAAGACAAAAAGGTTGCTAAAAGCGGGTCTTTTAGTCTTCTCAAAAACTGATGACGCCTTTACACAAGGTATCACTTTGTGAGGTCGATCCTTCGTCGAGTTTGGGAGGTTGGCATCCAGAATTGTTCCTGGTAGTTCCTCTAGTCGGATAAAAAGTGTGATCGGGTAGGTAGCTAGGCCAACATACAAGGGAGAGCTGATATTGGTCGTCAATGCAGGGGCTTGGACTTACATGAACATTTTTAAGACTAGACACACCGCCCCATCACCCGCTTTGAGTTTTTTAGGAGAATCAGGTCGGAGGCAAGTTTCCCAAACCGATCGTGGAGATTGACTTCAATGATTCTAGCAAACTTGAGATGATTCGAACAAAGAATACAACTCGTATCAACCCATGTTTCAGGGGGCGGAGACTTTTATTAAAAAAGTAGAAAAAACTTTACAGATAAGCGACCATTACATGTTACCATTTGAGACAAAACCGTTTTAGGTCATCCCCGCTCTAGGTGCTTCCCAGCGTCGCTTCCTCTTGATTTTGTAAGTGATGGCCTCCAGTGGCTAGAGCCTCTTGGATGATAAAGAGTCCCTCCCAGTTAGGATTCAGCTTGCCAACGACAGTTGACCTTCCTATCGCGTCCACCTTCTTCATGACAAGTTCTCCTGAAAGGAATTGCTTGAGGCGAACGTTTTTGTTGAAGTGCTTAGTCATTCGCCTCTTGAACCCCTCTTGGCAGACGAAGGCTAGGTCTTGAAGCTCCTCGATGTAGTTCAGATAAAGCCTTTGAGCATCTTTGTTCTCCAGTCATTATTCTTCATTACCTTCTCCTGTCGCCACGACTCTTGGGCTCCGAACTTCAAACTCTACTAGGATGAGAGCCTCAGACTCGTGGGACAACTTGAAAGGTGTTTCCCCCGTGGCCGAGTTAGGAGTTGTTCTCAGAGCCCATAGGACCGAGGGGAGTTGCTTTGTCCAGTTCCTCTTCAGGTTGGTGACCTTCTTCAGGAGGTTGATGATCAGTTTGTTGGCTGCCTCCACCTGTCTGTTGCTCTGAGGGTGGTGTACAAAGGCGAATCGAAGATCTATCCTTAGCTGCTTGCAGAAGTATTCCAGCTCTAGGTAGCTAAGGATAGATCTCTCCCGAACCTGCAGGCGATCTCTCCCCAAATGAAGTTTATCATGATCTGAGACGTGGTCTTGATCAGAGCTTTTGCCTCAATCCACTTGAAGAAGTAGTCGATCATGATGAGAACACTTCCTCTGACCGCTGGCTTAGGAGAAAGGGCCCATCTCCCCAGATGGCGAAGGGCCAGGGAGCAATGATTGAATGAATTTGTTGGGCCGACTGTAATTGGAGATGTGCGAAAAGTTGACACTCCAGACACTTCTTCGAGAAGGCCTCTTCATCCCTTATGAATGGTTGGATAGAAGTAGTCGTGCTTCAGAATCCTCTACTCTAGAGTGTAAGTCGCAGAGTGGCTACCACACTCTCCCGAATGAATTTCCCCAAGTATTTGAGGGACTTCTGTTTCTGACAAGCATCTGGATAGAGGGCCCAAAATGGTCTTGCGGTATAATTTCCCTTCATGCAGTAGATATTAGGCCGCTTTGTATCGAAATTTCCTCTGGCCTCCTTCCAAGAAGCTCTATGCTCGATCTTTATCATCTCCCCTTCCTCGATGGAAAGTCAGAACATCTCTATCACTGTCCTCCGGCCCTTAGGTCGTACATAGCTAGGTAGTGCTCCTCTGAGTTCTCTTATCTCGGTATATGCTCGATGAAAGAAGATTGAAAACCACCCACCAAGCCTTTCACCTTTGCCAAATACCACTGTAGGATGGGGTCGCGGAACCTCGGACTCTCCCCTGATTTGTGAAGCGACCACCATCGAGTTAGTGAAGGTCTTGAGATCTTGGATTCCCAACTACTTGGCAAGACGCAAGTCTGCCACCATAGACTCGTATTCCGCCTAATTGTTTGTGATAGGGAAGAAGATCTTTACTGCTTACTCGATCCTAGTTCCCCGAGGGCTCACCATTATGACGCTTGGTTCCACTGAGTTCTTGCCTGAAGCTCCATCCAGGAACATCTTCCACGAGGCTGGGTTGGAAGCGCCTTCGTCTCCTCCTGCCTCGGCCGAGAAGTTGGCCAGCAAGTCCGCCACTGCCTAGGCCTTGATCGCCACCCTTGGTGAGAAAGAGATATCGAACTCGCTGAGCTCTACAACCATTTTGCCAACCTTCCCGAGTGTTCCACTCCATCAAAGATACTTCGCAGCGGATGATCGGGGAAGACCTTGATGGAGTGAGCTTGAAAGTATGTGCTGATCCTCCACGCCGAAGTCAGCAAGGCAAAAGCTAGCTTCTCCGGGATAGGATACCTCGTCTCTTCCTGCCTCAGCACCCTACTCACATAGTATATGGGGAGCTGTCTCTTCCCCTCCTCTCTGACGAGAACAGAGCTGACTGCCTCCGCTCCCACTCCTAGGTAAAGGAGGAGATCTTTGCCTTCTCGTGGGCCTTGGAGTAGATGAGCTTGAGTTAGCTGAAGTTTGAGTTTTATAAAAGACTTCGCACACTCCGCGATCCACTCGAACTTCTGGTTGGCTCGAAGAGTTTTGAAAAATGAAGAGCACTTCTCTCCTGCCTTGGAAAGGAAGCGGCTGAGACCTGTCATTCTTCCGGTCAACCTTTGGACTTCTTTAGAATTCTTTGGGGACGCCATCTCCAGAATGACCTTTACTTTGTCGGGGTTAGACTCCACCCCCCTCAAAGTGAGAAAGTGACCAAAGAACTTTCCCCTTCCTGCTCCGAAGAAGCAATTTACCGGGTTGAGTCGCATCTTGTACTTTTGCAGAGTTGTGAAGGCCTCCACCAGATCTTTTGTGTGCTTCGTGACGCTCCTGTCCTTGACCAGGAGGTCATGCATGTACACTTCTAGATTCTGTCCCTTTTACTCCTTGAAGACTTGATCTATCATTTTTTGGTAGATAGTCCCTGCGTTCTTAAGGCCAAAGGGCATTATCTTGTATCTGTAGCAGTCATCGCTAGTGATGAAGGAGACATCGTGACAGTTGGGGGGATGCATCCGGATCTGGTGATACCCTGAAAAAACATCAAGGAAACTCATCACAGGAAATCTGACGGCTGAATAAACAAGCGCGTCAATTTGAGGTAAGGGGTTGCAATACTCCGGGCAAGCTTTATTCAAAATTGAAAAGTCAATATATAGTCTCCAGCCCTCCCCCCCCCCCCCCCGACTTTCTTAACCATTACAACATTGGAGACCCAGCCTAGATACTGGATCTACGAAATAAAACCTGCCTCCAACAACTTCTTCACTTCCTCCCAGATCGGTTCAGCCAGCACGATGACTTTTCCTCTGCTTCTGAAGGACGGGGGCGATCTTCGGATCCAGGTTGAGACAATGTCAAGCAACATCTTGATTGATTCCTCGCATCTCTGTGGTACTCCAGACAAAGATGTCAACATTTTCTTGTAGACAGACCGCCATCTCTACCTTTCCCTCTAGCGTCAGGGATCTTGCCATCTTCAGCAACCCAGGCTCTCCTCCATTGGAGATCACCTCCACTTCTTCTAACTCCTTCGTCGCTCCTAGCCTGTCCTCCCTCTCCAGGATATTTCTCTAGCCTCTCTACATCCTTCATTCAGCTGATGGTATTGACGACACTAAGATAACACTCACTGGCAGCTTTAGGATTGCCCTGGACCCTCACTTGGAAGTCTCCCCCACAGTATATCAGGCACTGATGGTATGACGATGAGACCACCTTGAAGTAGTTGATGAGAGGTCTTCTGAAGATTACGTTGTAGCAGCTTGGCATATCTACGATGATAAATCAATATCAGATCGAGGTGCCACCAAGGGTTACCAAAAGATCTACTCATCCCTCCACCTCCTTCCTCTCTATAGAGAAGCCAAAGAGGGGTTCGTCCGCAACTAGGATCCTGAACGCTTCCACTTGCAGCCCAACGAAGGTCCTCTTGAAAATAACATTCACCGAGCTCCCATTGTCCGCTAGGATTTGGTCAAGTGTAAAGTCCTCGATAGCGGCTTGGTTGACGAGGGCATCATAAAAGGGGTTTTCCTTCCCCAATATGTTCTCCTCAGAGAAAGTGATCTCCTCCAATGACGACGATGCTTGAGAGGTCGTGGCGACACTCTTGCAGTAAATCTGATGGAGACTTCCCTTGCGGGAAGCTCCAAGCCCGGCTCTTTCGTTGATCACTCCTACTGTCCTCCTCCTGGGCCTAGGACTACCTCCCCGCGACCGCCTTGGTAGACCCGGTCCTTGTTCCTCCTCCTCCCCGAAGATTGAAATGCTACCGATCCCATGGGGGCCTCCTATCTCAACTGCTCCCTCTCTACCGCTCCTGCCTTCAGCCTCCTTCTCATCTCCCAAAAGTCTGGGTAGTCCATGGTCATGTGCCCCTCTACTCGATGCAGATCACATTAAAGGGGTATCTCCACCGCTTGATTCCTCACTGGCTGAACCCTCCTGTGATGCCTATTTCCTTGTCAGGCAATGGCCATCGCCTCTTCCTGAGCTCTTCCTTGCCTCCTTTCTGGCCGGTAGTCGTTCCTCCTTTCCTAATTTTGGTTCTGGGGCCTTCCTGGTGGCCTCCATTGGGGCCAGTTCACAGGATATTGGAATTGTCGTGCTTCCTCTCTTCTCTCCGGAGCTGCTACGGGCATCCTCTCTTCCTGCCTGTGAGGCCTCCCCTGCCTCCTCTACTCCACCCTCTTGGGCTCTTCCCATCTCTTTGGTTCCTCTCTTCTCTACTCTCCCTACCTCTCTGGCACTACTCTAGGCTTCACCTTCGAAGGTCCTCCTCTATCCCTGCCTCCCAGTTTCTCCTCATCTAGCCTTAATAAGAAGTCTTGATTCTTCTCTCTCCCTTGCATGAACTTGTTTGCCCTCTCAATCATCTCCTCAAAAGATCTCGGGGGCTTGGACCCAATCTCCAGACTGAAGAGGCCCTGCTTCAGGCCGAACTTTAGGGCCAACATTAGGGTGAATCCATCCACTTCCTCGGCTTCCAGAACCTCTTCCTAGAAACAATTGATGTAGTGGCCAAGACTCTTGTACTGCCCTTGCTAGATCTTGAAAAGTGCGGTGACTTCTTTCTTCCTCTTCTTGGACATCGTAAACCTTGCCATCAGGCCCCGATGCGGGTCCTCAAAGTAGTATATGGAACCTTCGGGCAATTGGTGAAACCAATCTCTCGCATTCCCCTTGAAGGTAATAGAGAAGAACCTGCATCTGAAAGCGCCAGTTATATTGCAGATTAACACCATGTCCTCGAACCATTGGAGGTGCCTGACCAGGTCATCTCTGTCAGAGTAGTAATTCAGGACGTGCTCTCTAAAACCTTCGAGAACTAGGGCTGCTAAAATTTCATCACAGAAGGGGCTCCTCCCTCCTCGGCGATGATGAGATTCAGACTCCCGAGCATCCTCCTCATACTCACTATCCTGACGAGTATCATGGTATCTCGCCGGCTGTTTCGCATCTCGGAACTCGATCCCTTGGCTTCTCGCCGAACAGTGTCGCGACTGCATTGGTCGCTCCTGCCCCGCTCTTGCTCGCTCCTTTCCTGATCGCCTAGGTGGTGCTTCTTCCTCCGACGGTGTCACGTGATAAGGCGAGGTCGCCGTGACATCGGGGCGAGGAGGGATACCATACCAGGATGCTCCTCTCAATCCTCCTCGCAAACTCTTCAAACACTGTCATTATCACAAAGCCGCCTCCTCTCGTTGAGTTGCTGGTTCCTATCGAGTTGTCGACTATCTCCTCATTATCGCCTTCATTCACTATCTCGCCTACTCGTGAAACGTTTCTCCTCGGCTGCGATCTACGCTCACCTCACCAAAGTGTTGAAGCTGGGAAAATCCCTACTCCAAAATTTGGATCAAGGTAGCCTAAGGTTACCAGTTCAGTGTTCGGGCTTGACGTCTAAAGGGCTAGGATGCAGAAATAGGGAGACAACAAAAAGAACCCCAGGTATTGCGGTAGGGAGGTCCCACCACGTACCCGGATACTTTGAAGAAGCTTTCCCTTCACAATCAAAAATAGCCGAGCAGGGTACAAGGTAGATACTAGCTTGCGACTAAGTCAAGGCGGCGACTAAAATGGATAATCGCTAGCTCACGACTTGTCTCACTAAAGAAAGGATCCAAAGGCTCAACTCAAAATCTAGGAAATGAGGTGATCAAGATCTTTTGCGAGATTCTGAAGTCACTATGTTTGTGCCCATGGGTCCTATTTATAAGCAAACCCAAGGGGAGGGGGGGATGGGCTTATGTATAGCGCACCCCCACCCCACCCCACTCTGGCGACTATGCGACTTATTGGGGGAGCTCGCTCAGGCTGGGCGAGTAACTGTCATAGTCGTCTACCTGGCGAGAATGAAAGGGGATCTCGTCATACTCGTTTAGGCATTCTACTGTCTTGGATGCTGACTTTGATCTCTATTTTGACCTGTTGATTTTGATTTTTTTTTTCTGACATAGCTCTGGGGGGTCCACCCCCGACGAATATGTGTTGTACAATAGCGACGTCGAGGAGTCAGACATTCCTAGTGACATGGAAGAGGAATATAATGCACCTAACCTTACGGTCATGCATTGCATTTTGAACATCCCGCGTAGTACACATGATTGGAAACACTCTAGTATTTTTTCTTTGTACTTCAAATGCGACGAAAAATCTTGCAAACTCATTATTGATAGCGGGAGTTGCATGAACGTAGTCTACGAAGCTGATATTCTCCGAATGAAGTTGACTACAAAACCACACTCCACCCCATACCAAGTCATATTTGGTAAATAAGACCTCTATTTTGGTCGCTAAACGTTGTTTAGTCCCTCTTATCATTAAGGACTATGTCGACCAAGTTTGATGTGATGTTATTTCCATGGATACATGTCATGTCGTTCTTGGCCGTCTTTGGCTCTACAACTATAATTTCACTCAATTTGGTCGTGCGAATACATACGAATTTAAATTCAAAGACCGGCGGATCACTTTACGTCCCACCGCGCCTAAGGACCTCAAAACCAAGGACACTTCTATTCTCACAGTCAAACAACCACTCACATTAATACACCCTAAAGAATTTGAGAAACCTAGCATCTCTGGCGTCATAGTGTATGCCTTATTATTGCTTCAATCCAATGGTGTTCTTCCTCCCACGTCATCCCTACCTGCCAAAATTTTGGCCTTGCTCGATGAATTTAAGGACGTCCACCCTGAGGAAGTTCCCTCCGAACTACCTCCCTTAGGAGCATCCAACATGCTATAGATTTCATTCCGGGATCTATATTTCCCAACATTGCACACTATTGCCTTAATCCTAGTGCACATGAGGAACTCCAAACCCAAATATCGGAGTTACTCTCCAAAGATCTCATTCGACATAGTTTAAGTCCATGTGCGGTCCCGGTGCTTTTCGCCCCCAAAAAGATGGCACGTGGAGAATGTGCGTCGATAGTCGGACTATAAATAAGATCACAATTAGATATTGTTTTCCCATCCTCCGTTTGGATAATTTGTTGGACATGTTTAGTCGTGCTAATTTTTTTTCTAAACTTGATCTTCGAAGCAGTTATCAGTAAATTCGGATTAAAGAATGTCTCGTAATGTCATTTGGGCTATCCAATGCCCCAAGCACCTTCTCCCGCATGATGACTCAAATGTTTAATCATTTTATGGGAAAATTTTTGGTCATATATTTTGATGAACTCTTAATTTATAGCACGTCTGTGCATTAACACACGTCACATTTAAGACAAATATTTGAGATTTTTCGGATGGAAAAACTATATATTAATTTTAAAAATGTGTTTTTATGGATACTTCCATATCTTTCTTGGGTTATATTGTTAGTGCGAACGATGTCAAAGTCGTCCCCGCAAAAATGCAAGCAATTGTTGATTGGCTGAAACCCAAATTTATTCGAGGTATTAGAAGTTTTCATGGGTTGACCACCTTTTATAGGCGTTTTATTCGTAATTTTAGCATCATTATGACTCCATTACTGAATGTATGAAGCTTGGTGATTTTATTTGGTCTAAGTCGGCTTTCTTAGCCTTCACTCATATTAAGAAATTGATGACTGAGGTACCAGTTCTCCGGTTACCCGAATATACTAAAGTTATTGAGATTTCTTGTGATGCCTCGGGTGCGGGAATAAGTGACGTGCTAAGCCAAGAAGGTCATCCAGTTGGATTCTTTAGTGAGAAATTAAGTGTGCCAAAACTTAATTATTCTAACTATGAATGTGAGTTTTATGCTCTTATTCAAAGCTTACGCCACTGGCGTCACTACCTCTTGCTCAAAAAATTCATTCTCTTATCGGATCATGACGCTTTACACTATATAAATTTCCAACACAAGTTTAGTCTGTGTCAAGCAAAATGGGACTCTTTCCTATAAGAGTATACTTTTGTCATCAAACATTTTAAGGGTAAACATAATCGTGTCGCTGATACGTTAAGCCGTGTTAGCTTACTTTTATCCACTCTTGATGTTAAGGTACTCGGTTTCGAACGCATCAAACGTGAATATGCCGGTTGCAAAGATTTCAAAGATATCTTCCTCGTCCTACAAGATAACTGCTCACAGACTATTTCTAAACACTTCATTCGTGACGGGTATTTATTTAAGGGGACTAAGTTGTGCATTCCGGATTCCTCCTTTCGCGTGGGTTAGGGGGACATTTCGGACGCGATAAAACCATCTAGTTGGTCAAAGACAAGTTCTTTTGGCACGATTTAAAACACATGATTAACCGCGTTATGGGTAGTTGTAACAAGTGTCAACTTGCTAAGGGCACCAAGCACAATACAGGCTTATACACTCCACTTCCCATTCTATCTGTACCATGAGACGACATTAGTATGGATTTTATTTTGGGTCTTCCTCTCACCAATCGCCGTTACGATTCCATTCTAGTAGTAGTGGATCGATTTTCAAAAATGACATATTTTATTGTCTATAACCGCACTAATGACGCATCTCATATTGCCAAGCTTTATTTTAAAGAGCTCGTTGGTCACAGAGGGCTACCCAAAACCATCATCTCAGATTGAGATGTTAAATTCACCTCTTATTTTTGAAAACTTCATGGATGTTGGTTGACACCAAACTTCTCTTTTCCGCTGCTTACCACCCCCAAATGGATAGTCAAACCGAGGTGGTTAATAGGAGTTTATGTAATTTACTTTGATGCTTAGTGGGCGACCACAAGGGAACTTGGGATCTTATTCTCCCTCAAGCCCAACTTGCTTATAATAACTCTAAAAATCGCTTCACGGGCCTTTCACCAAACAAAATTATGCATGGTTGCAACGCACGTGTGTCTCTTAACTTGATTCCATTATCTCCCGCGTATAAATCAAGTCAATTTGCCCATGACTTTGCTCATCACTTACATGTGTTGCACCACGAGATTCGTCGACGATTGACCACTACATACGATGTTTATCAATCTCAGGCGAATGTGCACAAGCGGGCTTATAATTTTGATGTTGGAGATTTAGTATTGGTAAAGTTAATTCCTAAACGGTTGCCCTCGGGCTCCATAAAGAAATTAACCGACCGGCGTGCCGACCCTTTTAAGATTTTAAACAAGTTGGATGAAAATGCGTACATACTCGACTTGCCTACCGATTGGTGTATGCACTGTAACGCCCCCACTCGTCACGTGACATATAACGGTGGGTCCGGCCGGGGCCCCACGCCATATGTCACAGACAAGCGACGGAATTACTTGTGGAAATCAACATCTACTCGCATCCTAACTCAATACATTATAGCGCAACATTTTAAGTTACCATGAACTCAACTCAAAGAATGTCCACTACTATATAAACTCCACATTTATATATCCAAACCAGGAATGTATACAACTGTACAACCCCGTATTCGCGAAAAGTGGATCCTAAATGAGGCGTGCTTAGTTTTTAAGCTTTTTGAGTATTTTGAACTCTCGGTGACCAATTTTGGCTCTAGCTTGGAAACATACTAGTAGGGGGAGGAGAAATCGGCCTCCCCCAGCGGCCCCTTAGTTGGAGTGTGAGAGCGGCAGGTTGGTAGGCACCCGCCCGAGCCAATTGGGTGTGGAGGCGGGATCAACAGGCCCTCCCCCTCCCCCTTTTCCCCCAGGCCGGCGAGACCGGCCCCGAGCCCGGCGGGAAGGCCGGGCGAGACCGGCCCTCGGGCCGGGTCTCGCCCCGCCCCGCGGGCAGCTCGGCGAGACCGGCCCCCAGGTCGGGTCTCGCCCGGCCCGGCGAGTAGGCCGGGCGAGACCGGCCCCCAGGCCGGGTCTCGCCCCGCCCCGCGGGCAGCCAGGCGAGACCGGCCCCCAGGTCGGGTCTCGCCCAGCCCGGCGAGTAGGCCGGGCGAGACCGGCCCCCAGGCCGGGTCTCGCCCAGCCCCGCGGGCAGCCAAGCGAGACCGGCCCCCAGGCCGGGTCTCGCCCAGCCCGGCGAGTAGGCCGGGTCTCGCCCAGCCCCGCGGGCAGCCAGGCGAGACCGGCCCCCAGGCCGGGTCTCGCCCAGCCCGGCGAGTTGGCCGGGCGAGACCGGCCCCCAGGCCGGGTCTCGCCCAGCCCCACGGGCAGCCAGGCGAGACCGGCCCCCAGGCCGGTCTCGCCCAGCCCGGCGGGTAGGCCGGGCGAGACCGGCCCCCAGGTTGGGTCTTGCGCCCCGCCCCGCAGGGTGGGTCCCCTATTTGCTTTAGGTGACGCGTTTTTCCTTCTCTACCCCCCGACGTGGTGGTTTCCTATTGGCCCGAGGCATTTTGGTCGTAGGGGTATTTCGGTCATTTTGGTCCATGGGTTTTGGAAAACTATAAATAGACCTCCTTGGGTTCCTTGGAGAGGAGCCTTTTCTGAGTTTTCTCCTCCCTTAGCTTCTTCTTGGTAGAGTTGAGAGAGCTCTTCAAGGCACCCTAGCTCGAGCATTGGCTAGGGAGGGGAAGTGCTCAGGTAGCCTTCCGGGTGTGAGGTGGGACCTCCGCGCTAGAGCCAAGGGTCTGTTTATAGCTTCTTGATCTTTGGTCCGTGACGTTCCTCCGGGTGTAATAGGTGTGAGGTCACCCTTTTCCAGGGACCCCGAACTCCACAGAGGTCAATTTTGGCTTCAACACTTTGGTGCGGTGAGCGTGGACTGTGACCAGCACAGAAGATCTCAGGAGAGTGTCATGACGGGAGGTCAGGGAGGTAGTGATGATTTCGGCGAGCTCCCTAGCTCAGGACCCTTTGTGGGGAGGCAAGAGTTCATGGCCTCCATCCAGGGTATCATGGAGATGCTGCAGAGCATTGCTCCTCAGGGTGGCAGCTCCACCCCGACCCCCAGGATCTAGCTCCCCCCCTCGACGAGTCGACTCCTAGGGGTCTAGGCGAGATGACCCCAGCGGGGGGAGAAGGAAGTGCACCAGGAAGAAGGCCAGGGAAGGAGAGGATGGGAGATGGGGTCGGGCGAGACCTCACCGGCCGGGAGTTGTTCTCTAGCCTGGCGAGTGCCAACCTCCCAGGCGAGCAGGTTGCGCGAGTGGAGGTGGCGAGACCACCCCTTAGGGGGTCACCCTTCAGCGAGCTGATCATCTCAGCTCCCGTTCCCGAGGGGTTCAGAGAGCCAGACATGGCTTACTATACTGGGAAGGATGACCCCGTCCAGCATCTGCAGTGGTTCGAGGATGTCGTCTCCATCAGGCCGATGACGGATGCCTTCAAGTGTCGCCTCTTTGCGATCACGCTGAAGGAGAAGGCAAGGGACTGGTTCCATCAACTCCCTCCGAGGTCGATCTATGGGTTCGAGGACTTGAGCCGAAGCTTCCAGCTCCGCTTCTCCACCTCCAAGAAGCGAAAGAGGAGTCCTGAGTCCATCTTCTTGATAAGGCAGGGGGCCGAGGAGTCGCTGGCCCGCTACGTAGACAGGTTCCAAGAGGAGATCTTGGAGGTCCAGGAGATGCCAGGGTATGCTCTCCAGATGGCCTTCACCGTTGGGCTGAAGGAGGGTTTCTTCAAGATGAGCTTGACCCGGAAGGCCCCCCTTTCCTTCGAGGAGCTGATGGAAAGGGCGGCAGAGGAGATTGCCATGGAGGCAGCCAACCCGGCATTTGTCAAGAAGTTGGCAAAGCTAACAGAGACGGAGGCAAAGGAGCAAGGTGGCTCGAGACCTCAGGAAGGAAGAAGAAGAGAAGAGCGAAGAGCTCAGGAGGGTCCGGAACCAGGTTGGAGGCAGCAGGGAGGACCCGTACAGGGCCCGAGAAGAGGCAACGCCCAAGATGGGGGAAACTTCCATGGGGGCCAAGGAAGGTTCAACTTCCAAAGGCAAGCCCCTAGGCAGCTCCTACCCCCACCACAGCAAGCGATGGAGATTGGTCGAAGGGAGAGGAGGAACCGCCAGGGAAGGAGAAGGGTCAGGGTAGATTTGTCGTACTGTGACTTCCACCAGGCGGAGGGGCACGCCACAGCTACCTGCCCCGAGTTCCTTTAGGTGAGGGGGGCGAGAGGCCCTGCCCAGCCGCAGCCACCAGTGCGGGTTGAAGAGGTTCTGCCCAGAGAAGGGGGAGATGATGTATGTGAGGACCGGGTCGATGTCGGACCCCGAGGCGGTATAGCGGTGATCCACAGTGGAGTGGGGGTTGAGGCCACTTGGAAGGCAAGCCTCCATGTCATGTACCGAAGGAGCGTCGCCTCAACCTCCCAGACACCGCCCCAGGAGGAGAAGATCACCTTCTCGGCGAAGGACTTGCCGGATCATGAGGATCCGTTTTACGATGCGCTGGTCATCCAGACGGCCATCGAGGGCTACACCGTCTCCCGAATCTTGGTTGACAACGGGAGCTCCGTCAACGTCATTTTCAGGAAGGCGTTTGACGAGATGAAGGTAGAGCCAAGGAGGGTGTTGGCCTCGGACGGACCCCTGTTCGGATTCTCAGGAGAAAGGAAGGAGGTTGAAGGTGGAGTAGGACTCTAAGTAAAGTTGGGAGGGGCCTCAAGGAACTGCCGGTTCGTCATTGTTGACGCTCCAAGCAGCTACAATGCCATCTTTGGAAGGCCCCTCATCAGCGCCTTCCGTTGCGTGCCGTCTTCCTTCCACCAATGCCTCAAGTTCAGCTCCGGAGGGATCCAGGTCAGAGTCAAGGGAGACTCCAGGATGGCAAGGCAGTGCTACGTCATGGCCGTCAACACCATCTCTTGGTTGGCCAAGGCAGAGGAGATGAAGAAGGTCATGGAAAGCTTGAGCAGGATGGAAGTGTCCGAGGAGAAGGAAGCGGAAGATGACCATCATGCCCAGGCCCCCTGAAGAAGCCTCGCCTTGGGAAGGTCTTTTCTTTTTTTCCTATCTTGTAACAAGCGCTACCCCTGACCGGCTGAGTCAGGGGACCATGTAACGTATTTTTTCCCCGTTGGAGGATGTAGGATTTGGTAAGGTCTGATTGAGATGCTTAGTCCTTTTGCTCCGAGACGGTCCCGCTGCCCAGGCTCTCACTAGCTGGGCAGGGTCGGTGGTACCTCTCGTGGATGTCTGTAAGGTCTCACCTCGAGATGGATTCCGCTGTCAGGCTCTCACCTAGCTGGCAGGGCAGGTTGATCTCTCGGAAGGTGGGAAGGTCTCACCTCGAGATAGATTTCGCTACCGGGCTCTCACCTAGCTGGCAGGGCAGGTTGATCTCTCGGAGAGTGGGAAGGTCTCACCTCGAGATGGATTCCGCTGCCAGGCTCTCACCTAGCCGGCAGGGCAGGTTGATCTCTCGGAAGGTGGGAAGGTCTCACCTCGAGATGGATTCGGCTGCCAGGCTCTCACCTAGCTGGCAGGGCAGGTTGATCTCTCGGGGAGTGGGAAGGTCTCACCTCGAGATGGATTCCGCTGCCAGGCTCTCACCTAGGTGGCAGGGCAGGTTGATCTCTCGGAAGGTGGGAGGGTCTCACCTCGAGATGGATTCCGCTGTCAGGCTCTCACCTAGCTGGCAGGGCAGGTTGATCTCTCGGAAGGTGGGAAGGTCTCACCTCGAGATGGATTCCGCTGTCAGGCTCTCACCTAGCTGGCAGGGCAGGTTGATCTCTCGGAAGGTGGGAAGGTCTCACCTCGAGATGGATTCCGCTGCCAGGCTCTCACCTAGCTGGCAGGGCAGGTTGATCTCTCGAGGAGTGGGAAGGTCTCACCTCGAGATGGATTCCGCTGCCAGGCTCTCACCTAGCTGGCAGGGTAGGTTGATCTCTCGGAAGGTGGGAAGGTCTCACCTCGAGATGGATTCCGCTGCCAGGCTCTCACCTAGCTGGCAGGGCAGGTTGATCTCTCGGAGAGTGGGAAGGTCTCACCTCGAGATGGATTCCGCTGTCAGGCTCTCACCTAACTGGCAGGGCAGGTTGATCTCTCGGAAGGTGCGAAGGTCTCACCTCGAGATGGATTCCGCTGCCAGACTCTCACCTAGCTGGCAGGGCAGGTTGATCTCTCGGAGAGTGGGAAGGTCTCACCTCGAGATGGATTCCGCTGTCAGGCTCTCACCTAGCTGGCAGGGCAGGTTGATCTCTCGGAGAGTGGGAAGGTCTCACCTCGAGATGGATTCCGCTGCCAGGCTCTCACCTAGCTGGCAGGGCAGGTTGATCTCTCAGAAGGTGGGAAGGTCTCACCTCGAGATGGATTCCGCTGTCAGGCTCTCACCTAGCTGGCAGGGCAGGTTGATCTCTCGGGGAGTGGGAAAGTCTCACCTCGAGATGGATTCTGTTGCCAGACTCTCATCTAGCTGGCAGAGCAGGTTGATCTCTCGTGGTAGCCCAAGTCCTTAAATCCGAGATGGATTCCGCTGTCAGGCTCTCATCTAGCTGGCAGGGCAGGTTGATCTCTCGTGGAAGCCAAGTCCTTCGCTCTGAGATGGATTCCGCTGCCAGGCTCTCATCTAGCTGGCAGGGCAGGTTGATCTCTCGTGAAAGCCAAGTCCTTTGCTCCAAGATGGATTCCGCTGTCAGGCTCTCACTAGCTGACAGGGCTGGTTGATCTCTCGTGGGAGCCAAGTTTGTTACCCGGAGAAACTCTTGCCACCCAGGCTCCCATAGCTGGCATGGCCATGGGAGAAAAGAGAAACAAATCTGCATCTGAAGTTATTCTTCAATCTGAAGGCCTACACCATGTGCAAAGCTCTCAGCTTACTGAACAAATCTTCATCTCAGGGGGAGCTTTGACATCATCAACCATCCACTAGTCTTCTCTCAGATCATTGATAAAGAAGACAACATCAATTTCTTTTCCTTTTCTTGTGTGCAGGGTTTTTACTCTCTTCAAAGTAAACCTTTGGTGGCAGGGCACCTGATCAAAAACCTGTGTTGGTTTTTGGGCACCTGATCAAAAGCTCAAGAGGGTTGTGAGATATCCCTTGAAAAATAGATCTTGTGGTGGCAGGGTACCTGATCAAAAACCTGTAGTGGATTCCTACCAGAGTGGTAGAAGAGTGGATGTGCCCAGGTTATTGGGGAACCACTATAATCCTTGTGCCATCTGTGTTGCTTGCTCTTTTTCTTTATTTTTGTATTGTGCTCACTCTTTTATATAATATATATATATATATTAATTAGAGTAAAATACGATCTATCCTTTTTCTTTCAAATATCTCCTGATCTGTACTGAGCAGATTTCAGCCCTTCATTCTTCTTTGATCTAACAAATTGATCTTTAGATTCTTGATCAGCTTGGATCGGGAAGATAACTTCAGCTAGGGCACGCCTAGGCTGATTCATCTCTCTCTAGAGGATAACTCTGAACCTGATGGAGTAGATGTTGATTGCACCAACAAACTCAAAAGCCCTTCAAAATTGATCTTGAACTTCTTGTCTTCTGCAACAATGGCGGGTGAAGATGATGGACCCCGCGGGGTGGTTACACTCCGCGAATACATTGGGTTGGATGTTTCTTTCCGAGCTTGTGCCAACCTCGAAAAGAGCGGGAATTGTGTACAACCCCGTATTCGCGAAGAGTGGACCCTAAATGAGGCGTGCTTAGTTTTTAAGCTTTTTGAGTATTTTGATCTCTCGGTGATCAATTTTGGCTATAGCTTGGAAACATACTAGTAGGGGGAGGAGAAATCGGCCTCCCCCAGCGACCCCTTAGTTGGAGTGTGAGAGCGGCAGGTTGGTAGGCACCCGCCCGGGCCAATTGGGTGTGGAGGCGGGATCAGTAGGCCCTCCCCCTCCCCCTTTTTCCCCCAGGTCGGCGAGACCGGCCCCGAGCCCGGCGGGAAGGTCAGGCGAGACCGGCCCTCGAGCCGGGTCTCGCCCCGCCCCGCGGGCAGCTAGGCGAGAGCGGCCCCCAGGCCGGGTCTCGCCCTGCCCGGCGAGTAGGCCGGGCGAGACCGGCCCCCAGGCCGGGTCTCGCCCAGCCCCGTGGGAAGCCAGGCGAGACCGGCCCCCAGCCGGGTCTCACCCAGCCCGACGAGTAGGCCGGACGAGACCGGCCCCCAGGCCGGGTCTCGCCCAGCCCCGCGGGCAGCCAGGCGAGACCGGCCCCCAGGCCGGGTCTCGCCCAGCCCGGCGAGTAGGCCGGGCGAGACCGGCCCCCAGGCCGGGTCTCGCCCAGCCCCGCGGGCAGCTAGGCGAGACCGACCCCCAGGCCGGGTCTCGCCCAGCCCGGCGAGTAGGCCGGGCGAGACCAGCCCCCAGGCCGGGTCTCGCCCAGCCCCACGGGCAGCCAGGCGAGACCGGCCCCCAGGCCGGGTCTCGCCCAGCCCGGCGGGTAGGCCGGGCGAGACCGGCCCCTAGGCCGGGTCTCGCCCCGTCCCGCAGGGTGGGTCCCCTATTTGCTTTACGTGACGCGTTTTTCCTTCTCTACCCCCCGGCGTGGTGGTTTCCTATTGGCCCGAGGCCTTTTGGCCATAGGGGTATTTCAGTCATTTTGGTACATGGGTTTTGGAAAACTATAAATAGACCCCCTTGGGTGCCTTGGAGAGGAGCCTTTTTTGAGTTTTCTCCTCCCTTAGCTTCTTCTTGGTAGAGTTGAGAGAGCTTTTCAAGGCACCCTAACTCGAGCATTGGCTAGGGAGGGGAAGTGCTCAGGTAGCCTTCCGGGTGTGAGGTGGGACCTCCGTGCTAGAGCCGAAGGTCTGTTTATAGCTTCTTGATCTTTGGTCCGTGACGTTCCTCCGGGTGTAGTAGGTGTGAGGTCACCCCTTTCCAGGGACCCCGAACTCCATAGAGGTCAATTTTGGATTCAACAATAACTCACACACACTGGCCTTAAGGTCTTACAGGTTTCTCTTTACACAAATACATTTTTGTACATCGGCACCCAAGCCGGCCACACATGAAATCCAACCACGATTTGCACGGCCTTCGAGGGCCTTTAGCAGCAAGTCTCCATTCCGCTCAAGCAATTCAATTCAAGCATCAATACCTGCAATTCATTATCCACCCGAGAGCGGCAAACAAAGTAACGATAAGCTTTAGCTGACCACTTATAACGACTCTACCCCTTGCCCGGGGCAGTGGTTCCTTCCCTGTATGCATTGTCATCATATTCCATATCAATCTACCAATCACAACCATATCACAAACATTGTTATCCACCAGACTCTCCGTGCACTCAGGGCACCTTACGGTGTACCAGTCTCTGAGGCAACACCACCGATTAGAGAATTAGTCACTTGTTGGCTGGCCGGTCCTAGTCACCCCAACCCGCGGATTGGTTGCATTCCTCCTGCACCACTCAGAGGTGATAACATTCACGACAAACTTGAGCATTAAGATTGACCCACCAATATGGTGCAGCAAGTCGGGTCTACCACGCATCCTCCCAAACACTGCCGCCAATCGACCTCCCAAAATAACCAGGATCAGGTTAGCCTTTCCCGTGCTCAATTCGTCAATAGCGCACCACTAAGTTGACGCGGGTCGGCCTCCCCTCCCCCTAATTATGCCGCAACTTTTCTATGCAAGATTCGCCAGAGCAACTTGGAAGTGAATGCAGAATTATTATTTTGCGCTCACACCACAAGGAGCTTACACAAAACATCCAAGATCCATTCTGAAACTGCCACACATGTGTCCATGCATCCGATACACAATATATAAACCATACATAGTTATCAAATTCCATGGAGTATTCTCCGCTATTTACCCATAATCATCACCAGGATCTAGACGTACCCGTTCAGGAGTATGGACTTTTTACACAGCATGCTAAAAACTGACCACATGGAGGAGAATTCTGGCTCTAGATGCAGATCTCAACCAAGGAGAAGAGCATCATCTAGGGTTGGCTTGGGAAGAAAAACCTCCATTGGTGGAGCGATCCCATGCACATGCATAGAGGAAGAAGAAGGAGATCTTCGTACGGATGTCCAAGAAGGAGATCGTTACTCCTTGAAGAGATTCGCTTCGGCGCCATGAAGTAGCCGGATGGAAGTCACCGCCTCGGCTTTGTAAGATCTACTTCACGAATCCATTCTCGTGTGATCTTCAATCCGCACTCCGCATGAACTAATTCCTTCCAGTATTATGAGAGTACTGGCTTTGTTTGATGGATATTTTCTAGTTTTTCCTGTTGAGAATTCTTGGCCTTTCTCTTTATCAATTTCTCGATCTCTTGGAATGAGAAGAAGAAGAAGGAGATTTGAGCCAATGAAGGAAATTTATCACCTTTATGCTACGGCCTTCATAAATCGAGCAGAGGAGTTGCGGTAGTATCTGCGCCATCGTAATTTTGATCCCATAGCATTTGAAGAAATGAACAGACAAAATTCCTCTTGGTGTTAGCAACTTAGGTCTTTGTTCTTTGAGCGGTTCTTATTTCACCCGAGGGGAAATATAGAACTAGGGATTGCCCGAGAGATACGGTTATCTATTTTAAGATCGTTGCAAGGCACGCCGACTCACCACGCATACAGCGATTCATTCACGCCCGTGACAGGGCGTACCCACTAAACCTCGTCGAGTGAAATCATAATATAAGATTATATCTCGACATAGCGGGACACGCCCTTGATAAGAAAAGTATTTTCCCTGTCACAGATCCGTAGTAATTTCATCTTACGAAGTCTGCATTCTCGACAATTTTGGTCGAGCGCAGTTTCGAAGAGGGGAAACCACAAATCTCATTCAACGCCCGTTGGATTTAAGGAAAAGGCCTAACTAGTATTTGCAAGCACTGAATTCACCACCTCCCTGTGGAGACGATTCTTACTCACTTTTATTACTTGACACGGCACGTCGCACTTGCGTTTAAATACTCTGGTAGACCTTTTCGGGCGTATCAAGTCACGCCCCCTTTTGGCGCCGTGTCACGGGGAGGTGCGAGAGTTAGTGTTTATTTCTTGCAATATTAGTGAATCCCTAATAATTAGAGATCAAGAATTTTGTTTTTGTCACCACGTTAACAACCTCATCCGTTCTTATGGTATTTCTAGAAGCTCCGTCGTTATTTTGTGACTGTTTGTTGAGTTGTTATTATCAATCATCAAACTTGTTGGTGTGTGCATTTTATGTCCAGATATCGATCACCTGATTTACTACGATATAGGAATGTCTTAAACAAGTAGAGATCGAACGCCTTACATGGCTGTAGACAGAATAGGAGAACAATTAGAAAGCGAAACGTATAACAACATAACCACCTAATGAAGCCTTGACCAGGAGGGCTTAGGTCAAGAAGGTCAGGTAGAACAGAATGGACGACCTGCTGAAATCCACCCAACGGTAGGCGAACCTGTCGCGAGTACAATATGCCTTATAGGGGAGGACTGCAATATATATTATCAAGCATTGACAATAGATTCAAAATTGCTCCATGCTATGAACCGTGCAACAGAAACAATTTAGTTCGGAATGAGTCATGAGGACCCAAACTCCCATTTACGAACTTTCATGGATGGCGACACATTGTTCATGGCGCGTCAGATGAAGACGATTAACAGACTCCGCCTATTTCCATGGTCTCTCTGTCGGGTAGACATAGCGAAGGAGTTGGTCTTGATTCTCCGAATACTGGCTCTCACCACCAATTGGATGCACAGTGGTTTTCTTGTTCCTTAGCCAAGTACTTCCCGCCCACAAAAACAGCGAAACTCATGCGAGACATTAGTACATTTGTTATGCAAGGGAATGGGGAAACGTTGTACCCTGACGCATGGGAGCGATTCAAAGAGCTCTTACAAAAGTGTCCTCACCATGGTTTGCAGATGCACCAACAGGTGTGGACTATTTTATAACAGTACCTCCAGACATAACTACGATGATTCAAGTAGATGGAGTCTGCCGGAGGTTCGTCATGAACAAGTACCCCGAGGACGCTTACGCTATTCTTGACTCCAGATTTATCTTCAAATAATTATCAGTCATTCGATCGACAAAAGGCTCCTTCTTCTTCGGTAGGTGGTCTTTACCAAGTGGACCAGTTGACCTCATTTGCCGCACAAATGTCGGCACAGTGACCTCAATGCTATGAATGGCTCAAGAGATTTTCCTCCGCAGATGCCGGCCTCGGATCTCTTAAATCAAGCCCAAACACACCCTCAGCAATAGCATGGTTTCCTCTTCGATTCCCATGAACCCATCTCTTACGGTAGAACAAGATAAGGCTTGCTGGTCATCATGAGGAGATTAACTATGTTCTCAGTTTTCGGCCTTTAGGACAACCGAGGTATAACAATCATCATCACAATTATAATAGACAATAACTGACATTTCCTAATCATTATAATCCCGAAGCCTGCGAAACCACCCCGTGTCCAAACTTCTCGCGGTGGTCAAGAACAACACCGGTTTGACACACCCATGGGTCACCCCGGATTTCCAGGGCCGTGTCAAACCCACACCCGAATCCACCTAATAATAACAATTATAATCAACAAGCCCGTGCTTCAAGAAGATACTCCGAAGATGTGATCCGCGAATAGAATCAATCCAAAACAACCCGAGTGACGCTCGCATTCTTAGTTTAGAGGGTTCCCGTTGTCCCAGGGTGTGCCAACACACGAAATGCAGTTAGGACAAATCGCCCTGAGTGCTTTAAACGTCGGACTGAGTTCTTCGACCCAAGGATTGACACTCCCATCGTGACACCGTGTACAAATCCAAAGGGAGACTAATCCACATTGTAAGGCAGTCGACTTTAAGTCGAGTGGAAAGGAGTTGGTGGAAGCACCGGAGAAAGAACAATCTCGGATGGATAATGAAGGAACGCCCGTGAGTCCTGGAGGAGTGCTAGTCTCTCGAAGATGCCTCGAGCGAGGAGTTGACACCCAGGCCGACAAGAAGCCCTGAGAACGCACGTGTTTCAGCGAAGGTGTCTGGAGTTGTTCAATGACCGTCGACCCCAAATTTCGTCGACCTCGCGAGCCAAATCGTCGACCCCAGCTTGAACGCCAATGGGACACGCCCGTGTCCCAGGCCGTGTCACCAAAAGAAGCCTGTAGAAAATGGGCTGATAGTCTAATCCACCACCTCCTACAAGAAATTTCGTCCTCGAACGATTCAGACACAGGAAGACAAGAAGTAAATTGGACCATCAATTTCAGAAGTTTATGGAGATATTTATAGAAATTGCAAATCAATATCCCTTTCGCGGAAGCGTTGGAACAGATGCCAAGCTAACCGTGAGAATTCATTCGATCAGGATATGTCCTATCAAAGAAAAGAAGATCCTCGCCCTGGAACGAAGTGAGACGGTGACACTTCCACTTCGTCCCACCAGAGCCGTGCAGCGCCATTCTTCCAACAGAAACATGGCCCACCCAAGTTGAAAGATCCGGGGAGCTTCACTATTGCTCTTCTGTAGTCCATAGGATATAAATTCGAGGGTAAGGCATTATGTGACCTAGGAGCGAGCATTAATTTAATGCTCTTTACTCGATATATAGCCAACCAGTCTTCCGCCTGCGTTGGGAGAAATCGCCCCACCAAGACGTAGGTGGATGAAACTCCATAAACCACTTCAACACTCATTGCTCCTTGCTCTTCCATCACAACTAGGACCCTAGCGTTTCCAAAGGGGATAGGACCCTAGCGTTGCCTGCCCAAAGGGGATAGTGGAGGATAGTGGAGGACGTGTAACACTGCGAGCAATCCGTCTCAGTTCACCACATGAATGGTCTCCCCCGAAGGAGGTGAAATAAGAACCGCTTCAAATAACAAAGACCTATCGGAGTTGGGGCTAACTGCCCACCAAGAGGAAGTCTCCTCGCCACCTATCAATCTCAAAACACCATTCAATCATGCTATGTCATAACAAGAATTATGATATTGACTAGCGCACACTCCTCTCTCGATTTATGAAGCGTAGCATGAAATGTGAAACATTGGCCAAGTGGACATTCGCGAGTTCACTTATGTTCTCGCCTCCCAAACAATAAACCTGGCTCTGATCATAAAATTGATAAAGAACCCCCATCGTCACCAAGTATAACGGTGGGTCAACATGCCAAATAAACTAGCGGCGAAATTATCTTGTGGAAATCAACATCTACTCGCAACCTAGTACTCTCATAATACAAGATTCTAGCGAAGGATTTTAAGTTACCATGGCGTTGGAGGAAACTCAACTCAAATGTTGAAATAGATCTTACAAACTCCACATTGCGGCTCACGCTTATATCCAAACTGCAGGAATGTATACAACTCACACACACTGGCCTTGAAGGCCTTACAGCTTTCTCTTGATCCGTACACAAGATCTCCTTCTTCTTCCTCTTGCACGTCGCTCTCCACAAATGGAGGTTTTCTTCCCAAGCCAACCCTAGATGATTCGCTCTCCTTCGAGGGCCTTAACAGCAAGACTCCGAATTCCGCTCAAGTAATTTCATTTAAGCATCAGTACCTGCAATTCTTTATTTTGGTAGTTTACCCGAGAGCGGCAAATCTCAAAGAAACGGTCAGCTTTAACTTGGATCACTTAAACGAAAAGGCCTAACCCCTTGCCCGGGGCAGTGGTTCCTTCCATTTGCATTAGCATCATGATTCCATATCAATCCACCAATCACAACTATATCACAAACGTGGTATCCACCAGACGATTCTCCGTGCACTCAGGGTACTTGCGGTTACCAGTTACTTGACACGGCACGTGCACTTGCGTTTAGAGAATACGTAGTCACCATTTCGTTGGCGTGGCACCGGTCCTAGTCACCCCAACCCGCGGATTGGTTGCATTCCTCCCGCACCACTCAGAGGTGATAACATCACGACAAACTTGAGCATTAAGATTGACCCACCAATATGGTGCAGCAAGTCGGGTCTACCACGCATCCTCCCAAACACTGCCGCCAATCGACCTCCCAAAATAACCAGGATCAGGTTAGCCTTTCCCGTGCTCAATTCGTCAATAGCGCACCACTAGACGCGGGTCGGCCTCCCCTCCCCCTAATTAGCCGCAGCTTTTCGCTTTCCCAGAGCAATTGGTGCTTATAGCGCTCACACCACAAGGAGCTTACACAAAACATCCAAGATCCATTCATCCACACATCCATGCATCCATACACAATATATAAACCATACATAGTTATCAAATCCATGGAGTATTCTCCGATTTACCCATAATCATCACCAATCTAGACTACCCGTTCAGATGGGCTTCACACAGCATGCCTATGTCGTACTCCATATTTCTGGCTCTAGATGCAGACTCAACCAAGGAATCTCTTACGATATCCACCTCTTGGTGGAGGATCTCATGCACATGCATAAAGAAAGGACTTCGATGTCCAAGAAGGAGATCGTTACCCTTGAAGATCGCTTCAGCGCCATGAAGTAGCCGGATGGAAGTCACCGCCTCGGCTTTGCCTTCACGAATCCATTCTCGGATCTTCAATCCGCACTCCGCAGCTCCTCCAGCAGCTGGCTTTCCTTTCTCCTTTCCTTGTCTTGGCCTTTCTCTTTCTCTTTCTCTTTCTCTCTCTTGGAATGAGAAGAAGAAGAAGGAGATGAGAATGAAGGAAATTTATCCCATTCTCGACCTTATACCAGCAAGGGGAAATCTGCGCCATCAGATCCCATAGGAAGAAATGAACAACCACAAAATTTCCCGGAAAACAACTCTTTCGGGTCTAACACGCCCTATGACACGCCCGTGTCACAGGGTGTGTACCTTAAGCGGCACACGAACCGACTCAATCTGACATATCCAAAATAGAACACGGCCAGGGTACACGCCCGTGTCGGCTCAGTCACGCCCGTGACCCAGGGCGTGTAACCCACTCGACACCTCGTCGAGTGAAAAGTGTTGATCTCTCGACATAGCGGGACACGCCCTGTGATACGCCCGTGTCACAGGCCGTGTACTCTACGCTCGACACTCGACAATCGTCGAGCGCAGTTCGTCGACCAGAGGGGACACGCCCTCCGACACGCCCGTGTCGGATGGTACACGCCCGTGTAGCATGGCGTGTTCCCTCTGCCAACCACTTTCGTCGACCAAATACTCTGGTGTCGACCAAGGGAGGACATGCCCTAAGTCACGCCCCCTGACACGCCCGTGTCACAGGGCGTGTACCTCCCGAAAATTCGTCGAACGAATTTTGTCGACCACGTGTAACAACCCCATCCGTTCATATGGTATATTCTAGAAGCTCCGGCCGCGGCCCTACTGTATATATCACAAAACAGACGGTGAAGGTACAGGATGATACCAGAGTAGCGCATCACATCTATCACAAAGCATTCTAGCGGAAGCCTATCCTACAACTTGAACTCCTCATGAATGTCCAAAGATAAAACTCCACATTTTATACGATATAGGAATGTCTTACAACAAGTAAAAAGAGTTGGCCTTATGGCCTTACATGGCTGTCACACAGTGGCTTCAACTATGGGCGCGCAGGCCGACCACAAGAAAAGAAAACATAACAACATGCAACACCTATAGCCTTCGAGGGCTAGCTAGCAGCAGCAGCAACAGCAGCAGGAACATCAACCTTTATGCATCCTGCTCGGCTCTCCAGCACCTGTACAGGGACAATCCACCCAACGGTGGCAAACAAAAGCAACGGTCAGCGTTCAGCTGACCAAATTATAACGACCATACCCCTTTTCTCGGGGCAGCGGTATTCTTCCCTGCGGGCATATCATATCACAAATATGACAATAAATATCATATAATGTGCTTTTAGGCACACATGCCATCACAACCGTTCGCCACCCGGCCCAACGGTCCGTGCACTCAGGGCACATTCTTGGTGTTCTGGCAAAGCTCTTGCCCACCACCGTATCAGGGTTACAACCCAACGGTAAATCTCTTGAGCATTTACTCCATGGCGTGCAGCCGGAGGTTTATAGTCTTACTACACCGGGATGGCCCGTAGCCCCCCATTGTGTCATGGCGCGCAGGCCTAAGACTCTTGCTATGCGCTCCAACAAACAGCACCTTTTGGTCTCACGTCGGACGGACATAGCGCAGGTCGGATCCTCCACCCCCCGTTGCTCAAATCGTCTTGCCTTCTCCGAGTACAGCGTACTCATGGCTATATCAAAGGCGCGGGTCGGTCTCACCAATCCTGTTCTTGGCACACAGCCTGGGTATTTCTCTATACCCA
The DNA here is from genome assembly GCA_039583875.1 of Platanthera guangdongensis. Classification (NCBI taxonomy): domain Eukaryota; kingdom Viridiplantae; phylum Streptophyta; class Magnoliopsida; order Asparagales; family Orchidaceae; genus Platanthera; species Platanthera guangdongensis. Next base: position 238,564,166 of record CM077163.1, read on the forward strand.
TTTCCTTATCACAGCAGCGGGTCTTTCCTGGGCCTCCCAGTACTTCCTGTGACTCTCGTCACAGGTGGACACCGCAAAATCACAAATGTCAGGGGTCTTTCCTGGCTACCATGCCAGTACTTCCTGTTACTCGCATCACAGGTGGACACCCTACGACATCAAGCATCACAAAGGGCCTTTCCTGGTCACACCAGTACTTCCTATGCCTCATTCACAGGTCGGACCCAAAAACATAACACGACTATTTTCCTGGGCTACCACTCCAGTACTTCCTGCTACTACTTTTCGCAGACATAACCCGTTGACTCCTTAAACTACACGTTTATCACGGAGTCTTCTCCGGTTCGTATGCAACATCACCAATCCAGACCAACCTGTCCAGATGGGCTTCACACAACATGCCTATTCCGTACTCCATTTCCGGATCTATATGCCAACAAAGGGGATGTCATGAATCACCCAAAAGACTCCCAAAATCAACCACCTCTTGGTGGGGGAATCACAAATCTATGCCAAAAGGAAGCCTTCACATGGCTAGGAAGAAAAGTCGTTACCCTTGACGACCGCTTTGGTGCCATGACCTCAAAGCTAGCTTGAATGGCTCACAAGAACTTTTCCTCCGCAATGCCGGCCTCGGATCTCTTGTCGGTAAACCACAACACCACCAACAATCAGCCCCCTTTCCTCCTCCTCCTTCTTCCTCTCCCTTTCTCTCTTTAACTTGTAAAAAGATAAGGCTTAAGCAAATGAGAATATGTTCTCAGTTTTCGGCCTTTAGGAAAAAGAGGAAAGAAGCTCAGCCCTTGGATCCAGGCTGAAGGAATGGACGGCCACAAAAATGCCAGAAAAGCTGAATTTGACCTGACACGGCCTGTGACACGCCCGTGTCCAAGGCCGTGTGCCTCAAGCGGTGGTCAACCGACTGATCCAAACCAGTGACACGCCCATGGGTCACGCCCGTGTCCAGGGCCGTGTCACCCAACACGCCTCCAGACACGCCCGTGTCTGTGGCCGTGTGCATCCGCGAAAAGAATCCCAAAACAACCCGAGACTTCACACGGCCTGTGACACGCCCGTGTCCCAGGCCGTGTGCCAACACACGGCACGAAGACACGCCCTGTCGAAACTTTTCATCGGGCTGAGTTCTTCGACCCAAATTGACACGCCCGTGTCACAGGCCGTGTTCAACTTCTCGACACTCGACACCCACATCTCGACACTCGACTATCGTCGAGCAAAAGTCGTCGAGCACACGACACGGCTTGGGACACGCCCGTGTCCTTGGCCGTGTGCCTTCTCTCGACACACCGTCGAGCGAAAAACGTCGACACCCAGGCCGATCGTCGACACGGCCTCGACACGCCCTGAGACACGCCCGTGTCTCAGGCCGTGTCTGTTGTTCAACGACCGTCGACCCCAAATTTCGTCGACCTCGCGGCCAAATCGTCGACCCCAGCTTGATACGCCATGGGACACGCCCGTGTCCCAGGCCGTGTCACCAAAAAAACGCCTGCTGAGAAAATTTGGGCTGTTTCAATCCTCCCCTCCTACAAGAAATTTCGTCCTCGAAATTCAGACACAGGAAGACAAGAAGTAACCAGCAAGAAAATGTTATAACATGCACATACCTGGCCAGAAATAACCGTGAGAATTCTTCGATCAATATGTCATCCAATCCTCGCCCTGCCAAGTGATGCACTTCCACTTCGTCCCACCAAAGTCGTGCAGCGTCTTCCAACAGAAACGTGGCCAATGTCAGTTTTTGCTCTTCTGCAGTCCTGATTGCAGTCAGGATTCTCTTTACTCGAGCCAACCAGTCTTCCGCCTGCGTTGGGGAAATCGCCCCACCAAACGTAGGTGGATGAAACTCCATAAACCACTTCAACTGCTCATCTGCTCCTTGCTCTTCCATCACAACTTCAGCACACCCTTGCCTTGCACCAGGCCATACTGGCACCCCTGCAGGCCTTGCCTGCCCAGTAGGCTGTGCCTGTAACACTGCGAGCACCGTCTCAGTCACCACATGAATGGTCTCCGCCGAAGGAGGTGTAGGCGCTTCAACTGGTGTAGCACTCTCATCGGAATGCTGGGGCTCAGACTGCCCAACACCACTCCTCGCCACCTATCAATGTACAAAACACCATTAATCATCCATGTCATAACAAGAATTATACATTGACTACACACCCATGCCCCTTACGTGCATGAAATACATTCCTAGTGGACATTCGCGAGTTCACTTATGTTCTCGCCTCCCAAACAATCTCAACCTGGCTCTGATACCACTTTGTAATGCCCCCACTCGTCACGTGGCATATAACGGTGGGTCCGGCTGGGGCCCCATGCCATATGTCACATACAAGCGGCGAAATTACTTGTGGAAATCAACATCTACTCGCATCCTAACTCAATACATTCTAGCGCAGCATTTTAAGTTACCATGGACTCAACTCAAAGAATGTTCACTACTATATAAACTCCACATTTATATATCCAAACCAGGAATGTATACAACTCACACGCACTGGCCTTAAGGCCTTACAGGTTTCTCTTTACACAAATACATTTTCGTACATCGGCACGCAGGCCGACCACAAATGAAATCCAACCATGATTCGCACGACCTTCGAGGGCCTTTAATAGCAAGACTCCATTCCGCTCAAGCAATTCAATTCAAGCATCAATACCTGCAATTCATTATCCACCCGAGAGCGGCAAACAAAGAAACGATCAGCTTTAGCTGATCACTTATAACGACCCTACCCCTTGCCCGGGGCAGTGGTTCCTTCCATGTATGCATTACCATCATATTCCATATCAATCTACCAATCACAACTATATCACAAACGCTGGTATCCACCAGACGCTCCGTGCACTCAGGGTACCTTGCGGTGTACCAGTCTCCGAGGCAACACCACCGATTAGAGAATTAGTCACTTGTTGGCTGGCCGGTCCTAGTCACCCCAACCCGCGGATTGGTTGCATTCCGCCCACACCACTTAGAGGTGATAACCTCACGACAAACTTGAGCATTAAGATCGACCCACTAATGTGGTGCAGCAAGTCGGGTCTACCACGCATCCTCCCAGACACTGCCGCCAATCGACCTCCCAAAATAACCAGGATCAGGTTAGCCTTTCCCGTGCTCAATTCGTCTGTAGCGCATCACTAGACGCGGGTCGGCCTCCCCTCCCCCTGATTAGCCGCAGCTTTTTGCTCTCCCAGAGCAATTAGAGCTTATAGAGCTCACACCACAAGGAGCTTACGCAAAGCATCCAAGATCCATTCATCCACACATCCATGCATCCATACACAACATATAAACCATACATAATTATCAAATCCACGGAGTCTTCTCCAGTTTACCCATAATCATCACCAATCTAAACTACCCGTCCAGATGGGCTTCACACAACATGCCTATGCCGTACTACACATTTCCGGCTCTAGATGCAGACTCAACCAAGGAATCTCTTGCGATATCCAACTCTTTGTGGAGGATCACATGCACATGCATAAATAAAGGACTTCGATGTCCAAGAAGGAGATCGTTACCCTTGAAGGTCGCTTCGACGACATGAAGTAGCCGGATGGAAGTCACCTCCTCGGCTTTGCCTTCACGAATCCGTTCTCGGATCTTCAATCCGCACTCCGCAGCTCCTCCAGCAGCTGGCTTTCCTTTCTCCTTTCCTTGCCTTGGCCTTTCCCTTTCTCTTTCTCTCTATTGGAATGAGAAGAAGAAGAAGGAGATGAGACTGAAGGGAATTTATCCCATTCTCGGTCTTATACCAGCAAGGGGAAATCTGCGCCATCAGATCCCATATGAAGAAATGAACAACCACAAAATTTCCCGAAAAATAGCTCTTTCGGGTCTGACATGCCCGTGTCACAGGGCGTGTACCTTAAGCGGCACACGAACCGACTCAATCTGACATATCCAAAATAAAACACGGCCAGGGTACACGCCCGTGTCGATTCAGTCACGCCCGTGACCCATGGCGTGTAACCCACTCGACACCTCATCGAGAGAAAAGTGTCGACCTCTCGACACAGCGGGACACACCCTGTGACACGCCCGTGTCACCGGCCGTGTACTCTACGCTCGATACTCAATAATCGTCGAGCGCAGTTCGTCGACCAGAGGGGACACGCCCTCCGACACGCCCGTTTCGGATGGTACACGCCCGTGTAGCACGGCGTGTTCCCTCTGTCGACCACTTTCGTCGACCAAATACTCTGGTGTAGACCAAGGGAGGACACGCCCTAGGTCACGCCCCCTGACACGCCCGTGTCACAAGGCGTGTACCTCCCGAAAATTCGTCGACCACGCACCCAACTGCTCAACCCGAGCAGGACACGCCCTGGGACACGCCCGTGTCCCAGGCCGTGTCACCAAATTTGTGCCCATTCTGAAATTTCGCACCCAACTGCTCAACCCGAGCAGGACACGCCCGTGTCCCAGGCCGTGTCACCCAATTTGTGCCCATTCTGAAAATTGGGCTGTTACATGCACTCCATGTTTAATGTTTCTGATCTTACACTATTTCATGAAACACCGCAAGAATTATTTCGCCTCTCTTCTTCTTCTCCTCACGACCATTCTCATGAGTTTGGGAGTGATACCACATCCCCTTATTTTTCTACCTTGGAGCTACCCCCCTCACCTTCTAGTGAGGCTCCGGGTGATATTATGCTTGTTCCTAGTGTTTTTTCCATGTTTTTGAAGATTCTCTTTGTTCCCGATCAGATTTTGGATGACCAAGTCATTGCTTCCACTGATGGCGGTGTACACATCTACTTGGTTTGTTGGAAGAACCGCCCCATTTGTGACGTCACTTGGTTGACCGCTGAGGAGGTAGAGCGTTTTGATGATGACATGCTACACCATTACCGCTTGGACCACTCACCAGTGACGAGTGGTTTTGAGCGGAGGAGGATTGATGGCGCCGACCCGACACCACTTGACGACGTGACACACCACTACAATCTTAGACCCAACACGCGATGGGTCTATCACGACATGGTTCGCTAAGGCGGATATTTTTCTAGTTTGTTATCTTTTAAAACTATTTGGTTATATTTTAACTTGTTTTTGCGCGTTCGATCGACCAAACTGTTAGGCGGTCACAGACTAAGCTAATTTCCTGTATTTAATATTGGGTTAAAACATTTGAGTGGCTAGGATTAAATCTTGTTTTTGGGTGGTTACGAGTGTTCCATATGTGGAGTATATATACTCCTCTTTGTGGCTTGATGCCCTAATGAAAATCAGATTGATATTTGCTCTCTCGGATTGGCAATTTCTGCGACGCGTTCTCCTGTTCGCAAGACCGATGGCTTCAGCTTCCTCCCTCTAGCGCGATACCAGGGGCTATTTACCCATTGTCACGACACCGGTGCCCCCCTCTCTGGCGTGACACCGTTAGCCCCTTGGTGGTGTGACTCAGCCTCTTTTTCCCTCGTCGTGTGATGCGACGGATCGATGTGACACCGAGCGATTCCTTCCACTTCGCGAAGCCGACGGCTGCCCGCTCTGTAACACCTCCATCTGTCACATGAAATATAATAGAGGGTTCAGTCGGGGCCCCACGCCATATTCCACCGACAGTCGGCAGAGTTACATGTTAATATCAAAAGACCAATCTAATCCTAACTCAGAGTATTCTAGCGGAAGTTTCAAGGTTACCCAAACTCAATTCATATAAATGTCCACTATTATACAAATCAGGAATGTTTTACAAAAATACACAAAAGTTACGGCTTTAAGGCCTTGCAAATATTTTTTTCCCAAAAAAGTGGTTTACAAACATCGGCGCGCAGGACGACCATACATAAAAAAAATACTAAAAGCTCTTTGCTTGGCCTTCGAGGGTCGGCATAGCATCACATGGCTGCAAACTACTATTTCTCGCTTGGCTCTACAACTCTTGCATAAGGACAATCCACCACAAGGATGGAAAACAAGACAACGGTCAGCTTTAGCTGACCGATTTATAATGACCCTACCCCATACCCGGGGCAACGATAATCTTTCCTTGCATGCATAGCAACCATCCATAAATATGTCACAAGAAGGTACAACTTAAGCACTATTCAATATCACAAACGTCTACATCAACTGCCAAACGTTCCGTGCACTAAGGGCACATTATCGGCGTACCAGACTTACCGAGTCCCACCACCATCCACAGTTCTAGACTTGATGGTATACTTGAGCATTCTAGTATTTTTGGCACGAGGCTTACGACTCTCATTATGCCAACGACGAAAGCCAGTTACTCTAGGCGATCTTGGTCCGAACGACATAACGCAGGTACAGTTCAAGCCAGAGCCCGTTGCTCAAAACATCATGTCATCATCGAAAGTCGGAACCTTCATGGCTAATCTACATGACCCGGGTCCGCTTCCCCTTGCCCGTAATTCAAACCATAACTAACATTATGTTCAATGGCTCTCACGACCATCAAAGCTGGGCACCCAGGCTCACAGCTCACCTGCTAGTCATATGGTCTCCTCGAGACAGGCTTCGCAAGTACAATACAATCTGCTAGCTATCGCCAGCGATAGGCACTATCGCCCGACGTTAACAACAGAACATTTCTTCTGTCTCCAAACTCAGTCATAATTGGAACATCCTTCCAGAACATAACTGCAGCATCATGTAGTGCCAGAAAACTGGACTTCCACAGAGTATAACTCACACAGAGCTATCGCCAGCAATATTCATTATCGCTAGGCGATATCCACAGTTATCCAAAAATCGTGGTATTTTCCTGGAGCTCATCCCCAGTATTTCATGCTACTGATTTCACAGGAACAACCCTTTAGACTCCATAAACTACCCGTTTATACTCAGAGTCTTCTCTGATACACAAATTAAAACATCATCAATTCAGACTAACCTGTCCGGATGGGCTTCACACAACATGCTTATTTCATACTGCGATATCCAGATTCTATATGCAAAACTACCTGAGAATATCATGTATCAACCCATCAGAATTCCCTTCACTTTTCCACCTTTTGGCGGGAGATTCCATGTATATGAAAAAAGGAGGACTTCACTTGTTCAAGAAGGAATATCGTTACCCTCGTAGTTCATTTCGGAGGCATGGACAAGCTTTCTATCCGGCTGGAATGGAGCGCCTCGCTTTCCTCTTCACGGATCTTGCTTCGGTTCTTGATTCCGACCATGAGATTTCTTTCACTAAGCTTGCAATGCTTCAACCTTCATCCCTCCCCTTCCTTAACTCTTTATGCTAAGAACTTGATGAAAAGGCGGAGAGAGAGAGTGAGAGAAGAGAAATGACTTCTCTTTTCTCCACTCCTCTGCTTAAGTGATCTCAGGATTTATCCCAGCCACATGATCCTCTCTTTAATAGGAATGAATGACTACGATTTCAGCTGACCAGTCAAATTTATCGCTATCGCCGGGCGATATCCGCTATCGCTTGGGCGATATCCGCTATCGCTTGGGCGATATCATCAGTAGCCGCTTTGACCCCAGCCAACCACCACTCATCGGCCGCTTACCGGCTATCCGACACGTGTCTAGACGCCGCGTGGCTATATCGCCACGCGATACCCACTGCCGCCACTCTGATAGCTTACTCGACGATTCGTTGAAAGCGTCGAGAGCGTCGAGTACTATCGCCAGCGATACCCACTGTCGTCCGATGATAGCCACCTTTAAGTTCTGTTTTATAGTTTTTGGGGTGTTACACGCTCTACCTCCAGCGCGAAACCAACGGCCTTCTCTAGAGATCAATCCTTGCGGCACCAAAATCTTCCTTGGTGATTTTGGGACTCTTCGAGCGGGCGCGTCTCGCGCGCGCTGTTCATTCGGCTGGATTGTATTGCTCGAGCATTTCAGTCAAAGTCCTATCGATTTGACTCGGAAATTTTTATGGGAAACCCCATTAATTATATATATATACATATATATGGTGTTATCATAGGGAAAGAATTATCATTTTGTGGTTTTAAATGTGAGGAAATGGTGAAAATGTTTTTGGATTGTAACATTTTGCTTGATGAAATACATATGGTAGTGCCGTCTGCTTTCACAATTGTATGATTTACATTTTCTACAAAGAAATTGAGGGTTCTGTCTGTACAATCCCGTATTCGCTGAGCAGACCCTCTCAGGCAGGTTCAGGGCATTTTTGGGCAAAGACTTAGGAATACCAGCTAGGCGAGTGAGACAGGCTAACACGCACTCGCCCAACCCCCTAAGGGGGCATTCACATCAACCAAGGAGGGGGCATTTAGGCCCTCAGGCGAGTGTGATCTTCAGCTGGCCTAGATCTCGCACTTCAGCGCGCATGCAGGACAAGTTCGCGCCCAGACAGGCGAATGGTCCCCCATGTGGGCACCCTCCCTTTTAGAAGATCAAGGAGGCGAGTGTCTGACTTCTCCAGCACTTGCCCCCTTTGGGCGAGTGGTGCTCGCATAGACCACTCACACAGTAGGGTCCAGAGGTAAAATTACCTGGGTGCCCTTGTCGGGCTGCAGATAGCCAATTAGAACAGCGAAAATTGGCTGTTGGCAGACCAAATTGTGCTGCATTTAACCATTCAAAGTAGCGAAGGTACGTTATTTGCAGACCGTTTTTAGAAAATTATAAATATACCCAAGAGGGTACCTTAGAAGACATGCTTACTTGTGTCCGGGTTTTCTTGCGCTTTCTGGGATATCCTTAGCTCAGCACTTGGCTAAGGAGGGGAGACGCTCTAAGATCTTCCGGGTATGCGGTGAGACCTCCGTGCTGGAGCCTTGGGTCTGTTGCTTGTGCAAAATCTTTGATCGTTTAGCTTGTGAGAGAGAAGTAAGTGTGAGATCACCCCTTCCCCAAAGGTCGAACTCCACAAAGACCGATTCTTCGGTTTCAACACCGTCGAGAGGAAAAAAATTTTCTCCCGAAGAGGAAGAATGGTCCGGATAAATTAATGAGGAGCTCAAAATGATGAGGGCCATACACAAAAATATATTTCACAAATCTAAACTGCATAAGCCCCACATTTTTGCAGACTGATCATAAATTCATTTGGGGAGGAAGAGACGTTTTAGAAGAGGATGTCCAAGATGGATTTTAAGTATATTTTTAATAATATGCAAATAGTTAAATCAGGCGTGCGAATATACGGGCAAAAACAACCGTGTTATCCTTGTAGAAATCCTATGACGTGAATGCCCTTCCTATGCCTGGTTCCGATTTTTGGAGGCCAGCTTTCGTCTCTGCTCCAGTCTCCGGGAGCTATGGCCGCCGCCCTCATCGGCGTAACGGCCCCGTGCTGCTGCTTCCGTTTAATGCCGGTTCGATATCTTTCCCCTCCTTTCTCAGCTTTGAACTCCAAGAACCAGGGATCTCATACCCTGGGAGCATCCCTTCAATCGGGTCTTCGTGTTTTATCGCCATCTAGAGGACTGAAGCATCTCGGCCTCCCGTTCCCCAGTAATCGCAATAAACTAGGTTAAAACCTGCTTCTTAATGATTTTATATGTTTCATGTTGTTTCTTCTTTCCCGATTCGTACCTTTTTGATGCGGCCCAACTGGGCACTGGGCTGCTCGCAGGGGCATCTAACTCAGGATCCATAGCCAACCCCAGCCGGTGGCACCAGGTCCGCGGACCATACACCCCAACCCTTCTCCCAAGGGGCCAAAGGCTGCTCACCGTGTGATCCATAGCTGCGCCCGTAAGACGGGTTGTTGAGGTGAGGGCTCGATCCCTCCACCTCCTAGATAAGATGCGCTTCCGCGGAACTGTCATGTGTGATCCATAGCTGCGCCCGTAAGGCGGGTGATGAGAGTTCCACGAAAGCGTATCTTATCTAGGAGGTGGAGGGATCAAACCCTCGCCTCAACAACCCGCCTTACTTGCACAACTATGGATCACACGGTGAGCAGCCTGGGTGCGCCCAGCTATGGATAACGTGTTGAGCAGTCTGTGACCCCTTGGGAGAAGGGTTGGGGTGTATGGTCCGCGGACCTGGTGAGACTGAATGGGGCTGGCTATGGATCCCTTGTTAGATGGCCCTGCGAGCAGCCCAGTGCCCAATTGGGCCGCATCACTTTTTCAGATTATTTCCGTGCCCATCTTCCGACTTCTATGAAATTTGTGTAGTGTTTTGGAGAGCCTAACATATCCGAATGTAATTCATAACCTCACTGAGAATTGAAATGAATCTCAAGAAGTTCAGGTGCTAATTATGGTTTGAGGGATACCTAGTGTTGCGGGTCACCCGGTTTTTCCCCGGTCTGGAGAATCGGACCGTCTTAGCTCGGAATTGGACCGGACGCGCAAACAGTCAATGAAAAATAACAACAAATGAACTATGTTTTTTTTTGACGTGGAAAACCCAAATTGGACCGTAAGGCGGGTGATGAGAGTTCCGCGGAAGCGTATCTTATCTAGGAGGTGGAGGGATCGAGCCCTCGCCTCAACAACCCGCCTTACAGGCGCAGCTATGGATCACACGATGAGCAGCCTGGGTGCGCCCAGCTATGGATCACGTGTTGAGCAGCCTGTGGCCCCTTGGGAGAAGGGTTGGGGTGTATGGTCTGCGGACCTGGTGCGACCGAATGGGGCTGGATATAGATCTCGGGTTAGATGGCCCTGCGAGCAGCCCAGTGCCCAATTGGGCCGCATCACTTTTTCAGATTATTTTCGTGCCCATCTTCCGACTTCTACGAAATTTTTGTAGTGTTTTGGAGAGCCTAACATATCCGAATGTAATTCATAACCTCACTGAGAATTCAAATGAATCTCAAGAAGTTTAGGTGCTAATTATGGTTTGAGGGATACCTAGTGTTGCGGGTCACTCGGTTTTTCCCCGGTCAGGAGAATCGGACCGCCTTAGCTCGGAATTAGACCGGGCGCGCAAACAGTCAATGAAAAACAACAACAAATGAACTATGATTTTTTTTTTGACGTGGAAAACCCAAAATGGGTGAAATACCACGTTGTCGGATCTGTGTCGGGCTAAAATCCATTATTTTGTCGGAGTTTACAAGAGTTAAGATAATTCTTCGGAGGGCGACTGACCACCTCTCCGTTGGAAGTTCAAAATATGAAAACAACAGAAAGTAAGCCAAGTCCTTGGAGTCTGGTTGGGAGTGCTCCAGTGGGGGAAAATCGTCAAGTTCTCGGAGCCTCAATGGAAGCGCTCCTGCTGAACCGGAGCCTTGATGTGAGCGCTCCTGTGGAGAAGAACATCACACCTTGGAAGATTTGAAATGTCTTCGCACTAAAGAGGGAGCAAAGCGAATTCCGAGTGGAGAAACGATCAAAGTCTCACATTCTCGGCTGAAAACCTCAGAACTCTCTCTAGCCCCTGGAGTTGCCTATCCTCAAATGAAGTCCTGAAGGCTTTTTATAGTTTTTTGGAAGTATATGCTAGTAATTGCTCCGGGGAGGAATTTGTGTGGGCGAATGATGTCACTATGTTTCGATTATATTGATCACCAATTTTAGCGAAATGACAAAAGTGTGCTCCCGGGCAGCCCGAGCAGGCCGGGTAGGGCGCCTGACGGCGGCAGCGGCCAGAGGACTTGGTGTTCGTTCACATCGAAAGCTGAGACAGGGTCGTCATGTCGGGATGAGCATGTTGCAGAATACATGGGGTCCTGGGTCTCAAAGTGGAGTGATGTCGGATGGCTGAGTGGTCCCTTAGATGACGGCTATGAGGGCAGGTCCGTCATGGCGGGACAAGCGTGTTCTTGGGCTCTGCTCTTTACCTGGCGAGGGGCTTCACGTAACGTGAAGGATGCGAGGGCATTTCGTCCCCCGAACAGGCGATGCCTTGAAAGATGGTGTTGACGATGAGGGAGTACTTGATCGCATCTGCGCTACACATGTGCTCTATTTCTTCTGTTAATGTCTTGCCTTTGTTGTCGCGGGTGTGACTTAACCCTTTAGCTTGTCTTTGTGCTATTGCGGCTTTTGTGGTGGAGATGTCCTCGTGCCTTGAGCTTTTCACGATACGAAGGTTTGGGAGTATCAGATGCTTCACGATCCTTGTGTGCCGTGTGCAGTCTCTGGTGATCGTCACCGAGCGTTAGTGTTGGGGACGTGTTGCTTGAGTTCAATGAGGGAGGATACTTTCCCCCTTGCCTTTGTGGCTCAGATGGACTCGGGGGTCTGCTTGTTTCAGGAGGCAGCGGCGGATCTTGGTTTGTGCGCGCTTCGGAAGGTCCTGAAGCCTCTTCGTTGGAGTTGGGGAAGCAACTTAGTTTGTTCGCGATTTAGGAGAACCCGACTCGTCCGTGTGGAGGTGGCGAAGAACTTTTGTTCGTTTGCGGCTCAGGAGAACCGTGGTTCGTGCAGGTGAAGGCGGCGAAGAACCTTTATTCGGTTGTGACTCAGGAAGACCGGGGTCCGTCCAAGTGGAGGTGGCTAAGAACCTTTTCTTTGTTCATGCCTTAGGAGAACCAGAGTTCGTACAGGTGGAGGTGGCGAACAACCTTTGTTCGTTCGTGCCTAAAAAAATCGGGGTTTGTACAGGTAGAGGTGGCAAAAAACCTTTGTTCGTTTGTGCCTCAGGAGAATCGGGGTTCGTCCAAGTGGAGATGGCGAAGAATCTTTGTTCGTTCGTGTCTCAGGAGAACCGGAGTTCGTCCAGGTGGAGGTGGCGAAGAACATTTGTTCGTTCGCGTCTCAGGATGGCCGGGGTCCGCCCAGTTGGAGGTGGCGAAGAACGTTTGTTCGTTCGCGGCTCAGGAGAAGCAGGGTTCATCCAGGTCGGGGAGCAGATAGACTTTGTCCATCTCACCCGAGAGGTGTAGACAGACTTTTATCCATCTCGCCTGGGAGGTGCGGATCAAGGGAGACCTTGCAATGGAGAAGAGCCATGTCATCCCAGACTGGTCATGAAATCGCTGTCAAGCTAGCATTCAACTGTTACCGTGAAAGTGAGTCAGCTGCGCTGTTGGAGGAACCAAAGTGGAATTCAATGGATAAGTTATATCCCAATAGTTGCGCGACCTAGATGCACATGAGTGGCTCCCTCCAAACCTTGTTAACCGCCTCAGCCTCCTCCTTCTAAGTGACGACGTTGACAGTGTTAAGATAGCTTTAACGAGCTAGCTTGGGGTCACTGCATATCTTCAGCTACTCCCCACCGATATTGTATTTCAAGTATTGGTGGTGGGAAAAGCCTACAGATTGGAAGGCATTGGGGAGGGCTTGCCGAAGATGACATTGTAACTGTTTTGAGTGTTGACAATGACGAACCAATAGGTCTTCGTGGTCACGAAATCTCTGACAAATCATGTCAAGGCCTTCTTCCGTGTGGAAGTCGCAGTATGGTGCCGAACCTCCGTGTTATTGCTGTTGGGCTCGCCCACCCCTACTACCTTGCCTAACAATCGTCAACGCCACACGTGGTGGGGAGGGGCGTCTTTCCCTACGGTCATCGCCTTGGTGCCTTTCTGGCTTGTTTAAGCGCTCTCGCCTGAATGGGCGAGGTCCACCCGGCGGTCTCCATGACAGCCTTGCGATCGGTGCAGAATGTCTTCGTTATATGCGCCCCAACCCCAGCAGAGGCGACCGACGGTGATCTTCCTCCTCTCGTCTCTCCTCTCGACACTTCAGGTCGCTAATCCCAGGCTGGATCTGGCGGGTTCTCGTGGGTCAGTCTGCTCAGCGAGGCCAAGAAAGAGCAGTTTGCAGCCTCACCTTCTATATACGAATTTGACTGATTGATAATTTATTTGATGGAGACTGGAGGGTCGATGTTGACTTCGAGTTTGAACAACCCCTCTTGCAGCCCACATATTAGGGCGAAGCCCACATATTAGGGCCAGCTGGAGCGTGTACCTATCAACCTTATGGGTCTCCATGACCTCCTCCTGGAAATGTAATGACCCATAGTCTCCTGAGCTCCTCGCTGGATGGTGAAGAGCGTCACCGACCCCTTTTTCCTTCTTGTACCTCACGAACCTCAACATCAGGTCGCGGCAAAGATCGTTGAAGCAGTAGATAGAGCACTCAAGGAGCTGATGGAACCAGCCATGAGCCTTCTCCTTAAAGGTGACCACGAAGGGCCGACATTTGAAAGCATCAATGGATTAAGATCATGCCCTCGAACCACTAGCGGTGGTTGTGGGGTTTGTTCTGCCCAGAGTAGTAATTTGGGTTCGACTCGCTGAATCCGACTGGGACGGGCGCCATCAGAATCTCCTCGCAAAAGGATTGTCCGTCTCCGCGTGTTGGCAAAGCAGGCGGAGATGGTCCTCCAATTTGAAGTTAGGTCGTCGGGCGGCCGCCACTGCCGAGGCATGGATCTGGTCGAGCTACTCGCAGTCCTCAGTAGTGAGTTCCTTGTCAGGGTACCGAGGTGGTTCATGGGTTTCAAAGGGGTCGACCATAAGCAGAGGTGTCGCCGACGTCTCCTCCCCGGGTGCGAGATGGATTCAGAGTAATTCTTCCAACGACCTATGAAAATCGCCATAGTTCGCCCAAGCGACGAACTCGCTCTGATTTCGTGACATCTTGCTCTCTCCTTCCGATTCGTTTTCTCGTACCATGGATGTCTACTTCAGAGTTTTTCTTCCTCTCCCCAAAGTCCACACTCACCTCACCAAGATGTTGAAGCCAAAAAATCGACCTTGGAGTTCGGACTTGGGTATGGGTAGATGTTACCAGCCCACTAAAATAGAAATCACAAACGAAAAATTGGTGAACGAGAAGACAAGTAAGCCTCACTCCCAGGAGTACATTGGAACTCTCTTTCCCAAACCAAAAGTTGTGTTAGGTTAGGGGGGAGATGCAGTGATGCAGGACGACGTGTAGAGTTTACGTGTCTGTTGGCTTTTCCTAGGAAACCCTAAATGCATGCGATGATTAACTTAATTTTGATAAAATTTTGAGCGAAATTTGCACGAACTTTAAGAAATGAAGCAACTAAATTATTTGTAACGCACAAAATCGCTATTCTGTTTTAAAATTAAATTTCTTAAAAAAATGGTTCAGTTTCAAATCCGGGGAAGGAATCTCGCGACTTTCGTTCCGTTCCCCTTGTCGTAGCACAACGGAAATCGTGAACTCTAAATACGTTCCGTTTGGAGTTTTCGACGTAGCGTTTGCTGACGAAGCTCGGGTGAAAACCCCGCAAAGAGTTTATTAACCTACGAGAAAATATTGAGACACACACAAAGGAAGAGATAAAATAATTACCCACGGAAGAGACGTCTTCCGTATTCGAAGTCGATGGCGATCACGCGAGGAACTCCTCATCAGCTTCGATCTCCGCTTTGAGGTCGGCCGCTATCGCACACGGGCACCAAGAAATTAAATCACTCCCTCACACGAGGTGGTTCCACGGAATCACTCACTCAGTCGTGTAAGCAAAGCACAAACTAACAACCTAAATTCACCCGCTCTTCACAATAGAGGCTCCACGAAATCTCAAGTACAATAATCAATTGTCACTCACTTCACTGTTCACGGATTCAGAACAACAACTCTCTATCTCTCTCTTAGATTCAACTACGATAATCTAAAAGGATCACTCAACCTCCCCTCTCCCTTCAATCGAGAATCAAAGAACAAACACAGTACCAAGCACAGTAAAATTCAAAGTTACTGTTCATTTTCCTAACTCCACGACAACGATGGAAGCTGCAGCAACCTGAAGCTTTTCTTCTACCACTACCTACAACAATCGCACAGGAGCAGCAACCCCTAACTCTAACAGGAAGCACATAACTGAAATCGCTATTCATTATCCCTAACTGAAATCACAGTAAGCACACACCGACTTACTGTTCATCGTCTTCCCCAAGGCTAACAGAACACTCTAATTAACATCCCTCGAGAAACAACTCATACAGGAGATTGCATACAATATCAATACATTCATCAAATCTTCACCACAAAAAAAAGAAACTTATAGAGATCCCTATATATAGGGTTTACAAAAGAAAATTAAAATAGGAACCGACCATGGATGTGCTTCGGCGGATGCGAAACTGACGCGGGGACCGGATGGCTGCTGTAGTCGTGGTCGCTGGTGGTTGCGCGACGTGGGGAGCTCGTGCCTGGTGCAACGCAAAGTCGGGAGAAGTTGCGGTTGGGAGTTGTCGAACCGAGCCCTGTACTTACGTGAATCTGAGAGATATTCTATTTTTTTTTTGTACATAGTTCTTAATACAATTCCTTATTTTTTCATCTTCTTGTAAATTCATGGAAAAATCCTTTGGTTTTGCGAACCAAAAAGAATGATGACTTTGAGTTGTTCCAAGTATGAAACCAAGTGGATTTATTTTTTGTCCCATATTTATATATATATATTTTTTACATCCATATATTTTTATTTTTAAACAGGAATTTAATTTATCTTTTTTTAGGTTGATTTTTCTTTTAAAACAATCTTTATATGACAAGTGGTTTTTTTTATCATATAACTATGCCCTCGAGCCCGGGGTCTTAACTTTTTCATAATAGCACCTCCATTTACTTCAGCTTTACTAATAAATAAATTAGCTTCATTCAAACCCATATTATTACTAGCATTTGCTGCTGCAGAATAAACTAATTTTAAAATTGGATATGATGCCCGATAAGGCATTAGTTCCAATATCATGAGTGTTTCTTCATAAGAACGTCCGCGAATCTGATCAATTACTCTTCGTGCTTTGAAAACAGACATACGTATATGTTTAGCTAACACTTTTGCTTCTTTATCCGAATCCGATTTCTCCAAATTTTCGTTTTTTATCATAAAAGAAAGTTCTCCCCTGCCAATGAATGATAAGTGTCTAGGTGAAGTATAGTATAATATAAGTAATAAAAGTCTAAGTCTTAGTATACTATAAAAATAAAATACTATACCTATACTCTTACTCTAAGATAAAGACTCTTAAGACTTTTCGCATGAATACTTAGCAGAACGACTAACGACGAGATTTATTATCGTTTCTCGCATGTCTCCAAATTATTGATGGTTAAATCAATACAATACGGAATATATATATATATATCTATTATATCTATTGGATTGGGTGAAACATAGAATACTCGATCGGGGGAGATACCATATGACCAATATGTCTGACAAGTCGCACTATACGTCAACCCAAACTGCATCTTCCTCTCCAGGACTCCGAAAAGGTACTTTTGGAACACCAATGGGCATTAAAAAAAAATGAAGTACTATACTTTAATATGGAAACGTTACAATGGCTTTATTGTCTTCATACTTTTTCTTTTTATATCTTATCATCTTATATAATATAGATAATATAAGATGATAAGAAAATATTCTATTATATAAATAACTATAGAATATATAAAAAATAACTGAATATTATTCATTATTCTATTCTAATATCTAATAGAATATTCTCTTTCTTATTATATAGAGTAAGACAGAATGAATAAATACAAATGGGAACGAATGGGATAGATTGGATCGACCTATTGTTCGAATGATTTCAAATGATAAACAAGTATCTATGCACTCTTTCCCATAAAAACCTCCCATTGCGTATTGGTACTTATCGGGTATAGAATAAGATCTGTTTCTCTTTGTTATTATAAATAAAAGAAAAGAAAGGAATAAAAATCAATATTAATCCTTTCCTATACAAAATATACCGAACAGGTGAAGTACGTTAAGTACATGGTTTAGTCTTTTCCAATGTGATAAAGTTACATAATGTCTATTTCTTTTTCAGAAAGGGGTATTTACAGGGGTTTGCCTTGGTATCGTGTTCATACTGTTGTATTGAATGATCCCGGTCGATTGCTTTCTGTCCACATAATGCATACAGCTCTAGTTTCTGGTTGGGCTGGCTCGACGGCTCTATATGAATTAGCGGTTTTTGATCCCTCTGACCCTGTTCTTGATCCAATGTGGAGACAAAGCATGTTTGTTATACCCTCCATGACTCTTTTAGGAATAACCAATTCGTGGGGAGGTTGGAGTATTTCAGGAGGAACTATAACGAATCCGGGCATTTGGAGTTATGAAGGCGTGGCAGGGGCACATATTTTGTTTTCTAGCTTGTGCTTCTTGGCAGCTATCTGACATTGGGTTTATTGGGACCTAGAAATATTCTCTGATGAACGTACGGGAAAACCTTATTTGGATTTGCCCAAGATCTTTGGAATTATTTTATTTCTATCAGGAGTGGCTTGCTTTGGCTTTGGCGCATTTCATGTAACAGGCTTATATGGTCCTGAAATATGGATTTAAATACTTATGTCAAGAATACATATGTATTCACAATTCAGAATAAATTCAATTCCAATGAAAATTAAAAATTTTATAGTGTATTTATTCAATATTGTGTGATATATTTGGTAGATGAAAACCTCAATATATACACTATATAAAATTATAATATATAATGCTGATTTTATAGTGTATCAAATTTAACTAGGAGTAGCGGAATCCCTTTAAATCTTAAATCAATTTAAGTCAAAAGAATAAAAATTGTTCTCTTTCCTGAATACATATATATTTTCTATATTTGATCCAAATTCAATTGAATTTGGATCAAATATAGAAAATATAAACCAACCGCATAAACAAAAAAACAAATGAGTATATGAATAAAATAAATCCAATTTTGATGTATACTAGATAAAAATAACTAACATAATAAATACTATTATTTTTTCTGATCGGTAAAATTAACAGAAAAGACATATAAATCTTAATTTATGGTCAAAAATTCATTTATTTCAGTTATTACACAAGAAGAAAAAGAAGAAAATAGTGGATCTGTTGAATTTCAAATATTCCATTTTACCAACAAGATAAGAAAACTTACTTTACATTTAGAATTGCACAAAAGAGATTTTTTATCGCAAAGAGGTCTACGAATAATTCTGGGAAAACGTCAACGATTATTGACCTATTTGTCAAATAAAAATAAAGCGCGTTATAAGAAATTAAAGGATCGGTTAGATATTCGATAAACAAAAAATCGTTGATTTTATTTAAATTTTTTCTTTTAGTTTCTTATTCTTATCATTATTTTTTTTTTTAAGATTCCGATCAAAAACTTTTTTCTTAAAAAGATTTAATCCTTTACCCCTCAATAGGATATGTGAGGAAAGAATATACATTCTCACGATTTCTATACATCAAAATTTTAATAAAAAAAATTGGATCCTGGAGTCGAGAAGCATAATTTTTTTGATTAGTTCAATTCTTCCAATTGAATGAGTATGAATAAAGTATCTATGGATCATAGTACAAAATTTTAAATCGTAACTAAATCTTCAATATATTCAATTTTTTGTGCTATCGATGGAAAAGGTAGATTGAAGCCAAATAGCTAGAAAACGATGGTTTTGGTTTACTAGAACCTCGGCTTATTAATTCAGCTCGGTGGAAACCAAATGATTTTCCTTAGGATACCGCGAGTATAAATAGGGAACAAAGTAACTATACTAGAAAGATTTGATAGAATCTCCCTCTTCTAGAGGGATCATCTAGAAAGCGAGTAGCTTTATATGCATTCGGAAAAAGCTGACATAGATGTTATGGGTCTCATTTTTTATCTGGTGGAAATGGAAATACATGTATCTTCCATAAAGGAACCGAATGAGACCAAAATCTCATGTTCGGTTTTGAATTAGAGATGTTTAAAATGATCAACCAACGTCAACTATAACCCCTAGCCTTCCAAGCTAACGATGCGGGTTCGATTCCCGCTACCCGCTATATATATATTTCTTAACTTAATATAATCATTATTCATTTTAACATGCATCTTTCTTTTTATTGTATCCTTTTTTTAATGCGAAAATAGGAATTAAAAGCGTCCATTGTCTAATGGATTAGGACAGAGGTCTTCTAAACCTTTGGTGTAGGTTCAAATCCTATTGGACGCAATTTCTTTCCATCTATCTAGAATAGATAGAGAAGAATAAAGAGGCTTTTTTTGAATGATTCAAATCAGAAATTTTTCTCGAGGATTTATGAATTAAGAATAGAATAACATTTAAATTTATGTTTGTTCCTGAAGTAGAAATAGTTCGGTCTGTTCCTAAATAGCTTCTATCAAAAGGATTTCGGCTTCTTCAGTGAATATCTTGGTAGAAGATAGAATTTCTTGAAATTTAGGTTTATTCTTTGTTAAGTAGGTACGCAACCCAATTATAAATCTCTTTACCTGTCCAATTTCTAACACATCAAGATATCCATCCGTTCCGGTATAAATAATAGCTACCTGGTCTTCCACCGCGAGAGGTTCTGATTGAGATTGTTTAAGCAATTCACGCAATCGTTGACCTCTTGCCAATTGATTTTGAGTAGCTTTATCTAGATCAGAAGCAAATTGTTCAAAGACTTCTAACTCTGCAAATTTAGCTAGTTCCAATTTTGATTTGCCGGATACTTTTTTCGTGGCTTTAATTTGAGCCGCCGATCCTACTCTGGAAACATAAATACCTACATTAATAGCAGGCCTGATTCCAGCATTGAATAAATCGGCAGATAAGAATATCTGTCCATCTGTAATAGAAATGACAATAGTAGGAATATAAGCCGAAATGTCTCCAGATCGAGTCTCTACTATTGGAAAAGCAGTCATACTTCCTTCACCAAAATGAGAATTTGATTTAGCGGCTCTTTCCAAAAGGCGTGAATGCAAATAAAAAACATCTCTTGGATAAGCTTCACCACCCAGGGGTCTTCTTAATAGAAGCGACATTTGACGATAAGCTTGTGCCTGTTTGGAAAGATCATCATAAATTATTGAAGTATGTCGTTCACGATACATAATTCAGCCAGAGCCGCTCCCGTACAAGGAGCGAGATATTGTAATGTAGCAGGCGAATCCGCTGTTTCGGCGACCACAATAGTGTATTCCATTGCCCCCCTTCCTGAAAAGTAGCCACTACCTGAGCCACAGAAGATGCTTTTTGGCCAATAGCTACATAAACACATAACATTTTGTCCTTTTTGATTGAGAATCGTATCTGTGGCTACTGCTGTTTTACCATCTTAGTGTCCGTCCGCCTCAACGTCTATATAAAGGATTACGTATGGGTAATATTGAAACTGTGCTTTCCAGTAGTATTGTTGCTGTTTTTTTGCAGCTTTCATTGTCGATGGAACTATGTGGTATGGTTCAGCAACTACCCCAATCAAATTATTTGGCCCACCCGTTATCAGTGGTATCAGGGGTACTTCCAACAATAAATATATCGAAGAGTTGGCGCCGGACTAGCCGAAAATCTGAGTTTTGAGCTTATCAGAAGCTTTAATTTTCGTGCTAAAATTCCCAAAAAATTAGCTTTTTACGATCACATTGGTAATAATCCGGCTAAAGGGAGCGTTGGAATGGTCTTAGCTGAATATTTAGACAATCAAAAGAAAAGGGAAGGAAAGGATGACATCGAGACAGTTATGAATTTGGTTGAGCTCACATTACTTAACCAAACAACCTCCAATTCAATTATTTCAACTACATCAAATGATCTCTCGAATTGGTCAAGATTCTCCAATTTATGACCGCTTCTTTATGGTACCAGTTGTTGTTTCATTGAATTTGCTTCATTAATAGGCTCGCGATTCGACTTTGATCGTTATGGGTTGGTGTCAAGATCGAGCCCAAGGCAAGCAGACCTCTTTTTAACAGCCGGAACAGTAACAATGAAAATGGATCCCTCTTTAGTAAGATTATATGAGCAAATGCCTGAACCAAAATATGTCATTGCTATGGGAGCCTGTACACTATTACAGTAGGGATGTTCGGTACTGATTCTTATAGTACTGTTCGGGGAGTCAATAAGCTAATTCCTGTGGATGTCTATTTGCCAGGCTGTCCGCCTAAGCCAGAGGCAATCATGACTGACTGCTGCTTTAACCTAATACCCGATATCTAATATCTACTTATATATATATATATATATATATATATATATATATATATATATATATATATATATATATATATATATATATATATATATATATATATATATATATATGAACATGTATATATATATAAATAGCCTATAAGTTTATATATATTTATATATACAAACTCACTCTTTCTACAGTGCACACGCACGGAGATATATATATATATTTATGTAATTATATATAAATATATATATTTTCACACAAATTACAACACAACACAAATAAAACATGTAAATTCAAGGCCGATAGAGGTCTGGTCGGGTGCGGCGTTAGGCACCTCTTTTTTTTTCGTCGACCTAGTCGGGGCTGGTCTCCACCATGCAGGCTCGCTGGACGCACTAGGGAGCTCGTAAATTGTAGGTGAGGTCTTTTGTGGGTTGATGTCATTGCCTCTTCTCCTGGACGATGAGTTGTATTTATAGTAAACAACATGGAAGTATACCCCTAGACCAATAGGTGGGGTGTCATGGGCCTTTCCTGTAACAGAGAGAGCTTCACGGGAGGAATGACTTCCTACAAACCACACTTGCCTTTAAATAGACTACGAGACCTTTTTTTTGAAAAACCTAACCATCTAACAACTAAGAACAATTAATAATTATAAAAGAACTTAAAAAGATAACAATAACTAGGCCCGTCGTTCGTGGCCCGTGGCCCATAACATCTCACTCGACTTTCAAATTGAGTTTGTTCTCAAGCTTGAATGAAACTAAGCCGATGTGAGCATCGGGCTCCTTTTTTAGCGCCAAAATAGCTCCCGGTAGTGAGTCGTTGTAGCGGAGTACGCAACGAGTGGTAGACTTTCATCGTGCTCACAGATGTCATGGAGGGTTGTAGGGATTTGACGTAACGTTGGCGTTAGCTGAGGAGAGTCTATCATGTATAATGGATGATGGCAAGGCAAGTGTGTTTGCTGAATGTCAGTCGCGATGATCATAAGTGACAGCGCCGGCTGGGGAACGGTCACGAGAAGGAATGATTGTGGGCCCGACAGAACAGGTAACTGGAGCGGAGGGAGCTGGATGAAGGTGGCTGACAAAACGGCTGACACATGTAGCTGTGGAGTAATCAACGAGCTCGATGGCGGCGCAAAGAGCGAAAGACGATTGAGTAGTTGTTTATGTTTGGGTCAGCAATCAAGTTGTCGAGTGTGGCGAGTATGGTGGCGGCGCAGCGTGCCATTGTCGAGGCGTGGGAGGGTATGTTGGTCTCAGGCCATCTTGGTCTCCCAATATTCGTGTCGGGCCGCCTCAAATGTCATTTTTAAGGAAAATTGAAATTAATTAATTATCTAATAAAATAATCATTTAATCTATTTTTGTTTTGTTGGAAGAGGAATTAATAATAATAATCATTAATTAATTAAGTAGTTGATTAATCAATAAAAATCAATTCATTAGTAGTTTTGGAGGCAGCAGGCTTGAGAGAAAGTACGGGTCATCCACTTCTCAAATGAATAAAGTATCAATTTTGCTGCATGGGGAAGGACTCGATTAAGCATGGGGCTTGAAATGTTGCAGGACCGAAAAGGCGCAGTGAACAGTGGGAGAAGGGGCGAGCGCGGGAAGCTTGATACGAGCGCACTAGGGTCTCTAGATGACATCGATGGGCTAGAGGAAGGAGATGAGCGCCAACCACGGAATAGCGTCGATTGCAACTTTGCAAGTGATGTTGTGAACCACATCTTCTGGTTGCAATGTCGACGGCGAGTGATGTGGTCATCGCAGACGGAGTCGTCTGGGAATGGCAATGACGGTTTGAAGCAAACAAAGTCATCGAAGCACTGGATGCTTGATATCAAATGACGATGTCCACTTTGTGGATGCCGATGAGTTGTAGGCTTGAGGGAGTTCAGCAAAATACAGTGGGATCGAGGAAGTTCGACAAAATACAATAGGATCGTCGTGGAAAACTAGTGGGGCTCTGATGCCTTCTTCGGTGCCTGGCTGTCTGCTGATTGTTGGTAGTGGTCCTACGAAAGACCAAAGACTTCAGCTTTTTGTTGCGGGTCTTTTTTGCTGCTAGAGGTCTTCCTGCGAAAATCGTGCGCTTAAGGAATGGTGTTGGATCGGGAAGAAATAGAGGATGATCGAAAGCTCTGATACCAAGTTGTTATGATGTTTTCTCGTAACAGCGGTAGCATCACCAAAGGAGTGGACAGAGGCGGTGATGATGATAACAGAGGGTACCGTGGAGTCAGAACTGCGACTGCCTAGGCGGGGCGTGCTCGAAAGGATAAAGCTGCCAAGATCTCATAAATAAGACAAGGGAAAAGAGAATACTTCTTAGTTGCCTTCCTACAAACCACAGTTGCCTTTAAATAGGCTACAAGACCTTTTAATGAAAAACATAACCATCTAACAACTAAGAACAATTGATAATAATAAAAGACGCTAATGAGATAATAATAACTAGGTCCGTCGTTCATGGCCCGCGTCCTATAACATGGGGCCCACCTCTGCGAGGTCGATGCATTCGCCAGCGAGCTCGAGCGAGTTGATCTCAGCTCTCAACGAGGTGATGATTCTTGGCGAGGTGTTGTGGTTTGACCACGAGCTCGCCCTTGTAAGGGTATCTTGGTATTTATCCTTTGTGGGGATGCCCTTTGTTGATCTCGTCGAGTGCGGGTCGGATATGAATTATTCAATTCTTATATATATATGAAAGAATTGATTTTAATTCAAAATGAATTCCATGGAACTCATTTTGAATTTCAATTCCTCTCTTCAAGTGCATGAAGGAACAATGGAATGGTCCCAAATCGGTCTAAATTGTTAGAAACGCCCATTTAAGGGCCCATGTTGTTTCTTCTTTCTCTCTCCTTATATTAGTCCCACATCATGTATCAGGATTTCTCCCTTCCTTCTTCTCCTATATAAGTGTGTGTATACTTGTAACTATTACTTGAATGAAGATATACAAGGTTTTGGGCCTATTTCTACATGGTATCAGAGCGAGGTTCCCGACCTCGCGGTTTCACGTTCTCTAACCGCACGGCTTGGCTCCTTCGCCTAACCGCACGGCTTGGCTCCTCCGCCTAGCCGCTCTTCCTCTGCGGCTTGTTCCTCTAACTCGCACGGGTAGCGGTCTGTTTCTACCCGTCTCCTCTCTCAGCGGCTTCTTCCTTGTTAAGCCGCTGACCTCTCCTCTTCGTCTCTCCCTCCCGTGGATCCACCCCTCTGCCTTTTTTATAGCCTCTCCTCTCCTCCGTGGGCCCCACTTCTCTTCGCGGCTCCTCTTGCCGCTTGCGGTTTGTCTGTTTCTAACCGCCCGGTCTCTCTCTTCTAGCCGCTCGAGTTCCTACTCGTGGCCTCTCTCCTCTAACCGATCGAGTTCTTACTCGCGGTCTCTCTCCTCTAGCCGCTCGAGTTCCTACTCGCGGTCTCTCTCTGCAAGCCACCCGACCTCCTCTCTGCAAGCCGCCCGACCTCCTCTCTGCAAGCCGCCCGGCCTCCTCTCTGCAATCCTCCCGGCCTCCTCTCTGCAAGCCGCCCGACCTCCTCTCCGCAAGCCGCCCGACCTCCTCTCCGCAAGCCGCCCGGCCTCCTCTCTGCAAGCCGCCCGGCCTCCTCTCTGCAAGCCGCCCGGCCTCCTCTCTGCAAGCCGCCCGGCCTCCTCTCTGCAAGCCGCCCGGCCTCCTCTCTGCAAGCCGCCCGGCCTCCTCTCTGCTAGTCACCCGGCCTCCTCTCTGCTAGCCGCCCGGCCTCCTCTCTGCTAGCCGCCCGGCCTCCTCCCTGCTAGCCGCCCGGCCTCCTCCCTGCTAGCGCCCGACCTCCTCCCTGCAAGTCTTCTCTGCAAGCCGCCCGGCCTCCTCTCTGCTAGCCACCCGACTTCCTCTCTGCTAGCCGCCCGGCCTCCTCTCTGCAAGCCGTCCGGCCTCCTCTCTGCTAGCCGCCCGGCCTCCTCTCTGCTAGCCGCCCGGCCTCCTCTCTGCTAGCCGCCCGGTCGTCTCTTCTGCTCACCGCATGGCGCCTGATGACTCAGCTGTCACCTCTGTTGTGTCCTTCTCTACGGAGGGTATCACCTGTCTCTCTCCTAATCCTTGTTGGATCGTTGATTCCGGCGCTACTCACCATATCACCTCCCAGCAGCCCCCAGCGTATCTCCAAACGCTTCATCCTGCTCGCATCACTGTGGCCAACGGTGACACCCTCTCAGTCTTTGGCTCCGCTGCTCTTCAGCTTACGCCAACCTTTTTTTTCCTCGGTTCTTCACGTTCCGGGGTCTCCCTTCAATTTATTATCAGTTAGTCGTCTCACACACGACCTTGACTGTTGTATTACATTTTCACCCTCTTCTTTTCTTATGCAGGATCGCCGCACCCGGAGTACCATTGGTAAGGGGCAGCTGGTGAATGAGTTGTACATCTTGGATATCCCCCCAACTCTTCTCTCCGTCATCTCCACTGTTGATTGGCATTGCCGCCTTGGACATGCTCCCCTTCCGATTCTCAAGCGGGCTCTTCCTGATCTACCTTTACATGAGTTCTCCTGTGAATCTTGTATCTACGACAAACAACATCGTTCCTCTCCCCCCCCGCCTCTACCAGGAGTAGTACTTCCTTATCGTTAGTTCATTCTGATATTTGGGGTCCTTATAGGATCCTAGTATTTTTGGCTTTCGGTATTTTGTCACGTTCATTGACGATTACTCCCGTACCACGTCTATTTACTACATGATCACACTGAACTTCCCTCTGTCTTTCGCTCCTTTTTACTTGAGATGCGTACGCAGTTCGCCACCCCTCTCAAAGTCATTCGCACTGATAATGCTCGGAAGTATACGGGTCGTGCCTTTTCCACTATCTGCACTGACTTTGGTGTCATCCATCAAACTTCCTGTGCGTATACCCCTCAACAAAACGGGGTGGCAGAACGCAAAAATCGTCATCTTCTCGATGTTGCCCGCTCTCTTATGTTCCAAATGCACGTTCTCATCGAATATTGGAACTTTGTTGTTTTCACCGCCTGTCATCTCATCAACCGCCTTCCCTCCTCTGTCCTTGATTTTGCCTCACCCATCCAACCCTCTATCCCTCCATCCCCCTCACCTCTCTCCCACCACGGATCTTCGGGTGTATTTGTTATGTCCATCTTCTTGGCCCTCCTTCCGACAAACTTGCTCCTCGAGCGCCAAGTATATGTTTGTTGGCTACTCCCGCACTAAAAATGGGTACGTCTGCTACTCTCCTACTACCGGCAAGCTGGTTGTTTCTGCGGATGTCACCTTCTGCGAAGACCAGCCCTTCCACTTACCCAGCACCACCTCGTCTTCTGCTCCCTCTCTTCCCCGGCCTATTGTACCGGTCACGCCATCTGTGCCGTCTTCTTCCTCCTCTCCCCCCGTTCCTCCTCGGGTTCCTCCACCACTAATCCGTGTCTACTCTCGTCGCCCATCCAAGGATGCTCCCGTGACCCAGCTCCCTGCTGCCAGCGATAGCTCGGCTACGGTAGATCACGCTCCCGTCTTACAGCTCATCCCTTGGCCAACTACGTCTCTCTACATCGGCTAACGTCGCCTCTCTACGCGTTTGCCACCTCCCTTTCCTCTATTTCTATACCTAACAATGTGCAGAAGGCACTTCACCACCCAGGATGGCGGGCTGCTATGCACGATGAAATGCAGGCTCTCTGGGCTAACCAGACCTGGGATCTGGTTCCTCTTCCTGCTGGCCACACCTCTGTTAGCTGCAAATGGGTCTTTGTCATTAAACATGCGGCGGATGACTCTATCGACCGTCTGAAGGCCCGTCTTGTGGCACGGGGGTTTACTCAGCAACATGGCCTTGATTACGAGGAAACCTTCTCTCCCGTGGCCAAATTGAACACGGTCCGCGTTCTTCTCTCCTTGGCTGTTCATCGTCACTGGCCACTTTATCAGCTGGATTTTAAGAATGCCTTCCTCAACGGCGATCTACAGGAGACCGTTTATATGCAGCAGCCTCCCGGGTTTGAGACCACGGGGGAGTCTTTGGTATGTCATCTTCAGAAATCCATTTATGGTCTCAAACAGTCCCCGCGTGCGTGGTTTGAAAAGTTCAGTAAGGTGGTATGTGCTAGTGGCTTCACTCGGAGCTCGGCTGATTTTTCTCTCTTCACCCGACACCGGTCAACCGGGACTGTGATTCTTCTGGTCTACGTCGATGATATCCTGATTACTGGCGACGACCTGACAGGAATACAACAGATCAAAGAACAGTTGAATTCTGCCTTTCAGACCAAAGATCTGGGCAACCTTCGGTACTTTCTTGGGCTCGAGGTCGCCCGACGCCCTGATGGTCTTGTATTATCTCAAAGGAAGTACTGTATGGACCTCCTTCGTGATGCAGGTTATTCTGGGTGCAAACCTGCGGAGACTCCTATGGACGCAAATCACAAGCTCTCGGTCCATAACTCTGACTCTGACAAGTTGCTTACAAATCCGGAATATTACAGACGCTTGGTTGGGAAGTTGATCTACCTTACGGTGACTCGACCAGACATCTCATTTGCTGTAGGAGTTGTGAGCCGTTTAATGCACGCTCCTCGGACATCTCATCTTCAAGCTGTTGAGCGCATCCTTCGATATCTCAAGATCGCCCCCGGACAAGGACTCGTGTACAAGCCATCCACATCTCTATCTCTTGTCGCGTATTCTGACGCTGACTACGCAGGATCTATTGATGATAGGCGCTCCACAACTGGATTCTGTACTTACTTTGGTGGACACCTCATAACTTGGCGCAAGAAACAGAATGTGGTTGCGCGTTCCTCTGCCGAAGCCGAGTACCGGGCTATGGCTGCTATTGTCTCTGAGCTAACCTGGCTTGAAGGCCTTCTGGGAGACTTAGGTGTTCGTCTCTCATCTCCGGCAACCTTATTTTGCGACAGTCAGACAACAATTCATGTTGCCAAGAATCCGGTTTTTCACGAACGAACAAAGCATATCTTTATCCGGGAAAAGGTACAGTCAAAGAAGATAGATTTGGAGCATGTTCCTGCTACCGACCAAGTTGCGGACATCCTGACGAAAGCTCTCTCCAGGCCGCTATATTATCAGTTCTTATCCAAGCTTGATGCCTACGACTTGTACGCTCCAGCTTGCGGGGGAGTGTTAGAAAATCTCATTTAAGGGCCCATGTTGTTTCTTCTTTCTCTCTCCTTATATTAGTCCCACATCATGTATTAGGATTTCTCCCTTCCTTCTTCTCCTATATAAGTGTGTGTATACTTGTAACTATTACTTGAATGAAGATATACAAGATTTTGGGTCTATTTCTACATAAATGAACGGAGTAGCATTTTGTGTGATAAGGATCCCATCAATTAATATAAGACCATGTTACAACTAGGAGAGAAACGCTTGCATTAATCGAAAACAATGATACAATTACGAGGTATACTCGTGTCCTTCCGGATGCTGGTTCCTCCAAGAGGAGAACCCAAACCCTAATAACATAAAAGATGAAGAAGACTCTCTCATACCACCCGGGTATATGGAGGGGGGCTCACAACAATAAGCAATAAAAAGACAAGATAAAGCAGTTACGCGCACGTGCGTAACAACACACTCCGCCGTAAAAATGACCTTGCCCTCGGGGTTGGAGCGCCACCCTTCACTAGTAGTGATATGCCTGTGGGGCCTGGATGTAGAGGTGTCTGGAGCACCGTCCGAAGGTACATCGATGATCATCAGCGTGTCCAAGTCAGCAGCGGTGAGCTCGTGCATGTCCTCCCCGATGAGACGCCGAAGCTCCTTCATAGGACAATCATGAGTAGGCGAGCAGGGTTGTCGACAACAAAAACACAGGCCCTTGCTCCGGAGGTCATTGTACTCTTGGGTGGATAAGCGGTTAGTAGAGACAGGACGGGGCTGGGTGCTGGCCTGTCTGCAAGTTGTGGAGCATGACCATAATCATCGTGAGCTGCTCGGCCTGAGCCTCGAAATGAGAGTTAAGGGTGGAGATGGCGTGTTCGATGGCTTCTACGTGGGATTCCATCCGACTCTTGGGCATAGGAGGAAGATGGCACCGAGTTGGAGGTTGGTAGGAGAGTGTCGGAGTCGGAAAAAGTGCGCAAGCCCCGGACGATTTATGCGGAAGAGCTGGCAGCCGCGGATTGGGGCTGGACTGGCGGAGGAAAAGCGGACCTGGGTCGGCACCGACGGAACAGTCGGTGACCAGCCGCGATTTGGCCGACACTGGAGCGGACGGAGCGAAGCCAGGCGGCGATGGAACGGAAGGGGCCTGTCGACGGGTTTGGCGACGGGATCTGGACGAACTTGACGGAAGCTGGATACGGAATGCGAATGCGACCGGGACGACGATATCGAATGCGGACGCGATACGAGATCTGGGCGCGGAAGTCGGACGACGCGATCTGGGCGCAGAATTGATACGCGGTCGAGACAGAGATTAGGGCACAGGCTCGAGTGATGGAGTTGGACGAGACCCGGTGGTGAAATGCAGGCGGGAGCGACAGGTCAGACTAATGTTACAACTAGGAGAGAAACACTTGCATCAATCAAAAACAAAGATACAATCACGAGGTATGCTCGTGCCCTTCTTCCGGAGGCTGGTTCCTCTAAGAAGTCTTTCTCCAAGAGGAGAACCCAAACCCTAGTAACATAAAAGATGAAGACGACTCTCTCATACCATCTCCTATATATTGAGGGGGGCTCACAACAATAAGCAAAAAAAAAGACAAGATAAAGCAATTACGCGCACGTGTGTAACAAACCATACCTAGTGCCACTAGAACTGCATCACTTGTGATATGCCGATTAAGAATAATCCATGTGAAAAATCCTATATAGAATTGCTTGAAGGTAAGAGATTGATAAGTATTAGAAAAGCCCATGTAAAGGGACCTCTCACATCTTGTATAAGATTTATTCTTCTCTCCTCTTTCCTATATATTTATATTCTCTCCCTGTATTTACCTACCTGAGCTATACATACAAGCTTTGAGCTTTTACAACATGGTATCAGAGGCAGGTTCGAATTGAGCGGACTGTCTTTTTCTACCCGCCCGGACTGTTTCTGTCCGCTACCCGCTCGGCCTCCTGCGGCCTGCCAGTCTGTCCGCTCCGCTCCTCCTCTGCTTTGGACTCCTCTTCCCGTGGTTCCACCCCTCCCCTCCGTCTTTTATAGATTTCCCTCCCTCTTCTTCTCTGTGGGTCCACCCTTCCTCTCTCTCCTCTAGACCGCTCTCTCTCTCGCCGCCTGTTCTCCCACGCTGCGGCTTGCCCCTCTCATTGCCTGCTCGCGGCGGACTCCCTCGCTTGCTGCGGCTTCCTCCGGTTCGCTGCGGCCTGCCCCTCCTGCTCCAGCTCGCTGCGGCTTCTTCCTGCTCTCTTCTGCTCGGTACCCGCCCGGCCTTCTGCGGCCTGCCTCTTCTGCGGGTTCTTGTTGGTCGTTGCGGTCTCTGCTCTATCCGCTCGAGTCTCTCTCCTCGCGGGTTTGCTCTCCTCCGTTCTCTGGTCCGCCTGACCGTGCTGGTTGTTCCTCTCTCACCTGCATCTTGGTCGCGGTTTCCTCCGGCTCTTCCCCTCTCTATTCGCGCGGCCTGTGTCTGCTCGCTGCGGACTTACCTGTGCGCGGCCTGTCTCTGTTCGCGAGGACTGTCTCTGCCCGCTGCGGCCTATCTTTCTCCGCGCGGCCTCTCTCTGACCGCTGCGGCCTGTCTCTGCTCTCCTTTCCCGGCTCCAGTGCGCCGCGGTCTGTTCCTCTCCTCCGCGACTTCCTCCAGCTCGTTGCGCCCTCCTCCAGCCCGCTTCTTGTCGCGCGTGTTTGTACTCGCTGCGGCCTGTCTTCTGCTGTGCATCAGTCCGCTGGTTCTGTCCGCGCCTCCTCTCCTCCAGGTCGCTATGTCATCTAGTGACTCCACCACCGCTCAACCCCCGGCGGCCCCCGTGGCTCCTCCTCCCGAACTCCGCGATGAGCTTCGGATTACTACTCTCTCTCTCTCCGGCAAGTCGAATTTCATCCCCTGGGTTCACTCCGTCCGACGGGTCTTGCAAGTCAAGGGCCTTGCTCGTCACCTTACCCAGGGACCTCCAACTCCTCCTACTGATGACTGGCTCCGGAATGGCGGTCGCGTCCAGACCTGGATCCTGAACTCGGTGGAGGGTGAGCCGTATCAGATGATTATGTATCATGAGACCGCCAAAGCAATGTGGGATGAACTCCATTCCTTGTTCTCGGGCAAGGACAGTCTTCAGCACCTGTTTGACATCATCACCGCTCTTCAAGCTCTGGATCTCGGCACCGCTATGGACATGACCTCCTTTGTGGCCCGGGCTAAAACTCTCACGGAGGCCTGGATTCAGCACCAGCCCCCTACTACTGATCTCGCTATTCAACGCGCCCAGAAGGAAGCGGTCTGTATTGTTATGATTATGGCTCGAGTCCCGCCGCACCTTCACCGTATCCGGGCCCAGGTTCTGGCATCACCTGCTACCCCTTCCTTTTCCGATGTTTGCTCTATGTTACTCCGCGTACCACCTCCACCGGAGGCTTCTGCACCACCCTCGCCGGCTCTTCTTCAACAGGTCCTTCCTCCCTTACTTCCTCCACCCTCTCTTCCTCGAGGTGGACGTACGGGCTCCCGCGGCCGGGGCCGTGGTGGTCGCGGTCGGCCCAAGTGCACCTTCTGCGGCCGGGATGACGACACTGAAGCGGTCTGTCACAAGAAACATGGCTACCCTCCTCGTTCGCCTACTGCTGCTGTTACTGATGGCTCTTCACCCACTCGTACAGACCTTGAGGCTCTTCGCCTTCAGCTTCAACAGCTCCAGGGGCTCCTCAACCCTCCATCCGCTTCGGTTGCCTCCACCTCTCCTGCAGGTATTGCCTCCTCCTCCATAACAGGTACTGCCTGTCTCTCCTCTGGTCCTCATTGGATCCTGGACTCGGGCGCCACCCACCACATTACCTCTCTGCTGCCACCACGGTTCTCGGATGCTTCTCATCCCCCGTCTATTATTGTGGCCAACGGTGCGCTTGTTCCGGTCTCCGGCTGTGCTGATCTCTTTATTCACCCCTCTCTCTCTCTTCGCTCTGCTCTTTATGTGCCGGCCTCACCCTTTAATTTACTCTCTGTTGGCCGTCTTACTACTGATATGAACTGTTTTATCACCTTCACCTCTTCTGGTTTTTTGATACAGGATCGGCAGACGCAGATTACCATTGGTAGGGGTCGACTGCAGAACGGGCTCTACCTCCTCGATGTCTCTTCTACCGCCCTTTCCTCTGTCTCCTCTACTGCCTGACATTGTCGTCTTGGGCACGCTCCTCTACCTGTCCTCCAGAAGGCGCTTCCTGACGTCTCCCTTCCTGCTTTTAAATGTGATTCATGTATTCTTGGCAAACAGCCACGTTCTTCTTATCCCGCACATTGTACTCGGAGTTGTGCTCCTTTTGATCTGATCCATTCTGATATTTGGGGACCGTATAAGATTCCAAGCATCTCTGGTTATCGTTACTTTATAACATTTATTGATGATTACTCTCGCACCACCTGGTTATATCTCATTCATGATCGCTCTGAGCTTCCCCGGGTCTTTCGGGCTTTTGTGATCGAGACTCGTACGCAGTTCTCTACTACTATCAAACAATTCCGCTCTGATAATGCTCGGGAGTACACTAGCCACGAGTTTGCTACTCTCTGCACCGAATTCGGTATTATTCATCAAACCTCCTGTCCCTACACCCCTCAACAAAACGGGGTCGCCGAACGGAAGAACCTTCACCTTCTCGATGTTACTCGCTCCCTCATGCTGCACATGAATGTTCCCAAAATCTTCTGGAACTTTGCGGTCTCCACTGCGTGTTTTCTTATCAACCGTCTCCCCTCCCCGGTTCTCCAGCATGCTTCCCCCTTCAGCCTTCTTTTTCCCTCTGCACCCGCCTTTCCTCTCCCACCCAGGGTTTTTGGCTGTACATGTTTTGTCCATACCCTGGGCCCCGCTATCGACAAACTCGATCCACGTGCGGCCAAACACATTTTCGTCGGCTACTCCCGCACCCAAAAAGGTTATGTCTGTTATTCCCCAGCCACTCGGAGAGTCTCCGTCTCTGCTGATGTTACTTTCTGGGAGGATCAACCCTTCTTTCCTCCTTTACCCCCACCCACTCTAACACCCTCTCTCCCACGGCCGGTGATCCCGGTCCACTCGCCTCCCACCCTCCCTCCCCTTTCCCACTATTGACCCTCCTATGCCGCCCGTCATTCGGGTCTACACTCGCCGCCCTCCTCCTCCCGTTGCCCCTATGCAGTCGGCTTCGACCTCAGGTTCTCCGTGTTCTGCTGCTCCGGTGCCAGCTTCTACGGCTCATCCAATGGCTAACTATGTTTCTCTACATCGCCTCTCTCCACCGCTTCGGACCTTGGCTACTTCACTCTCCTCGGTCTCTATTCCTACCTCTGTACAGGATGCTCTTCAACATCCTGGGTGGCGCGCTGCCATGGAAGACGAGATGACTGCTCTTTGGGCCAACCAGACTTGGACCCTGGTGCCACTTCCTCCCGGCCAGAAACCCGTTGGGTGCAAATGGGTGTTTGTCATCAAACATGCGCCTGATGAGACCATTGATCGACTCAAGGCTCGTCTAGTTGCTCGTGGCTTCACCCAGCAACAGGGTCTCGACTACGATGAGACTTTCTCTCCGGTCGCTAAGCTCAACACAATCCGCATTCTGATCTCCGTCGTTGTCCATCGCCAATGGCCCCTATTCCAACTAGACGTCAAGAATGCTTTTTTGAATGGCGACCTTCAGGAAACGGTTTACATGCAACAACCTCCCGGGTTTGAGACCACGGGGGAGCCTCAGGTTTGTCACCTTCTCAAATCGTTATATGGTCTCAAACAATCACCTCGGGCATGGTTCGACAAGTTCCGCAAAGTTCTCCGGACAATTGGCTTCACTCGAAGCTCGGCTGACTTCTCGTTGTTTACTCGCCACCGGGCAACGGGTACGGTCCTCCTATTGGTATATGTCGACGACATCATTATTACTGGAAACAACTTGGACAGCATACAGGCCGTTAAGCAGTATCTAAGCTCCGTCTTCCAAACTAAGGATCTGAGACTTCTTCGGTACTTCCTAGGTCTGGAAGTGGCAAGAAGGCCCGATGTTCTGGTTCTCTCTCAGCGCAAATATTGCCTGGATCTTCTTCATGATGCAGCCTATTCTGGCTTGCAAAACGGTAAACACTCCCATGGATGCTAATCACAAACTGTGTGCTCAGGGCTCAGATTCTGATTCTCTTCTACAAAATCCAGAGTATTACCGTCGTCTAGTTGGGAAGCTTATCTACCTAACAGTAACAAGACCTGATATATCCTTCGCTGTGGGACTTGTTAGTCGCTATATGCATTCTCCTCGAAGTTCTCATCTTCAAGCTGTGGAACGCATTCTCAGATATCTCAAGACAGCCCATGGTCAAGGCCTTGTGTACAAAACCTCATCTTCTATTCCCACACTAGTGACATACTCTGATGCCGACTACGCTGGCTCCCTCGATGATCGACGATCTACTAGCGGGTTCTGCACATATTTTGGAGGACACCTGATTACTTGGCGGAGCAAGAAACAAGTAGTGGTTGCTCGGTCCTCAGCAGAAGCAGAATATCGGGTAATGACGGCTGTGGTCTCGGAACTCACATGGATTGAGAGTCTCCTTACCGACCTTGGTGTTCGACTATCTTCACCAGCTCTCCTCCTATGTGATAGTCAAGCTGCTATACATATTGCTAAGAACCCGGTCTTTCACGAAAGAACGAAACACGTTGAGGTAGATTGTCATTTCATCCGAGAGAAAGTCCACATGAAGAAGGTCGAGCTCAAGCATGTTCCGGGTACTGAACATGTTGCAGATATCCTCACCAAAGCTCTACCAAGTACCCTCTTCTACCAGTGCCTATCCAAGCTTGGCGCCTACGACTTGTACGCTCCAGCTTGCGGGGGAGTATTAGAAAAGCTCATGTAAAGGGCCCATTTATTGGCCCTCTTATGACTTTCTCTCATCCTTCTTTAGTCCCACATCTTGTATAAGATTTATTCTTCTCTTCTCTTTCCTATATATTTGTATTCTCTCCCTGTATTTACCTACCTGAGCAATACATACAAGCTTTGAGCTTTTACAACAATAAGCAAAAACTCAGGCACAGGTATACATGATGACAGACACTACAATGTGCTGGTGGGAAGCAAAAGTGTCTTTCTTCCGAATATAATTCCGTCTACCTGAATCCCTGTTTGCTATTATTCCAAGAGTTCTTCCAGCAGTTGCATATGTTTTGTGATGCTTCATCAACTAGAATTAAGTATGAAATGAAATATATAGTTATCCAGCTTAGGAAAAAACTGCACCAACATTTGTCTTTGCTCTTCTTGAGTAAGTTTTTTTCCGGCTTATCACGCTTCTCTGTTGCTATATGATGTTCTTTCATGTTCATTTAATTCAGGCCTTCGAGTAAAATTTTAAAAATTTCCTATTTTGTGCGGCATGTGTATGTGCGTGAGTCTATATATATATTATTTTCTAAATTGCAGGGAAAAAGAGAAAGTCTGGATGCATGGTTGTCTATGCTTCTCTCTTTGGAGTTGGAGCTCCAGAAGCTTTAGTAATTGGTGTGGTGGCTCTGCTGATATTTGGCCCTAAAGGTCTTGCAGAGGTAAACGCTTGTAATCCAAAGTTGCGAGTCTCCATTTGACCGGAAGCCTTAACTATTTCTATTTTACCATGGATGCTGCAGCAAGTAGTTGTTATACTTATTTTACTAGAGAGCATGATTTTCTCTTTTTTTTTTCAAGTTGGAGATTACTTGGATTTATCTCTCTCTATAGACACACAGGCGCAGGCGAAATCCTCATATTTTTATGATGACATCATCAAACACATCACAACCTTCTAATGGTGCTACTGTTATTATTATGATTTGAAACTACAATTAATTTAATAATAAAAATTTATTTTCAGGGGGGGAGACAATGGGTTGGCTGAACCATCACCCGAATTGTAGAGACATTTTTTTACTCAAATAGCCACCGCAGTTTTGGGTTACCGAACCGAATAAATCCGAACTCGCGTTCGTGACAACACAAAAATCACAGTTTCTCCAAACAACACAATTGTGTTCGTGGCTACAGTTTCCAACCACAACGTTCATGACCATCACCAATAACCGCTACGTTCATGACCGCCACCGCCGTGCTAAACAAATCGTAATTAGAGTTGCACTACTACCAAGATCTAAGAGAAGTCTCCAATAGTCTATAGAAAAGAGTTCTGGCAAAGACAAACATCCAGGCTAAGATTGGTAGACCCACCCGCATCCATCATCACTCATTGCTCCGCTCCTAGGACCTTATCACTCTATCCTTTTGTGATGGGGACCGGCCACATGTTCGTGTTCTATGGAGATCGAGCCACCACTCGGCGGGACACTTTTTTGCATATTTGACGGAGATATGTTGATCAGATCGGCGATCCGAGACCGCAAGCGCATCAGGAGCGTCATTTTCCATTTTATATGTATTTTTTATAATTTTGGAATTGTATTTATTTTTTTAGGACACCGGGCGTAACAGCCGATCGTAGCCGTTCACGTCGGGTGCCTAACCTCCCCCCTCGTTGTAAATATGGGCGAATGTTCAAATTTTCATTCATTCTGAGTTTTGTGAGAGATTCCAGAATTCCAGCAATCTTTGTGGTGCGGCGCTGCGAGCCCGGGGTGCGAAACCTCGGGTTATTTTCGGTTTTCCTTTTTTTTTAAATTTCCCTGTTCCCGTGAAACACATCCCACGTTCTCTGCAGTTATCTTCATCCAAAGGAGAAAACCGCATCTCCACTGTTCATCACCCTCTTCCTCAAGACAAATCCCCCGGGCGCTACTCCTGTTTGCTACCTTCTTCATCGATAGAGGGTTCGAAAGCTCTAGACACAAGACCTAAGTCGCTGAGGACTTCTAGCCCCTCTTCCCCAATCCCTCTCGTGTCTTCCAGAGCCGCACCCCCTTCCCGTACGACAACGTCGCAAACGTCAATTGCGGCTCTCCTCCTTCCCCGTCACCAGTTAGCAACCTATTCCATCAACCACTCGACGCATTGTTCATCATCTTCCTCCTACGCCATGCTTATCCTCATGTCGTAAACCTCTCAGTCTCGTCGACCACATCCCCACTCTCCTTTTTGTCCAGGGCTAACATTTCTTTTCCCTACCCCTGCCAACGCCAATCAAATCCACTTCCCCGACATCCTGCCCTTCCATTACCTGCCGCCAACCTATTAGTTAAACCCTCCACCAGTTACTGTTCTTCTTCATCCTCACATCTTCTGGTGTGGAATCACCTGTAGCAATCCTCCCATTTCCAGTCGTGGCACCACTAGCATGTTCCTTCCACTGTGTATGTAACCTCAAATCACATCCCTACTTCGACATCCATTCCCCTCCATTTGGTGAAGCCTCCAACAATCCAGCAACTCTTCTTCACATACCTCATGTTAGTCTGACATTGTTTTGGTAGTACAACAGTCGCTTCCATCTCGTGGAACCACGCCCGCCAGCCGCCGCTACCGAATCTCTCTTGTTATTTTTTTATTGATTATATTTTATTTGTGCAAGTTGTGGTGGAAAACACCAATTATGAAAACAAACGTGAATTGCTTATTTACTCAAAAATTATTCTGCACACTGTGTTGATTTGCTAGACGTGTATAAACATCGTTGTTATAATTTGATTCCAGATAAATTGAAAACATGCATATCTCATTTAGGTCTGGCTTAATCACAGTCATTCCACACACCCACTTAGCTTTGCATTAGCGTGTCGACACATTCATCTTCATACAGCCCCGTCCTGCATCATTTTGGTATCAGAGCCCAGGTTCGGGCTTAGTTTAGAATATGCGGGACTAGAACCTATGTGTTGCACCATGTCATATCATAGTAGCAATTGCTACTCTAATCCTTTATTTGATGAACACGAGTCCACTCATTTTATTAATCCTCAATTTGAGGAACCAACATCCGTCTACACTCAACCCCATAAAGCCCTTCATGGAGATCCTCGCGATATTACGATGATTATCCTCGATCGCAACACATCACTTCTAGAGATCGTGTTGATCCACTAATACAATCTCATTATGCTAGGGACGATCAGTATGATGATTGTCATCGTTCTTATCCATGCACTCGAGTGGATCCTATTGATCTTTCGACACGACTTTATGATGATAGAGTTCAGTATTGCTTAAGTCATTGATGTTATACATCTCCTCTATTTGAGGAACCCGAGTCAAGTCATTGCCACTACACATCTCCTCTACATGAGGAACTTGAGTATGTATATGCGCGACCACCATCGCACGTTCATAGGACTCACATCCACCCTCGAGCACGATATGATTATGTTATGGACAACCGTCCTGATGACCCTCATGAATCCAATAGAAGTCTCCTTCATCGAGGTAACATCACACATAGTAGCCTTCCTAGTGTTCCGAAAGTGGACATAACGGAAGTCAAATTATAACAATGGGTTCTTAAGAAGTTTGTTCAATTGGATGCACAATTTGACGACATTCGCACTCGCATTGCCTCCATTGAGGGTCGGTGAGAGCACTCCACTTCCCAAAGCAGGGAAACCTCACCCACTCCTCCTGATATTCTCTTTGAAAAAACCCGGGCTGCCCTCCCAACACAGGATGTGCGTGTTAGGAGTCTGCCACCACGAGAGACCGCTCCACTTAGAGAGCATGCTCTCGACTCTATACCTATTAGCTCACTATTGAGCATAGACTTTTCCCACACTTCACCTGATGGCTCACCGAGCCACATCACGATTGGGAGCT
Source organism: Platanthera guangdongensis (assembly GCA_039583875.1). Lineage (NCBI taxonomy): Eukaryota > Viridiplantae > Streptophyta > Magnoliopsida > Asparagales > Orchidaceae > Platanthera > Platanthera guangdongensis. The sequence goes on from CM077163.1 coordinate 238,603,891, forward strand.
GAGAGTTTTGTAGTGATCTCGTGGTAGCCACTCCACCCCTTTTGGGGAACGCGACCCCTTATAATGACTTGCTTCTGGAGGATCATCACCCTATTGATAGTTTTTTTTACGACCCCCCTGTTGAGCCTCCAAATGATCCACCTCGTCCTTGTACGGATGAGATTTTGGTGAGTGGCATGCTTATGAATATTGAGACGTGGACATCTCTCCTATTATCGTCCTTAATATCGATAGTGCTCCAAAGAGAGGACCTTGAGTGTAGTATACAGTATATAGGGTTCTCCCTAAGAACACCTAAATATAAGTCAGATGTTTTGGGAGTTTATTATCCGGTCACTCACACTCTTGATGAGTTTTGGGCCGTGTCATCTACTGACCCGCCAGATGAGTTATTTCTTACGAGGGGCACTCACCATACACCAGAGTAGCATCATTTTGTTAATGCCTACGATTTTCACTTGGATGATCATCGTATTCGTGATGATTTTTCATATGTCCCTCCTGGTAAGCCCCCTGAGTCATCACATTCCCTTAGCGTACATGACACGTTTGTTACGCTTCACCTGCATCATCGGTTATATGAGGGCACTTTAGATATTTTTGGGGCTTACATGAGTATTCATCGCATTTGTGACGAATTTAATTATACCCCTCCCGGAGAACCCTCGGATGAGCCACATGTTGATCCATCGCTCATTTGGGATATATCCATTTTTAGTTGGACAGTTGAGTTTGAGGGTGTACTCACTGACTCGTTGATTTTATATCTTACCACTCGCACTTGCAAAGACAATTCGCACACTATATTGACACATCTTACTACTGATGTCTCGGATGTTCATTTGAGCGTTCATCGCCCCCGCGACGAATTCTTTTATACCCCACCTTTTGAACCTCCTGATCACGTATCTATTTTAGGAGTTTCTTATATTACATAAAATCCCCGGTGCACGGAGTTATTCGTGTTAGTAGTTCATCTTTTGCATTGTGTCTGTTCATGTACATTTAGTACATGATTCATTTGTGTTGTATGATTCACATGTGTTGTATGTTTGCATCATTTTCATAAAATTCATGAATCACACCGGAAAAAAACTATTAGTAATTTTGAATTATATAAGGCATGAGCGTATATACACAGACTTGAGCATGTCATGGTCGGACTTTGCAAGGAGGGGCTCCTAAAATGAGCCGTTATTAAACTACAACTGTTGGGACAAATGTCTGCGAAATCGATTTCCTTGCAGATATGAGTATCCATCTCGTATTTAACGTGAAAGATTTTGCACATCACTTTGATCTCTCGAGCATAGAGACTCATACCTTGAGCCTCTTTTGGCACCCTCAAAGTTACAGCTTGGCACTTCCCCTGTTCACCTAAGATGAGAACCATCGGATTTGCCCACATCTCTTATGATTCTACCGTGTTTTTTGGATCCACCGGTACGAGAGGTGAGCGTTGAGAGCATTAGTGATGGACGAGTGCACCACCACTACAGACGGTACTTTTGTCATCACTTGGTGCACGAGAGTCGACACTCTACTTTTGTTGATACTTGGATATTGACGACGAAGCTTGACAAACTTACCCGTGATCATAGACTACAACTCATTCATCTTCATTCCTCAGAGATGAATGTTTTTCAGTCGAGGGGAATTGCTGGGGATCGGCCGCATGTTCGTGTACGATGGAGATCGGGTCACCACTAGGCAAGATCTGTTTTTACATATTTGGTGGAGACGCGTTGATCGGATCGGTGATCCGAGACTGTGAGCGCGTCTGGAGCGTCATTTTCCATTTTATATGTTTTTTTTATATTTTTGGAGTTGTATTTATTTTTTAGGACACCGGGCGTAACAGACAATCGTAGTCGTTCATGTCGGGTGCCCAACCACCCCTCTCGTTATAAACAGGGGCGGATGTTCAGATTTTTATTCATTGTTAAGGTTTGTGAGAGATTCCAGAATTCCTCTAATCTTCGTAGTGCGACGCCGCGAGCTCGGGGTGCGAAGCCTCGAGTTATTTTCAGTTTTCTTTTTTTTATTTCCCTGTTCCCGTGAAACACTTCCCACATCCCACGTTCTCTGCAGTTATCTTCATCCAAAGGAGAAAACCGCATCTCCACTGTTCATCACCCTCTTCCTCACGACAAATGCCCGGGCGCTACTCCTCTGGTCGCTACTCCTGTTTGCTACCATCATCAACAGAGGGTTCGAAAGCTCCAGGCGCAAGACCTAAGCCACTGAAGACCTCCAGCCCCTCTTCTACAACCCCTCTCATGTCTTCTAGAGCCGCACCCCCTTCCCGTACGACAGCATCGCCAACGTCGATTGCGGATCTCCTCCTTACCCGTTGTCAGTTAGCAACCTATTCCATCAGCCGCTCGACGCACTGTTCTTCTTCTTCCTCCTCCTACGCCATGTTTATCCTCCTGTCATAAACCTCTCAGTCATATCAACCACATTCCCACTCTCCTTTCTGTCCAGTGCCGACATTTCTTTCCCCTCCCCCTTCCAACGCCAATCGACTCCACTTCCCCTACATCCCGCCCTTCCATTACCTGCCACCAACCTATCAGTTAAACCCTCCACCAGTTATCGTTCTTCTTCCTCCTCACATCTCCTATCATGGAATCACTTGTAGCAATATTCCATTTCCAGTCGTGGCACCACCAACAAGTCCCTTCCACTGTGTATGCCCCCTCAAATCAATTCCCTACTTCTACAACCATTTCCCTCCATTTGGTGAAACCTCCAACAACCCTTCTTCACATACCTCATGTTAATTTGACATTGTTTAGGTAGTACAACAGCCGCTTCCATCTCGTGGAACCACGTCCGCCAACCGCCGCTACCGGATCTCTCTTGTTTGTGAGTCTTTCTTTATAGTGTGTTATTTCTTTTTTTATTGATTATTGGATTGATTCGTAAATTTGTATGGGTGTTGAAAATTGTTTGTGCTTTTGTTCTGTTTTCTTTTAAACCCTTCATTTTATTTGTGTAAGTTGTAGTGGAAAACACCAATTGTGAAAACGAATGTGAATTGCTTATTTACTCGAAAATTATTGTGCACACGTCGTTGATTTGCTAGCCGTGTATAATCATCGTTGCTATAATTTGATTCTGGATAAATTGAAAACATGCATATCTCATTTAGGTCCAGCTTGATCACAGTCATTCTGCACACCCACTTAGTTTTGTATTAGCATGTCGGCGCATTCATCTTCACACAACCCTGTCCTGCTTGGTTCTACAAACACTAACACTCTTACCGTTTCCCCATCCAAGTGCAGAGTGGTCGTTGGATTCTGAATTGGTTTCAAAGTCCTTTACGGTTTCAAGTGTATGAAGCTGGATCACAAGTCATCTATGTTCCCTTGTGGACAATTTATCGCCATCATAAACACTGAGGATGTATGAGATCCTTAGTATAATATCTTGTTGAATGAGTCTCAGGGTGATCTTGAGCCCAAGAATGAGGTTTAAGTTGAATGGGAACATAGTGACCACTTTGTGTGTGTCCTTCAACATAATTTGTTGACCCCTAAAGCACGTTTCAAGGATGATTTGTTAATAAACAATATTTTTTGTACTACTGTGGTACAGATAGTTTGTTCCATCATCATTTATAGCAATAATATAAAAACTTGTGTCTCAAATAATGATTCGCAAACTATAGCTGAAGACAACCTTTTAAAAAATTATGTAACCTAACATGGATCATCCGTAGCACGACTAACCCCATTTCCAATCAGTGCATATTAGAGCTTTTCGTAGGGAACACATCAAGATGTTGATGGCATGGCGCCACACAACTACTATCCATGTTTTTCATACCATGTTGGGACGATCGTGGTAACGTGATAGACACATGATACACGGTATTTAGTGAACTGTCATTTGTTTGAGTGCAAATGGTGCAATATTGTTCTTGTACCCAAAAGAACAATCTCATTCTCAAAGCACCAGAGAAGTCTCTGCACCATCCAATATCAATTCCCCACGCATGCCTATAGCCGCCATCTCATTTCCCTCGCCATTATGTTACTGACTAATTCCAAGAGAAAATGAAAGAAAGTGAAACCATGTATTTGTTTTTTGGTATAGATTCTACCCCTTCCCCTACTTGATTAATATCCAACAGGGCCTTTGTTATGGACATCGAACACCGGGCCTAGTTACTTTATTATTATTATTAGGGTTATTTACCAAGACCTCCCCTCGAAGTTTACATAATTACAGCTTGCACCCCTCTTCAAAATTACCAAAACCTCCCCCTCAATGTTTACATTTCATAACATCCATGCACAAAAGTAGTCCCTTGGAGTAATTCCAACGTGACCCAACCATTATTTTTATAAGCAGTAGATGTGCATGTTGCCATTCTTCATTTTTATCTAAAGCATGCATTTCTTCCTCTACAGTCTTTCTCCATTCAGGTATCTTGATTGCCTCTTGCCAGTTCTCGAGAATCACAATAAAGGAAAGAGGAGATAAAGGCTTTGTGAGCATGATAGAGAAGATGATATGAGATATAATTGGTTATCAGATGCTTAGTATTACCCGTATTACCTTTGAGATAGGAAATGAGAATATGGAGATCATCATCAAAATCTCGAGCTAAAACAGGCACTTACAGAGGTTGAACGCTAGGGGACTATACATGCTCAACGTCGCGGGGCTTGCGAGAGTTTGTATTCAACCTGGGAGACAATATCTGTGAAGGAGAAGCAGTAGGAAGGAGATGTAAAAAGGGTGTGTGAATTATCAACGATATGAAGGGGAATGTCAGTGGTCCCATCATCAACTCGTCTCCCTCTGACGAGGACTAAAGTAAGACTCCTCATCATGAAAGATGACATTAATGGCATAAAAGAAGCGATGAGAAGAGCGATGGCATCGATAACCCTTGATGGTGGAAGAGTATCCAACAAATATACATTTTGAGAGAGGGAGCATCTACTTTGCCACAATGTGGAGTATTAACATAAACAAAACAGATGCACCTGAATATATGAGGGAGATGTGAGAAGTTTGAACATGGTGCTTAGTGGAAAGGCTAGTAAGAGGAGTAGCGTACTGTAGAGAGCGTGAGTGGAGACGATTAATAAGAGGGACCACAGTGAAAAAAACATCGCCCCAATACAGGGGCCAAACTATTCACAGCATGTGCTCGAGTTCAATTTTCGACAAAAAAACGTAAGCTTTTTGGCTCATATGAATTATAAAACCGTAAAAGTCTTCTTCAACCGCTCAACGAAAATCAAATCCAAAAGTTTCATTGTGCTCATCTCAGAAAAACACACAAAGTGGTCCATAATCTAATGTTTTCATGGAGTTTTGATAGGGCTTTGTTTTTGTACAAATTAACCGTCATGAGCTGATTTTTTTGAGCTCTGATTATCGGATCGAGTAATCATCATCACCATTGGACGTATGGAGACTATTCAAAAAATTTAAAAGAAAAATTGGGCTAATCAAAAGTTTTTATTTTTCTGCTTGATGGTCACTACTATCACCTTCTTATGTCATTTTCTCTGATTAAGGGATTTTTTTTTGCTTCGTAAAGTTGATGATTTATGTAATAAAATTTAAATAACTTTATTGATTATTAGCATTATCATTGTTTATACAATATTTTCAGATCGTCCCTCACTTGCATTCAAGTACCTCGACAAGTTCTGACATATAAAACTCGAGATTCTTGAAAAGTGGGTATGCAGAGAATTTCATATTACATTTTACAACTCAACTTTAGACTTGATGAAAATTTTCAACAGACAAAGCTTATCACTCGACCTTAGACTTGACAGGATTTTCTAATACCACGAAGCCTTTAATTTGTCCTAGATTTGACAAATATTCGACATAGTAAAGTCAACTCCCCAGCCCCTAATTTGGTGTAATTTTTTGGCATAACGAATCCCGATGCGTTGCCATTTTTTTTCATGTACTGACTTATGAGAATGTTACTCAGAACGCGTTGTTTTAATTTTTAGGTTGTGCCCAGACTGAGTTAAAATCCTAGTTCCGTCACTGCCCCAATAGGACTTAAGAAGTTGTATGGTAACTAAGAAATAACGGGCAACCTCCAGCAAGCGTTTATTTTTTTTATGTTTCGCAGCTCCATTTTGAGTGTAGGTGTGGACACAAGTGGTCTGGTGAAGAATGTTGTTGTCAGAAAGATAAGTGTCAAACAATCTCATGTCATCGTACTCACCATCATTATCACTACAAAAAACACGATAACTCTCCCAAACTATCATAATCATTTCATGAAAGGTACAAAAGTAACTAAACACTTTACTTTATTTACTTTACTTTTTTAACAAATAAATTCATATAGTACAAGAAAAACAATCAATAAAATCACAAACCATTTATATCCAGATAAAAATAACATGAGTGAAGAACCCTAAACATCAAAATGATCACTTAAAAAGGAGAAAAACTTGGTAGAGATACATGAATTTGATTGTGACGAACATGTTTTGATAGTTCACATGCATAACAAAATAGATTTAAGTAAACAACTGAAATTAGGAAAAAGTTTGGTAAGATAAAGTGAGAGGGATGTTCAAGATGTTGATGCCAGCATCGGATGTTAAGGAGAGCAGGAGCACTGGTGGTGGAGAGAGCACTGAGGGTCAACTATTGGTCCAACGAGTATAGTCTATCGACATTCTTACCACCGCCAATGTTCTGTTTCATAGCTAGATCCTAAAAAACATAAACATCAAGAAAAAAGTAATAGAACAATTTAACGAATTATTTAAATGACTAATGAATAGAAGATCGCGAAGAAAGGATGGTACATGCAATACAGAAGAGAGGAAGTGATGCAGGGTCAGGAATCCACTTGCCTGCCACCCCGGAGTCCACCGGGGGTCCACTAAGGTGCCTTATCAGGGTCGCGGCCCGTACACTCCTGACCCTGCATAATAAAAGCACGACTCAGTTGGTGATATTCCTTTCGCCGGAGGACATTTATCAAGGAGGTCAGGGGATCGAGTCCCGACCTCAACAACCTATCGACCTTGTAGTGGGATCGGGGATGGGTTGGGGTGTACGGGCCACGACCCTGATAAGCCCCCTTGGTGGTCTCCAAGATAGACCTCAGATGGTGATTAGGGGTGCAAACTAGTCGAGCTCCAGTCGAGCTTAGCAAAATTTCCAAGCTCGAGCTCGAGTCGAGCTTGGCAAAATTTCCAAGCTCGAGCTTGAGCTGAAGCTAATCATTTCGAGCTCGAGCTCGAGCTCGTCGAGCTCATTTGGTCCTGGCTCGAGCTCAAGCTCAATGTCTGCTTATCAAGCTCGAGCTCACGAGCTCGAGTCGAGCTCGAGCTGCTCATGATTTTTTTAGCTCATGAGCCTGATTTTCTTTATATTTTTAATTTTTTAAAAAATATAGGAATAAAAAACTCGCGAGTCTGCTCGCGAGCTCATGAACAATAATATCGAGCTCGAGCTTTTTTCAAGTTCCATTGGCTTGAGCTCGAGCTTTTTTCAAGCCGGATCAATTTAACTTGCACCCCTAATGGTGATATTTCTTCTGCCGAAAGAAGTTTATCAAAGAGGTCAGAGAATCGAGCCCCGACCTCAACATCCTATCAGCCTTGTGGTGGGACTGGGGATGGGTTGGGGTGTACGGATCGCGGCCATGATAAGGCCCCTAGTGGACTCCATGGTGGCAAGCAGGTGGACTCGGCCCTGCATCAGGAAGAGGGGAAGAAAAGGAATTGTTCCTCTGCCGGTAATAGAGGAAATAGAACTATTAGTCGCAATAACTTCGCAACCTAAAAGAGGAGTGTAAGAGGTGAATTTTGATGAAGATTCGGTCATATGATCGGTAATCCCAAAGTCTATATCAACTCTGATCGAGATGTACACACACCATAAGCACTCGATATATCTGATATGGCAAAGGAAGCGACAAAATCAGTGGCCACAAAATCGGAGTTAGTTGCAACTTGCGGAGAAATGCCTCCAACTCCTTAGCAGAAAGACCCCCTAAAGGAAAACTGTCCTCATAATTTTCACTAGCATGAGCACAGTACTATGAGAGCACCAGACTGTCGGACACCGCCGATATTACTGTTTCGACCACCAGTCCCTCGACCAGGACGAAGCAAGATGGTGGAGCAATCGATAGCAAATCTTCTTAGTATGGTATTTTCTCCCTTCATGTCCACTCATAGGAGAAGTATGATTGGGTGGACCTCGACCAATTCCAACAAGAGCGGAGTGATCTGTCTGAGCGGTGGGAGCAAGAGAGCAGTGACAATTCTTATCATTTGGGATCATGTTAAATGCTTCCCAAAGAGAGGGAAGAGGCTCACAATGAAGAACATGCAAGCGAATAGTATCAAAATACATGTTAACGCCCATAAGGAAGACATGCACCCGAACGTGGACTTTGCCCTTTTGAAGGTTGACGACATCAACAATGTATGCTGGAATAAAGGTATTGAAGTAATTCAGTTCTTCATAAAGACGTGCAAATTCAAAATAATATGCGGAGATAGACACAAATCCTTGTTTCAGCTCCAAATCATGACGAGCGAACAAATATATCTATGTCGAGCTACCAATTTGCGAGTGGGTCTCACGGGCTCGAGCCCAGATTTAATGGGCAGAGCCCTTGAGCATATAAGTGCGGTATACCAGAGGGGACATAAAGTGGAGTCACCATGAGACAACCAAAGCATTATCTGCATCTCATTTCTGCATGAGGGATTGTTCTATGGTGGTTTAACAATGGTTCCATCAATATACAACTGGTGACTACAAATAGCATGCTGAGTAGCCTGAGCTGCCCTGGACCATTCAAGGTAATTTATATTATCCAATGCCACTATAGTAATCTTTAGCGACCTTGATTGCCTGTGACTCCAAGGGGAATCACATGCAGGGACAGTCCGAAGAGTAGACAAAATATTTGAAGAGTTACCCATGGGCGAAGAAAGGACAATCTACCCGATCTGAAAACAAATTGTATAAGGAAGCATTATATCCTACAAACTTCTTTTAGATCAAGATCCACCGGAGAGGGAACCATGTTATGTGTCCATGATGTCTCCGACGGAAGTCATGAAGGGAAAAATGGTCGAAGACCTACAGCCGCCCGCTGGATGGGCGGGAGAAGTTGGAGAAGCCACGGGCTGGAGAGAAACTGCAAACAAGGAGCTGCGACCACCTGGGAGTGTTGAAAGGAAGGCTGGAGGCGATGAGTTGCGGAGCTGTGGGCTGCTAGAGGCGCTGAGTTGTAGAGTCGACGTGAGCTACTGAGGTGCAAAGTCGACGAGGGCTGCGTAGGTACTGAGGTGCGGAGTCGATGAGGGCTATAGAGGTGCTGAGGTGCACTGTTGATGAGGTACGCGGAGTTGACAATACTAGATCGAGCATGAGCAAGCAGGAGCGAACGTGGATCACAATGCAGGATCATGAGGGTCGGGCTCTGATACCAAGTCGAGAGAAATTGAAAAATATTGGATTCGAAAATTAGGGTCCATACAATGACCTAAGCCCTTGTATATTCAGACAAACAACATAACATGCGACACATGATACACCACGTGGCGGAAAAATAATAAGTACATATATTCAGCTGAAAATACCCTCATTGGAGATTTACATTTCCCTACATAAACAACTCATCTTTGATCGATACATATAATTAAGTGGTAACATATGTCATTTTCCCCATTAAAAGGGATTTCACATCATGACTTAATCACAATAGACAATAGTTGTATTACTATTTTATGTCCCCCGATACATTTTCATAGTTTCATCTACCGAACCCAATGAGCACTAAATTCATTAATTTACTTGGTAATAATCTTTCCTTGAGCTTCTTACCAAAACCGCACAACCACTAGTAGGTTTATCCAGACTTATTCATGACAAAACGCTGTTGGGACTCGAGATCAAGACATGTCAAATTGTCAACTCATTCTATGAAAAGGATGGCGTCTGATCCTAGTCGAATATAGTTTGACGTTAAATAAGTTAAACTCTAACGTATGTTTTTAGTCTTTCACATAAATGCAATGGATGAGCATATTGCCATACTCACTGCATACTGCATGCCTCAAGGTGATCACAGGCACTAATATTTCATTTGAAGCCTAAATTTGACGAATGCGCATCTCTCTCCTGTGTTATTGTTCAAACTATGCCAGGTAGTTTTCTATATCCAGCAAAAGCAATGAAAAATCTGGGGTGCAACAATAGGTTGCTGAAAGGTCTCTTGTACCTTTCATTACCATAAGTGTTATTGTTATTTTCATTCCACTATATTTAGCTTCTCAACCTAGTTAGCAATGTACAGGTAGCACAGAATTTAGGAAAAACTCTTCGGGCTTTCCAACCAACTGTTAGAGAGCTTCAGGTTCGAAATCCCTCTCTCCTTCACTCTCTCTCTCTTAGTTTGAGCAAACAAATTAAGTTCCACCAATTCATATAAAGAAACCTTTAACTGATTATAAAGTATGAAAAGAAGCGGAATTATCTGGTGTTTCTGTTTCTTTTTGTATATGAAAAATCTTATTATGGTTGCATTTCATCCTTCAGGAAGTTTCAAGGGAATTCAAGAGCACACTTGAGCGAGAAATTGGACTTGATGATATTACTTCCTCATCAAATAATACCTACAGATCCAACTCATTCTTTAAAGAAAACCAAGATACATCTGAACCAGGTAAGGAAATGCTGTATTCATTCTTTAACTACAGATAACTTGATATTTTCTTGGCTTCAGTTGAGAAAATTAGTTTATCTGCACATCATTCTTTAGAAGGGTTTTCATCATAAATTATCCTAAACAAGGGTATACCTAAAATAACTTGGGTCCTAAACCATAACAACACTCAAGCCTTTATTTCACCATAGTGGGGTCAGCTATATGGATCCTTGTGCCCTATCTTTAGCCATAATCTCACTAATGCCTAAGTACATTATGTCTTTCCTTATAGTTTCATTCTAACTCTTTTTTGGTCTACCCCACCCCCGTTTAACATGTCTACTGGCTAAACTCTCACAACGCCTAACAGGTGCCTCTAATGGTCTCCTCTGTACGTGTCCGAACCATCTTAATCGGGCTTCTCACATCTTCTATACAATTGGTGTCACTTCTGTCATATTTCCTGATACATTCATTCCTAATTTTATCCAGTCCCGTGTGTCCACACATCCCCCTAAGCATCTCATCTTCGCAACTCCCATTTTTTTGCTCATGTACATAATTCATTGCCCAACACTCAGAGCCGTAGAGCATCGCTGGATCCTAAACCATAAAAGGGCAGCCTGGTGCACAAAGGCATCCTAGCCCAGCGAGGGTCCGGAGAAGGGTCCCACACCACAAGGGTGAAATGTAGGCAAACCTTACCATGCATTTTTGCTAGAGGCTGCTTCCAGGACTCGAACCCGTGACCTCAAGGTCACACGGCAACACCTCAACTGGTGACCACAAGGCTGGATCCTAAACCATAGCGGTAGTAAAATTTAAAAACTTCAATGATTCTTTTTTGCAGTATATGTATTCCATCATTCCATGTCAGTACAGTTATGGAAGCATATATATAGTTGCTATGTATCATAAATACAGGAAGGCATTTTCTAAGTTTGTTAGCGTGGAGTATTGAAAATTGAAATATCTAAAATGCATTTAAACTCAGATGTCAAGCCCACAGCAGAACCCATGCCGGCTGCAACTGCCAACAATGATCAAACAGATTTGTCTGAACGACAACCACAAGGTCTTGTTCTACACCTCCTTTCTACATGCGAAATTTAATTATAAATTTTTAGCAGTAATAATTTGGGAAGCTTGTTAAATCTTCATCACCTTCACTAGAAATTTCAACATCTGCTTCTTTAGAAGTTAGATTTCAAAAAAACCATCATGACTCATCAGTATAAAAAGGTTCAAAATAGATGGGATGATGTCTGCAATATACTTTTTTGATAGATATGGAAGTATGTATAGTTGGTCAGTATCGTAAATCAGGATGATATTTTCATTCAGATGGCGGCCCTACAGCCGAATCCCCACCGGCTGCAAGTACGATAATGGTTCAAACGGATTCATCCGAAGAACCTCAAGGTCTTGTTTTTCACCCCGCTCCTTCCTACCCGTGACACTTTTATTCCTTCTATCCAGCATCAAACAAATACAGTTTGTTCTCAATTTTGTAGCAGAAATAACTTCGCAAACAGATAACCCTCCCTCTCCTTCACTGGAAGTTTCAAAAACTTCTTCGGCAGAAGTAAAATCTCATACGCCGACATAGTCCGGAGCACTTTCAAAGTAGATGGGCCAAAATCTCATATGCCGACAGAAATTTTGGAAGCTTCCTTACTCTGGATGCAAGCGATGATCGTTAATGCCATTGGAAATCCTTTGAAATGAGTAATTTTTTGAGTGCATGCTTGTGTGTGTGTGTATAATTGCAGTGACTCATAAGTCAAAGTCTATTCTTCCCGGTTGGTTTTTTTCAAGCAATGTATATTTTTTTGCATTCTAGCTTTCGATTGTGAGCTCAGATTCTAGACTCACAACTTCTCCTTAGCTTTATTTATAATTCAAATTGCTGTTCATATTAGTTTGATTTTTAGAGAAAGAGAGATTTTGTATCAGTTTAATTTTTGTTCTCTGTTTTTTTTGTAGTAGAAACCGCCCAGTATCCAACCAGAACAGGCCGACTAAATCTGGACCCAGCCGGGGAGGACCTCAAAGTGAGTTCTCTGGTTCTCTAGATGGATTTAGAACTCATCTTTTTATTCATTTCCTAATAACCGAAAACCTAACATAGGCTGGCCCTATTCACCCTTACACCTGAAACATTTTCACAAGACGGACTCCCGCCTACGTCGCCTTGCCTAGCCACCGTCGCCGGCCGCCACCGACGACCATCTGCATCGCCCAGCCGCCGACCTCGCCCGACCGTTTGCCTCGCCTGACCGCTTGCATTCTCCGGTGGTGGCGTCTTTAGGTGAGTTTATCTCGGCCACCGCGGAATTGGAAAATCCTAGTCTGCTCTCTTCCTCTTGCCAATCCTTTAGAACCTAGAATCCTATTCTCCCACTTTTCTTCATTATTCCAGAGAATTCTCTCTCGCCTAGGGTTTCGTAACCCAAGTTGTAGCCCCATCCCGCTATCTCCCCTGTTGCCAGCCAGCGTTCGGAGGGATACTGGCCATGAAAACAACGCCCGATATCATCGCAGTTCATCTAGATCATCTTGACATAGACAATGTTGTCTTCCTTTGGGCAACCTGATAAGTTTCAAACACAATGCAGCAGTAGCTTACAGGAAATCTGATGGAAGCAGGGGAATGGGGACTTGATTTCACAGAACAGGGGAGATCAAAATATCCAACAGCTACAAGATACAATCATCAACCCTAAGTGCATGCCCTGAACAGGTTGAGCTTCAGCAGGGAGGAACTCTCCTCTTCTGCCCTCAAACCACAAGACCACCAAAACACATAACATGAGAAAAACTAAACTTTACCAAAAAGACCTCCCCCAAACCTGAATATTACAAACCGGAATTATAAACTTCCCGCCCAAACAATTCGGCACGCATCACAACCACAGTTCCGATACTCGCAGCCCCCCTCCATGGTGTTGCTCCCACCCTTGGAACCTTCCTTGGGAGTGTACGGAGGAAGAGGAGCTGGTTGAACTAGGCAAGCATTTGGGAAAGATCAACGCCACGTTAAAGAGCCAAAAGCAATCAGGCTTTTGTTGAGTTTGTGAGTGGCTGCTTCAGATTCTCTTCCTGCCTTTATTACGTTAGAGGTCAACGTTATGCATAATGGAAGAGGAGGAAGAAGAATCATTCATCTTAATCTCACATATTTCTGTTTAAATTCAAGACACAAAACACATTTATTTAGTTTTAGGGTTTTAGGGTTAGTCTGTTAAGAGTAATACCTCTTTCTATACTTCTTTCTTTTTCATGCATGATTTATGTTTGTTCGTCTTTTTTGAACGGGATGCGTATTACTTTTGATGTTATAGACATGTATTTTTCAATTCCTTTTTATCATTTAAAAATGCAATGAAAAACTCATTTCAAAAGCTCAAAAGTTTTTTTTTTTAGATTTGGTCTGCGAATATTGTATTGATGTGCAAATATAATTTCAGGGCCTAAGCATATTAATAAATGGCTACAAATAATCAACAAGGTCCACATATATCATCGCCCTATAATTATAACGGTTAGATTACTTGTTTTGAGGAAGATTTTCTGGGTTTTGTTTGATATTGATGTATTTGTTATTGGTGCGGTGGTGGCGGTCACCACCATTGTGGTGATGAACCGCCCCGTTTGTGAACGTCCGACCCCACCTAAAGAATTTCATCTATTTTTATGATCAAAATTAGTTTTCTTCTCTTGGTGCCGGTCATTAACCGTTGTCCTGCCATATATATTTTATGGCAAGGGCAAAATTGCTATGTCAAACGCAGCCTAAATGTCTTACATTTATTTTTATTACATAATATTCAATATATGGGTTTATATAGTACAGAAATTTGATTTATTTGTTCTAATTTTGCTAATATGCTAATCTCTGCATATCATTTATTCATTTGTGCAGCTCCTGTTAGTTTAGGCAAAAACACCACTTGTAGAATGTATATTGGCATAGCAACCGTTACAAATGCTATCTTAAAAGAAGAGTAATTTTATGTGTAAATCGGTTTTGACTACGTGCAAACCGCTCTTTCGAAAAAACTGTCAGAACAACTAGGTGCAGACCGGTTTTTACGGGTTCACAAGTATATCTGATTTTTTAATTTGGTTTGTACTTAACCTGATTTGCACGTAGCCGAACTTGATTTGCACATAACAGCACCCTAAAAGAAAACTACTTTTGAACATAAATGTGAGTGAAGTTTTTTAGTTTAGGATTTAGGACGTTCACCGAACGATATGATGGTACATAACCATCACATTTATGACAGCTACACACTTCCAAACGAAGCCTAAGACGTATAATATTTTAAGTTTAAGCTTTGGTCATATGCAATTAATAATTTTAAACTCAATATCCACCATTTTTTTAAATTCTCACGCGTCTTTTAAAATTTTAAATATAATTATTAATTTTACAACTACAATCAGATCATACAAATATTTAATTCTAGTAATTTCAATCTGTAAAATATCATTAACCAGCTCCCGAGATTTGATGATGCCAGAACTGAAGAAAGATTATTACTTTTTTTAAAGCTGTATGTGATGATCATACTAAGCCTCCGTTTGGCACCGTGATCACGGTCGTAAATGCACATAACAAACATCATCCGTTTCAACATAAAAATGGACAATTTTTTAGGTGAACGTTAATGAATGACAATTTAACCCCCCTCATGTTCATGACTGCTACTACCGTGCCGAACGGGAGTAGCAGTCATGACAAGATATTAATAAAATAATAATATACAAAAGCATGCAATTAGTTCCACACTGATGCATAATAATAATCATGCTGCGCAATCTTTATTTAGCATTATCATGTTTGTAAAAGCGGTTTAAACTTGATACTGTTTTATGCACAGAAACTGCGGGTCTGAAATATCTCATTTTCTGACATACCATCTCCCTTCTACTTTTCTTCTTTTTCGTCATCGTCGCAGCCATAGTATTTTCATCATCATCATCAAATATGTCGGCATCCTGTGCATTTTTCATCATCAATATCATCTTAGAAGGTTGGGTGGAGCCCTTCACGCATGGACCCACCACGACGGCTGCCGCCCACCAAAACTTTAAGGCGGCTGGCAGGTCCAGCCATCCTGTTTATTTTCTGCCAGAAATTGAAACTAGCATTTTTAGTAAATGCACAAAAAGTATCCAAGGGGGACTCAAAAATCTACAACATTCATGCTCATAAATCATAATAAATGGGCAGTACATAAGAGGCTAGGAAGCACCGGTACGGGTACGGGTACCGGGTACGATACGTATCCGGTACGGCGGTACGGCAAATTTTAAAAAACAAGGATACGGGTACGGTAGGATACGTTGTATTAAATATAATAATTATATATTTATATATCACAAATGCAGGTGAAGAAGAAGAAGAAGAAGAAGAAGAAGAAGCAGCGGCCTGCGCGACGGAAGCAGCGGCCTGCGCGACGGAAGCAGCGGCCTGCGCGACGGGATCAGCGGCCTGCGCGACGCGAATCGCGCCGTTCGGTACGCGTACCCGTACCGGAAACGTACCCGGTACGGGTACGGCTCTATTTTTGGCGTATCCGTGCTTCGTAGATAAGAGGATTATTTGTAGGAGGGTGAGAAAATGAATGTTCACACCCAAATACAATTGGTAATATTTTGATTAAACATTATTCTGCTACCCTTCCAAGCAGTTTACATAGGGAAGAAGTTTTGGAGGCATGTTTAGGGTTTGCTTGGGAGAAACCAGCATTCCCACTGCCGCCACTGTTATTAGGCCGTTTGTATCACCAACTTATCGTAATGCGTGTTTTGGAAAAAGGTGTTTTTAAGGTCTATTTGAAAAGTATTGTGTGTTTTTAAGGTCTATTTGAAAAGTCTGAACTCACGCTTTTTTTGTATTCCCATTGACACCAACTCCAGACCCATGAAGTCGCAACCCTAGGCAAGAGCTCTTTGAAACCTCGTGAGAGAGAGAGAGCGAGATCACATTCACTTGCTCTCTGCACCGCCCTTCATTCTCAACAACCTTTTCTCTACATTGTCGTTCACCTCCAGCTCTCTGCACCGCCGATAGATGCGACGGAAACCTGCTCTATGCATCCACTTTCACCGTCGACTGCAAGCAATTCCGCTCTTTGCATCCGGTCCCTGAACTGATGGACGGACAGATCTAAAGGAGCATCCGGTCTTTGAACTGAATGCCCGGCAGATGTGAAGGAGCACCCGGTCTCTAAACTGAACTCTCTGAACTGAAGGCCCCTGTGTGATTCAAATTGTTTGTAGGATGATTCCCGCTACGCGTCTGGATTAAAGCTTTAATGTTTATATGAATATCTATGTGCTTATGTTGCAGCAATACATCCGCCCGAGTACACTATCTCGCAAGAGTCATGGGAGCGCATATGAAGTCGCCGTGATAATTTCATATAATATTTTGTAATTAATTAGAATTGTTACGACGATACATCCACCCGAGTACACCGCCTCATAGAAGTCATGGGAGCGCATATTGGAGCCGCAAAATATTTGTAATTAATCAATATTAATTATAATATTTTGCAATTAATTATAATTAATTAATACTATAATTAATACTAATTAATTACAAAATATTATATGAAATTATCACTGCGGCTTCCATATGCGCTCCTAAGACACTTGCGAGAGGGTACGCTCGGGCGGATGTATCACCGTAACAGCTTATATGACGATGCAATGATTCTGTTATTCAAATTTTTTTCTTCATTCTTGCTAATTTATATGAAGATGCAACGTGACCCAACCATTATTTTTCTAAGAGGAAGATGTGCATGTTGTCATTTTTCATTTTTATCTAAAGCATGCATTTCTTCCTCCATAGTCTTTCTCCATTCATGTATCTTGATTGCCTCTTGTGAGTTCTTGAGAATCATAATAAAGGAAAGAGATGAGATAAAAGCTTCGTAAGCATAAGAGAGAAGATGATATGAGATATAATTGGTTATTGAATACTTAGTATTACCTGTAATACCTTTGAGATAGGCAATGGGAATATGAAGATCGTCAACAAAATCTGGAGCTGAAACAGGGCACTTACAGAGGTCGAACACCACGGGTCTTGCAAGAGTTTTGATAGTGCTTCGTTTTTGTACAAATTAACCTTCATGAGCTGATTTTTCCAGCTCCGATTACCGGATCAAGTAATCATCACCACCATTGGACTTACGGAGACTATTCAAAGAATTTCAAAAATAAATTGTGCTAATTGAAAATCTTTTATTATTCTGCTTGACGGTCACTGCTATCACCTTGTGTCATTGTCTCTGATTAGGGAATTTTTTTGGCTTCGTAAGGTTGATGGTCTATGTAATAAATTTAAATAATTTTTTTGATTATCATCATTATCATTGATTATACAATATTTTTAGATCGCCCCTCACTTGCATTCAAAAACATCGACAAGTTCTGACATATAAAACTCGAGATTCTAGAAATGTGGGTATGCAGAGAATTCCATATTACATTTCAACTCAACCTTAGACTTGATGAAAATTTTCAATTGACGAAGTCTATCGCCCAGCCTTAGTCTTGACAGAATCTTCTAAAACCACGAAGCCTTTAAATTGTTCTAAGATTTGACATAAATATTCGACAGAGCAAAGTCAACTGCTCAACCCCTAATTTGGTGAAATTTTTTGGCATTACGAAGCTCGTTGCGTCGCCATTTTTTTCATTGTACTGACTTGTTCAACCAGAATCCGCGACTAGTTCGCAGTTCTTTCCAAGCCGGGCGGCTTGTTATTTCTAGCCGCCGTTATCAGCAAGCCGGCTAGTCCTCAGCCAAACCGCACGGCCTCTCCGTCAGGCCGCCGTCGGGGACGGTCCAGACCAGTGACAAGTCCCAGACGCCAAACCACTCAGCTCGCTGGTGGAAATCCGCCAGGCCGCGCGGCTTCTTTCTTTTTCTCTCTTTATTTGTTTCCCATCACCTCTGTCCGGTTCTCCTGTACTCAGGGCAGCCGGTAATTTTAGCTCTGCCCGTTTGTGCAGGCCCTCGAGCCTATAAATAGGGGGGGTGACACTCCCCAAAGCAGGCTGACTCGAATCCAGGAGCTCGCTTATTAAGAGTTGTGGCCTCGAGTTTAGTGCCTTGCGGTCAGCTAACCGGGCGGCTTCTCTTTTTTCCCTTCTCACTGTAACTGCTTCGTTATAAATCAAGGGAAAGCCCACCGCAAGAGAGGCTTTAGCCGCGGCGGGCGAAGTCTGGTGTCGTCGCTTCCTGCGACTTGTTCTGTTTCTTTCCTCTAACCGCTAGTAACCGGCTACTCGGCAGTTTCCTCCACCCTCCTTTCTATTCGCAGAACCCGGAGGCGCATTTTGTGCATCAACATGACTCGTGAGAATGTTAGTTC
The DNA here is from genome assembly GCA_039583875.1 of Platanthera guangdongensis. Taxonomy (NCBI): domain Eukaryota; kingdom Viridiplantae; phylum Streptophyta; class Magnoliopsida; order Asparagales; family Orchidaceae; genus Platanthera; species Platanthera guangdongensis. Next base: position 238,622,977 of record CM077163.1, read on the forward strand.
GAAAGCATTGTTTTAATTTTTAGTTTGTGCCCAGACTCAGTTAAAATCCGAGTTACGCCAGTGCCCTAATGGGACTTGAGAAGTTGTATGGTAACTAAGACATAACGGGCAACCTCCAATAAGCGTTTATTTTTTTGGTCCTGCAACTCCAATTTGAGTGGAGGTGTGGACACAAGTGGTCTGATGAAGAATGTTGTTGTCAGCAAGATAATCGTCAAACAATCCCATGTCATCGTACTCACCATCATTACCACTACGCAAAACACGAATAACTCCCCATAACTGTCATAATGATTTCATGAAAGGTGTGAAAGCAACTACACACTTTACTTGTTAAAAAAAAAAAAAAACTACACACTTTACTTTTTTAACAAAAAAATTAAAAAAGAACAAGAAAAACAATCAATAGTCAAAAACCATATATATCCTGATAAAGATAATATGAGAGAAGAACCCTAAACATCAGAATGATCACTTAGAAGGGAGAAAAACTAGGTAGAGATACATGACTTGGACTGTGATGAACATGTTTTGATAGTTCACATGCATAACAAAAAACATTTAAGTGAACAATTGAAAGCAGGAAAAAGTTTGGTAAGATAAAATGGGGAGGGATGTCCAAGACGTTGATGTCAGCATCAGATGTCAAGGAGAGCGGGAGCACTGGTGGTGGAGAGAGCACTGAGGGTCCACTGTTGGTCCAACAAGTTGTTGTGTGCTCGGGATTGCGAGCGTGTGCGCCGGGAAAGAGGAGGAAAGTCCTCAAGAGAGGAGAGGAGAGGCCGACGAGCTATGGCGGCTGCGGTGGTCCTGCGGTGAGATCGGCGGAGCGGCGCAGCAGGCGGGACTCGCGTGACGCGATGTAGGCGGCAGCGGCTAGGGCTTTGTTTTCGTGGATTTAGAGAAGGGTAGGGAGAGAGAACTAGATAGAGAGTTGGAGAAATTAAAATAAAGATACTTCTTGCTTCCCTTTGTCTTGACCACACACACACATATAGAGAGTTCATAAAAGTGCCCCCTCCCTGGGCTTAGACATGGAGGATCGATTACACATACAAAATTATAAAGTATACTAGATAATTGGTTCGTGATATGCGCGACCCAGGCGGGATCAAGGCGGGACCGTAACATCCCCACCCTGCTCGAAGACAAGCTTTCCCTCAAGCTTGGTCTTTAGTGACGGTGGGCGTCGGATCTCCCGTGTCCGTGTCAGCATCTCGTTCAGACGTCGAGTCGTCGAGCTCCAACCAGAAGAGGCGCTTGCAGTGATGTCCACAGAAATAGGGCTCGTCGCAGTTGTAGCAGAGACCCTTGGCACGGCGGTCACATCTCCTGTGGCGACAATCGTCGAATAACAGTTGGGCGGTCGGCGTCGCGATCTGGAGCAGGGAGACTGTCTGTGGTCGCTAACATTGGCCGCGGAGGACGCTTGGACCCCTCGGTGTCCTGGTGATGTAGATGAGGGCGGTCCAAAAGCAGACGCTTCTCGCATATGCGAGCCAAACTCATTGTCGTGGTCAGATCTGCGGTGCCTGAAATTCTACGTCCATGCGGAGGCGCTCATGGAGTCCCGTCGTGAAAATGGACACCTGCTGTGTCGGAAGAACTGTGGTAGTGCGGGCCAGGAGGACTTGAAACTGTTCAAGGTACTCGTCGATCGGACCAGTCTGCTGGAAGGAAATGAGATACCCTAAGGGATTGCTGTGGAGCGGTGGGCCGAATCAGAGGGTGCAGTTGACCTTGAAATCTGCCCAAGATAGTAGCGGTTTCTCTCGTTGCAGTTGGGAAAACCAAATTTGTGTGGGGCCCATCAGGTGGAAGGCCGCAATATTGAGCCACTCTTCCCAAGAGGTGCACTGGTGGGCGAAGAACTGCTCGCAACGAGAGAGCCAGGCTAAGGGGTCTTCGTGGCCGTCGAATATAGGAAAATCCAGTTGTAAGTATAGTGGCGCCCCGTTGCCCTCGTGTCGCGGGGGAAACAATTCCGGCAGAGTTGGCGGAATCGGCACTTCACTGGAGGAGCCCGTTGTTGGGTGAGCTGGTCGGTTAGCCGCGAGTTGGGTGGTGACGGCTGCAATGAGGGCGTTGTTATTATCCGTGAGGAGCTTGGCGAGAGACTCGAAAACTTGCAAAGGGAGGGCTGGTCGGCCATTGCGTAGGACGAATATGGTTGGTAGTCGGCGCCGGCGAGAGCGGAGGAAGAAGGGGCCGCCAGCGGAAGTAGCCAGGTAGAGGCAGCGAGCAAGGGGGCCCCGTCGAGGGAGGAGCCAAGAAGTATGCGCGGGGAAGAGGGGCCGGCGATGAGCGGTCGGTGCGAAGCGCGTTGCTGAATGGCGAACTGGGAGGAGAAGTCGTGCGGGCCGGAGGTCGGGGAGGGACCGGACGGGCTGTCGTAGGTTGGAGAAGGGCCGTGCGGGCCAGAAGAGGGCGGATCGGCGCTGACTGAGCCGGAGTCGGCGGCGGCGGAGCTCTGTCGGGGCAGATCCGGTGGTTTGGCGGTGGTGAGGAGCGTTCCCTTTGATACCAAGTTGTTGTGTGCTCGGGATTGCGAGTGTGTGTGCCGGGAAAGAGGAGGGAAGTCCATAAGAGAGGAGGAGAGGAGAGGTCGGCGAGCTATGGCGGCTGCGGTGGTCCTGCAATGAGATCGGCGGAGCGACGCAGCAAGCGGGACTCGCGTGTCGCGATGTAGGCGGCAGCGGCTAGGGCTTTGTTTCTATGGATTTAGAGAAGGGTAAAGAGAGGGAACTACAGAGAGAGATAGAGAAATTAAAATAAAGATACTTCTTGCTTCCCTTTGTCTTGACCACACACACACACATATAGAGTTCATAAAAGTGCCCCTCCCTGGGCTTAAACATGGAGGATCGATTACGCATACAAAATTATAAAGTAAACTAGATAATTCGTTCGCGACATGCGCGACCCAGGCGGGACCGTAACACAAGTATAGTCCATTGACATTCTTACCGCCACAAATATTTTTCTTCATAACTAGATCCTGAAAACACAAACATCAAAGAAAAAAATAACAAAGCAATTTAACGAATTATTTAAATGACTGATGGATAGAAGATTGCGAAGAAAGGATGGTACATGCAATACAAAAAAGAGAAAGTGGGCAAAAAACAAGTGTTCCTCTGCCAGTAATAGAGGAAAGAGAACTATTAGTCGCAATTAACTTTATCGCAACCTAAGAGAGGAGTGTAAGAGGTAAAATTTGATGAGAATCTGGTCCATATGATCGATAGCCGCAAAGTCTATATCCACTCGGATCGAGATGTAGACACTGCATAGGCACTCGAGATATCTGATGTGCCAAAGGAAGCGACAGAATCAGTGGCCACAAAATCAAAGTGAGATGCAACTTGCGGAGAAATGCCTACAACTCCTTAGCAGAAAGATCCACTGAAGGAATACTGTCCTTATAAATTTCACTAGCATGAGCGCAGTACTGTGAGAGCACCAAACTGTCGACCACCGCCAATATTACGTTTGCTCCACAAGATGGTGGAGCAAACGATAGCAACTCTCCTTAGTATGGTCTTTTCTCCAGTAGTGGCCACACATAGGAGAAGTGTGATTGGGTGGACCACGACCAATTCCAAGAAAAGCGGGGTGATCTATCAGAGTGGTGGGAGCCAGATCAATGACGATTCTTATCATTTGGGATCATGCTAAATGCTTTCCAAAGAGAGGGAAGAGGCTCACGATGAAGAACATGCAAGTGAATAGTATCAAACTTCATGCTAACGCCCATAAGAAAGACATGCACTCGAACATGGTCTTTATCCTTTTGAAGGTTGACGGCATCAACAGGGCATGCTAGAATAAAGGTTTGAAGTAATTCACTTCTTCATAAAGATGTTCAAATTCAGAATAGCATACAGAGATAGACACAGGTCCTTCCAGCTCCAAAGCATGACAAACGAGCTCATATATCTGCGTCGAGCTGCCGATCTACGAGTAGATCTCACGAGCTCGAGTCCAGATTTCATGGGCAGAATCCATGAGTATATAAATGTAATATACCAGAGGGGACATGAAGTGGAGTCACCATGAGACAACCAAAGAATTATCTGCATTCCATTTTCTCCATGAGGGATTGGTCTGTGGTGGTTTAACAATGGTTCCATCAATACACTCGTACAGCTGGTGACTACATATAACATGTTGAGCTGCCCTGGCCATTCAAAGTACTAAAGTAATCTTTAGCGACCTTGATTGCACGTGACTCCAAGGGGGATGACATGTCGGGACAATCAAAGGAGTAGACGAGATATTTGAAGAGTCACCCATGGGTGAAGAAGACGTTCATCTCCAGCTTTTTGCATTGCCGATGGATCTGACGAAAACCTGCTCTATGCTTCCGGTCCCTAAACTGATGGGCCGACAAATCTAAAGGAGCATCTGGTCTTTGAATTGAATGGCCGACAGATTTGAAGGAGCATCCGGTCTCTAAACTAAAGGGCATACATATCTCGTTCACCTATGGCTTTAATGTTTATATGAAAAATTGTGCTTATGTTACGTCGATACATTTCCCCAAGTACACTGCCTCGCAGGAGTCATGGGAGCGCATATGGAAGCCGTCGTGATAATTTCATAGAATATTTTGTAATTAATTAGTATTGTTATGGCGATACATCCGACCAAGTATACCGACATCCTCCCAAGTTCACCGCCTCGTAGGAGTCGTGGGAGCGCATATGGAAGCCGCAAAATATTTTGTAACCAATCAATATTAATTATAATATTTTGCAATTAATTAGTATAAATTAATACTATAATTAATGCTGATTAATTACATAATATTATATGAAATTATCACTGCGGATTCCATATGCGCTCCAATGACTCCTGCGAGAGGATGTACTCGGGCGGATGTATTGCCGTAACAACTTATATGATGATTCTTGCTATGTACATCTTGTTTTGGCAAATCAATTCCCTATGTGAATTGGTATATGTTATTTGTAGAGTGCATGAATGTTGCAGTTAATATGAATAGGCATGTTTCTTGATTCATATGAATAGGCATGTGGATATGTATGAGTTAATTGGTTTATATGAACATGCAAGTGTATGTGGATAAGTATGAGTTCATTGATTTATATGAACATGTATGTGTAAGTAGATAATCCATGGTCATCGTTTTGAGTTTACATTTTAATGGACAAATCAAATGAGGGAGGAATATCAACGAATTGGGATTCAATTGAAGTGATGTTTTTTTTGTAACCTTTTTATTAGAGAGATCGAGTTGGGGAATCGGCCTACTACCCACTTTAGCAAGGATTGATGGAAAAATTTGACGGTTTCTTTTAAACAACGCATCGAAAAAAGTTATGATTGTATGCATATGAAAAACAAATGGGACCGCCTTAAGAAAGAATGAAAATTGTGAAAAGAACTCTGGCATGAAGAGGCATGGTTTGGGTTGTGACTCATAAAAGCGAACCATTGTTGCATCTTAAGAGTGGTGGGAAGAAAAATTCAATATTAACTCATACACAATAATTTTATACTATTTTTGTATGCACATGGATTTGAATTCATTTTTTTAAATTGTCATTGTTATGTCTAGGTTGTGCCCACTGCAAAGAATGTTATGAAATCATAAACTAAGTGTAAATGTCCTTGGCACTACTCCTTTGAAGAAACAAAAGTAATTATATAATCCACAGAAAGAAACATGCAAAGTTCAGTGTAAGAAAAAGAGCAATTTGAAACAATAATGAGAGCATAACTAGCAGCTTCCTTCTACAAGGGACAACAAAAATGACCTAACAGAGAATAATATACCTTAACAATTTTATAATTTTCTAAAGAGAGAACATATAAATATATATGGTAAACAGAAATCTGACAAAAGAAGAAAAAATATAATAAAATAGAAATTTCCTAACCTCATCAGGACCGCTAAACTTCCATTTAAAATGCTGAAAATATGATTTTCCCTCCGCCATCGTTGTCCCAGAATAACAAATCCAGCCACTGCTACAACCACAAAGATGGACCAGAATGTATTCGTCCCCTTGGCATGGTTATATACAGATATCGCCCTTTCTTTCCACCATGCTTCGTGAGACTCGTCACATTTTTCAATCTTCTTCACGTGGTTCGTAACCATGTGAAGTGCCAAGAAGGATAATCAGATTTCTCAGGAGAAGGGTTTCTGGTCAGCAAGTTCAGAGATGCCCTCATAAATTAGAGGCGAGCTCATAAAGGCTTCATCCAAGTTACTATAAATAGGAGTTACAAATAACTCATGTTCCTTTTCCACGATTTTAGATCTTGCTCTTGCTTTCCATCACCAAAATCCATACTGTGATCTGAGAAACTATGTCCTGTGTCGAATAGCTCACTAAACAGAGTCAATCTTACCTTTGTCTTTATTAAACTTGTGAGGTTCACTAAATTTTTCATCATCAAGGCATTTTTTATGAATTTCGCCGTGGTAATGATCTGAAGGAACGCATTTCAGGCTCTTGTGGGAAAACAAAAAATGCTTGGACATAAACATTGCTTCAGAGTCATCTTGTTCAGTTTACTGAGCTCTTGGTTTTTATGTTGCTCTTCTGGATCAAATCGTTGGGACCAGTGCTGCTGCATAAGCAGAGGCCGTGAGAGAGACAACCTCCCAATCAGTTCCCGAGTGTTTGTTTCATTAATACTCTCTCCTCATCAGCCATTTCTACAGAGACGACGAGATAAAATGATAGCAGTGTTCCAATTAAATCAGTCATGACCAAGACCTCAATGCAAAGAAAAGAATTGCAGAGCATTTTATAGAGTAGGTACCAGAACCATTAAATTGAAACAGTAAGTGTTTCATAGTACAGCCGGTTGAACTCAATTAAAATAATGTACAGAAACATTGTCTTCCCCATTCAAAACTTCTTCCAAAGTGTTGCACAGCAGAAGATGCTATTTTCCTCTTCAAATTAATTTAAAACCAGTACAGCTCACAGTTATTGCAATTAATTTTACAAAAAAATGATTTAACTGTAATATATTTGATTGAGGTTTTATATTTGTTTACGATTATCAAATTTGATGATATGTATCAATAAACTATGATATTGTCTCTCTAAGTTTAAGTAAAATCCTTAGCCCACATCATAAAGGTTTAAAGTATGATGTTAGTGTTGAAGTCAAAAATGACCTCAACGGGAGTTAAAAACAGGCTGCAGCCAAACACTACTTCTCTCAAGCACCAAACCCTCGACTAGCTGCAAAGGACCTAAGACTGACCTAAAGCCTCAGGCAGGGAGGTCCACCTCACACCCGAAGATCTCTGAGAGTTTCCCCTCCAAAGCCAAAAGCTGGGCTAGGAGCTCCTCAGAAAGCACTAGAAGTTGGAAGATAATGAAAAGTCTGCTTTCCAAAGAGCCCTTATGGGTCTATTTATAGTCTTTGCTGTCCTGAGATTACTGAAACGCCCCTAGTTGATCTGCCAATAGCCGAATCCCGCGGTTTTCCTGAGGGTACGGGGGTAATTTCACCCGAGGGTAATTGGTCATTTTACCCAAGGCTCTGTGCCTCACTCGGCGAGAGCTATGAACCGAGAGCCCTGTCCAGAGCCGGCGCAAGCGGTCTCGCCTGCCTATAGACGAGAGCTTCTTTAGACGATCTGGGGGTGCTAGCGCAAGCGTTCCCGCGTTGGCTGCGTTCGACGATCTGGCTGCGCTCGACGATCTGGGCTCGACGAGCACGGGGCGCCTTGCAGGCGAGAGCTCCTTTGAGACGGGAGCTTGGCGCTAGCGCAAGCGTTCCCGCCTACTTGGGTGAGAACTTCTCTGGCTAGCCTAATTGCGACCATCGCGCCTCCTGGTCTGACTCAGCGAATATGGGGTTGTACACAATCCCCGCTCTTTTTGAGCTAGCTCTGCGCTCGAAAAGACACGTCCAACCCAAAAATATTGCTGAACACGTGTCAACATCAGGGAATCTTTGGTGGGCCGTAACCGTGGCTATAAATATATGTGCTGATAGACGGTCATAATTCTCCCCTTGAATCATCATTCTTCGCCTGAGTTCTCGCCTCCTCTCGCGATGCCTTCCAAGCGCGTCGGCAAACCGCTTCCGCAGGATCTGCAAGACCGCATCAATGCGGCACGGGCGCGAGCCAAGGCTAACAGTGCCTTGGTTGCCCCATGGTTAGCGAGACAGTCGTCAGCCGTTGAGGCTTCTCAGCCCAAGAAGAAAAAGAAGAAGGCGAAGGTGGTCCAGCGAGACCTGCCCCACGAGAACAGGAGCCCGCCTACCCCGACCCCAAGCCGACCGCGGGACGACCCTCTCCGCAGGAGGTATGTCTGATTCGCCAATTATTGAAAAACACTAGTCGCTTATGTGGGAGAACTTGCAGCTGACGCGATACTTCTCGCAGGAAACGGTTCCCAACGTCGTCAAGTCCCCGCGGGAACCCCTGGACCCATCATCTCGCCCCCTCGAGGACCTACCGCGGGTCACGGAGGCGGCTCCCCCGCCAGACCCGAGAACTGCATGTAACTTTTTACTTCTCGCTCTTAACTCGAATCTCAGAACGCTGAATTGTCTTCCCGCAGTGCCAGCTAAAGCACAGCCGGGTCTCGCTACCCGGGAGAACGAAGCAAGGGCTGCAAATCAGCATGCCCTCGCGGTTGATTCCTCCCTACCGGCGGGAGGAAAGACTGCCGAAACTTCCGCAGCTCCATTAGATGTCAGCCATCCCGCGGGAGAGGAGACCTCCCCCCTGCTTCCAGCCAAGCCGGGATTACCACTCGCAAAATCTACCCCCCGGGAAAAGGAAAGCCGATCCACCTACTCTTTGGAACCGAGGGGGAGCTGGGCCTTCTCGCCTGCCATCGACCGGGGGTTCTCGCCATGCTGCAGGTATGTGGTACGTTTATCACGATTATCTTTTAGCTCTCGTCTTAACTGGAAATCTTGTCAGGGGATCTGAGCTCGCGGTCTGGAGCTGACACAGAGGAAGAAGAAGAAGAAGAAGACAGAGAGGGGGAAGACGGCGAGAGCTCCCCCTTCCCTTCATCTGACGAGATGGAGGAGATCTTGATCAGCGCCGGGAGCGCTAAAAGACGGGGGAAGAAGGTTGCCGCCGTCCTATCGAAGCTTATCCGGCGGGAGCGGACCCATGACTTCGCGGCGAGAGAGTTTCGCTAATCGGTGGAGAAGAGGTTGGAGGCCCTGGAGCGAGACTACCTCATCGGCGAGATGGATCGGCCAGGGGGCCTACCGCCGGGTCTTCTCCTGAAAGGTGTATCGCGCGGATCCGGGACCTGACTCGCCGGATCAATAGGGTGCACCGTCCATGTCGTCCTACTTCAACCGCAAGCGCCACCGAGGACCAGGCTGCGGGAGCAAGGACGATGGCGGGTGGAGCCTTATTGATTGGCGAGACCTCACCCTTCCTTGCCCCCGGCCTTCCCCTTCTCTGATGTACCCCGTTAATTTATGTCTAACTGATGTTGTTGTTACTCTTTATTCAGCTCTCGCTTGGCGAGAATAATAATCATTTATGCTATTATTATTGCTCTGTTTAGTTCTCGCTTGGCGAGAGTAACATGTCCTCTCGGTTTTATTTTTATTTTTTATTTAGCTCTTGCGTTAATCACCTGTCCGCCCGTCACTGTCAGACTCGGGCGGGAAAACGAAGAGCCGCCGACCTATGGCGTGACGGTTGTACCCCCGCCGCCTTTCTGAAAAGTCATAATGATCACGACCTTTTATAAATAGAGGGTCCACCAACTACATTTATTTCTCCGATCCGAATCTCTCTCCTCTCTTGTCGCTTTCGCGGTTTTCCAAAAGCTCTCGCTTGTTTTAGCCTTCTCCTCCCGTTCTCGCACGGTTCTTGCTCTCGCCTCCCTCTTAAATACCTCGCCTACAACTTCCCCAACTCGATGCCGGGCGGAAGCGAAGGGCGTTCGAATTGTGCGGAAGCTTTCCAGAAGCACCTGTTTCCTTCCTGTACCCTTACCATGGACGAGTTCAACTTGACCCAGACTCGCTACGTTCCCGCCGGCTTCACCGCGCGGAACCCCGACAACCACGATAAGGTAAACAGCGCGGGGGAGGGGGAGCTCGCCATCCCCCTTAGCATTTTGAGGTGGGCTTCCGCCTCCCGCTGGCCCGAGATGCGTCAGGCCCTCCGGTATTACGGGTGGTTTCCCGCACAACTGAACCCGAACTCGGTCACGATCCTGGTGGCCTTCATCTGCTACATGCGATCCGAGAGGATCGAGTTTAGCCTTCCAATCTTCCGGAAGCTGTTCACCTTCCGCGCCAAAGGAGGGGTGGTCTTCTTTTCAGGACAGCTGCTCAAGACCATCGGTCTCGCCAACAAGCACCACCACTGGGGCGAGAGGTTCATCTTCGTTTCCGGCGATTTCGGGAACGTGCCTCTCGCGCCCATCCAATATGAGGACGCTGCCTACAAGCCGTCTTCCTTGGGCTCGCGCGAGAGCGCCCTCCTTGAGTTCTTCGGAACCAAGGACTTCGACGTCCTCTTCCTCCGGCAAGACGTTGATTCATCCTCCCGTGCCTCCGGGCGAAGGTAAGGTCTCGCCTTTATCTCGCTATTCCCTTCCTTTTCAAGGTTAGAACTGAGTATTGTCGCTTTCGCAGGAGAGCGTGAGATCCCCCTACGCCAACCCTTTGACGAGGCTCGCGCTGGCGGGAGCCAATCTGCAAAAGACCCGCTGGCCCTCGCAAAGGCCGCGGCGCAAGCCTGCCGGGACGAGCCGGCCCCGCCTCCTTCAACCGCCGCCAGGAAGCGAAAGCTCGGCGTCCCTCTGCCCCCACCGATCAAGAGGCCCAAGATAACGGACGCCGAGAAGGGTAAAGCCGTTATGGTGCCGCCCTCTCAACCTCTCGCTCCGGGCCGCTCTTTTGAAGAGATCCTTCAGGTCGTCAGCGAGATCGCGGCCACCAGAGGCGGCGTTGAGGCCCCTACCGAGAACCCCCCGGCCCCTGGTGGAGCGGATGGTGAGGGAACCGCCGCCGGGACCTCCGGCCAGTCTCCGCCTGGAGAGGTGCCGCGGGGCCACCGCAATTTTGGTCTCGGCATGAAGTGCCTGGACGCGGAAAAGAAACCACTGCTTCAGTGGGACCCTGACATCAACAGGGTCTCGATTTCGTCGCTTCTGCCTAGCTGGGCGGAGCGAGACGAGGTCACCGGCGAGGCCTTCGCCTTGGGCTACTGCCTCTACAGCCGCGAGAACGCCAGCGTCTATGACCGGATGACCACCAGGCTCCTGGCTTATGACTCCACCCGCGCTCTGATGCGTGGGCTGGAGCTTGCGCATATGTGTGCTCGCCGGAGCATCACCATCGACCGCAACTTCCCGGACATGTTCAAGGCCAGGGAGGGTGCGGTGGCTGAGGCGGCAACCTTGAAGGAGCTAGAAGACGCCAAGCAACAGCTGTCTTCACGTCGGGCGGAAGAGGTAAGCGAGATCTTTCTCGACACTCGCTCTCTCCACTACCACTTCCAACTTCATCATTTTCCTTTCTTGCTAACTTCTCGCCATACAGGATTCCGCTCAAGCCGCGGCGCTTCGCGAGGAGCTGTCCCAGGCGCGATACGAGAACGTCCGCCTGAGGGACCAGATCTTGCGCCTGGAGGCGAATGCGCCCCCTCCTCTGGACGAAAGACTGAAGATCCGCTACTACTCCGTCTACGATATCGACAAGCTCCTCCAGGCCAACGCGCAAGCTACCGTCAAGCTGACCTTGGAGACGCTGCGAGATGTCGGATGCCTGGACGGGAGGGGCAAGATCATTACCGCTCAACAGCTCGTCCCCTGGCTCTTCGAGCCTGTCCCGAAGCCCCCGGGCGCGCCTGATACCCCGCCCTCGGATGTCCCGAAATCCCCTGCCGCGGGTGGCGAGACATCCGAGGAGAGCTCAGGCGAGAGCTCCAGCGGGAGCTCTGAGGGGTACAGCTTGTCCCCCTGATGGGCCCCCTTCTTTCTTTTCTTTTTTGCCTCAGTGTAAAGAGCGATACGCTCTAAACCAAACCTAACCTATCCCCCACAGGGCGAGCCTTCGGACCTGTCAGCTAGATGAGAGCCTGCGCAGCGGGTCTACCTGGGGCCGAGCCGAGCTTGGGGTGCCGATGAAGTTCCCAAACCAAACCTATCCCCGACAGGCGAGCCTTCGGACCTGCCAGCTAGATGAGAGCCTGCGCAGCGGGTCTACCTGGGGCTGAGCCGAGCTCGGGGTGCCGATGACGTTCTCAAACCAAACCTATCCCCCACAGGCGAGCCTTCGGACCTGCCAGCTAGATGAGAGTCTGCGCAGCGGGTCTACCTGCGCCGAGCCGAGCTCGGGGTGCCGATGACGTTCTCAAACCAAACCTATCCCCCACAGACGAGCCTTCGGACCTGTCAGCTAGATGAGAGCCTGCGCAGCGGGTCTACCTGGGGCCGAGCCGAGCTCGGGGTGCCGATGACGTTCTCAAACCAAACCTATCCCCCACAGGCGAGCCTTCGGACCTGCCAGCTAGATGAGAGCCTGCGCAGCGGGTCTACCTGGGGCCGAGCCGAGCTCGGGGTGCCGATGACGTTCTCAAACCAAACCTATCCCCCACAGGCGAGCCTTCGGACCTGCCAGCTAGATGAGAGCCTGCGCAGCGGGTCTACCTGGGGCCGAGCCGAGCTCGGGGTGCCGATGACGTTCTCAAACCAAACATATCCCCCACAGGCGAGCCTTCGGACCTGCAAGCTAGATGAGAGCCTGCGCAGCGGGTCTACCTGGGGCCGAGCCGAGCTCGGGGTGCCGATGACGTTCTCAAACCAAACCTATCCCCCACAGGCGAGCCTTCGGACCTGTCAGCTAGATGAGAGCCTGCGCAACGGGTCTACCTGGGGCCAAGCCGAGCTCGGGGTATTACAAAGCACATAATTACGTCATATTATAAAAAATTTGACAATAGTCAAGAGAAAATCAACTGATGTAGTATAATAAGTTTATTTTAGAGATACATGATTACATCATTCCCCCTTCATGGGTAGAAGCGTTTTAGGTCATCACGGCTCCAGGTGTGACTTAGGGCCCTCCCCTCCACGTCCTGGAGGTAGTATCCTCATGTTTCGAGGACTTCCTTCACTATGTATGGTCCTTCCCAGTTCGGGTTGAGCTTGCCCACGGGGGCCGACCTTCCTGCCGCGTCAACCTTTCTCAGCACCAGATCCCCTTCAGTAAACTGCTTGACCCTGACATGCTTATCAAAATACTTGGTCATCCGCCGCTTGATCTCTTCTTGTCGGATAGCTGCCACGTCTCGCAGTTCTTCCACCATATCTAGCAAGAGGCGTTGCCCCTCCTCATTCTCCAACCTCCAAGTCTCATCTCCTTCGCCCGCGGCTGTGACCCGTGGGGACCGAACCTCGAACTCCACTGGTAGGACTACCTCACACCCATGAGAAAGCTTGAAGGGGGTCTCATCGGTGGCCGTGTTTGGGGTCGTTCGCAAGACCCACAGGACCGAGGGGAGCTGCTCCACCCAGTTTCCCTTTAAGTTCTCCACCTTTTTCTTTAGTAGGTTCACAATGATTTTCTTCGCCGCTTCCACCTGGCCGTTGCTCCGGTGGTGGTGGACAGAGGCGAATCTGAGGTCTATCCCCAATTGGGCGCAGAAGCTGATGAACTCTTTACTGGCAAACTGGGGGGTCGTTATCTGTCACTATTGCTTGAGGCAGTCCGTGTCTGCATATGATCTCTCCCCAGATGAAGTTCTTTATGACTTGCGAGGTGACCTTGGCTAGGGCCTTAACCTCCAGCCATTTTGAGAAATAGTCGACCGTGACCAAGAGAAACCTCCTCTGTCCACTAGCCAGAGGAAAAGACTCAACTAAATCCATCCCCCAGATGGCGAACGGTCACGGTGCCGTGATGCTTCGGAGTCTTTGAGCCGCCAAGAGCTGAAGGGGGGCGCAAAGCTGACACTTTTGACATCTCCTTGCGAACTCCGCGGCATCCTTCCTTAGGGTGGGCCAGAAGTACCCCTGTCTGACCACCCTTGCCTCCAACATCCTCCCTCTAGAATGACTGCCGCACTCGCCCGAGTGCACCTCCCCCAAGATCCTCGGGGTCTCTTCTTCGGTCACACATCTGGTTAGGAGCCCTGATAACATCTTACGATGCAGGCCCCCTTCTGTCATCAGGTATTGAGCTGCCTTGCGCCTGAAGCTTTTCCCGTCCTTGGCCCCCTCTGGAAGTTCACCGGTGGTTAGGAAGGTTACCAATGGATCCACCCACGAGGGTCGCCGATCCACCACCATCAACTCTCCTTCCTCGATAGCCGGTCGAAATAGCTCTGTCAAGGTCCCTCCTCCCCGAGGTCCAAACTTGGCTAATCGATCGGCAGCTATACTTACTTCCCTTGGAACATGTTGGATTGAGAATGATCGGAACCCACCGATGATCGCCCTTACCTTGGAGAGGTATTTGATGAGGGTAGGCTCCCGAGCTTCAAACTCTCCCCGGATCTGCGACGCTACTACCTTTGAGTCTGTGAAAGCTTCCACATCCTGAATCTCCAGTTCCTTTGCCAAGCGAAGGCCGGCGATCACGGCCTCATACTCCGCTTGATTATTGGTCACCGGGAAATGGTAAGCCACCGCCTGCTCTATCGCGACTCCCTGGGGGCTGATCAGCACCACTCCTCCTCCGAGGGAATGTTTTCCCGAGGCCCCATCGACCATCATCTTTCATGCTTGTCGTGGCTGCTGCTCTCCCTCTTCAACTTCAACAACATAATCTGCTAGGAAGTCCGCCACTGCCTGCGCCTTGATGGAGAGTCTTGGAACAAAAGAGATGTCGAACTCGCTTAGCTCAATAGACCACTTAGCAAGTCTCCCCGAGTGCTCTACTCCTTCGAAGATCTTGCGAAGAGGATGGTCGGTCACCACCCTAATCGAATGTGCTTGAAAGTATGGCCGGAGTTTCCTTGCAGAGATCACCAAAGCGTAAGCTAGCTTTTCGAGGATGGGGTAGCGGAGCTCTGCTCTCTTCAGTATCCGGCTGACGTAGTAGATGGGCAGTTGCTTCTTTCCTTCTTCCCTTACTAGGACGGAGCTTACCGCCTCCGCTCCTATTCCAAGGTACAAGGTCAGGTCCTCCCCTTCTTTTGGACTCTGAAGTAGAGGAGCCTGGGAGAGCTGTCTCTTCAGCCCTTGGAAAGCTTCTTCGCACTCGGCGGTCCACTCAAACTTTTGATTCCCTCGCAGCACCTTAAAGAATGAAGAACACTTGTCTCCTGCCCTGGAGAGGAACCTGCTCAGCCCAGCCAGTTTGTCTGTCAAGCGCTGGACCTCCTTGGCATCGCGAGGTGACTCCAAATCCAGGATGGCCTTCACCTTGTCTGGGTTGGGCTCCACCCCTGCCGGAGTCAAGAGATGCCCGAGGAACTTCCCGCGGCTGGCCCCGAAGATACACTTCAAGGGGTTCAACCTCATCTTGAACTTCCTTAAGGTGGCGAACGTTTCTTCCAGATCTTTCAGGTGCGAATCTATGCACTTGCTTTTGATCATTAGGTCATCGACGTAGACCTCCAAGTTTCTCCCCCTCTGATCTCGGAAGACCTGATCCATCATGCGTTGGTAAGTAGCCCCTGCGTTCTTCAACCCAAAGAGCATCATTTTGTAACTGAAGCACCCCTCCCTCGTGATGAAGGAAACATCCTTGACATCGGGAGAGTGCATCCGGATCTGGTGATAACCACATTCGAGATCCAGCCCGGATACTGGATCTCTGAGATGAAGTCGGCCTCCAGGAGATTCCTGACCTCTTCGCGGATGGGCTCCTCCAGCTTGGTGGAGATGACTCTCATCTTTTGGCGTATGGGGCGAGTGCGGGGGTCCAGGTTCAGGCGATGGCAGGCCACGTCCGCGTCGATGCCCGGCATGTCCTCCGCGCTCCAGGCGAAGATGTCGACGTTGCTTTGAATGCAAGCCCGCACTCGCTCCCGGGCCTCGGGACTCAAGCCCCCGCTGACCCGCACCCTTTGCACCTGCCCTGCACTGGTGAAGACCTCCATCTCCACCACTTCTTCGGCCGGCTCCAGCCGCGACTGCTCCCAGCCGACCCTTGCCTCTTCCTCCAGCTCCAGCTCTCCCCTTTCTACCTCCTCATCGATCTCCATTGCCTCCTCCAGCCCCTCCTGCTGCTGCTCAACTTCTACGCCCCTCCGGGCCTCTCCCTCAGTTCCTCCCGCTTCCTGTTCTTCTACCTCCATCTCCTCCTTGCTGCTTCTCAGTCTCCTCTCCTCCGACTTCCTCTTCAAGCGCCGCCATCTCCACCGCCAACTCCTCTGCCTCTGCATCCACGATATGGTGTTGACTGCCGTAACGTAGCACTGTCTCGCCACCTTCGGGTCCCCTCTTACCCTGACCTACACCCCTCCATTGTTGAACTTGAGCCACTGATGAAACGAGAAGGGGACGCAGCGAAAGGCGCTGATGAGGGGGCGTCCAAAGATGGCGTTATAGCTGCTTGGGGCGCCCACGATCACGAACCTGCAGTTCTGTGACACGCCCCCCAACTTCACGTGCAGCCCTACTCCTCCCTCCACTTCCTTCCTCTCTCCGGAGAATCCGAACAACGGCCCGTCCGAGGCCAAGATCCTTTTCCCTTCCACCCTCATCTCATCGAAGGCCTTCTTGAAGATGACATTTACCGAGCTCCCGTTATCCACCAGTATCCTTGAAACTGTGAAGTTCTCCACCGCCGTCTGGATCACCAGGGCGTCACAGAACGGATCCTCATAGTCTGGCATGTCCGCAGACGAGAAACTGATTCTTCCGGTGGGGGAGCCTGGGAGGTAGAGGCGACCCCCCCCCCTTCGGTACATGGTTTGCAGGCTCCCCTTGCGGGTTGCCTCAATCCCCACTCCTCCGTGAATCACCCTGATTCCTCCTCGGGTCCCCACATCTACCCGATCTTCACACCTATCTTCCATCTCCCCCGGCTGTACTTCTACGATCCTCACCGGTGGATCCTGCCTCCCTGCTCCTCTGGCTTCCCTCATTTCCAAGAACTCAGGGCAGGTGGCCGTTGCGTGGCCCTCCTCCTGGTGGAAGTCACAAAAGAGCAACGCCACCCCACCCCTTCTTCCTTCTCCTCTTCCTCTTCTTCCTCCTCCTCGAGCTCCTCTCCCCGCTCCTCTTCCTTTGCCCACTTCCATGGCCTCTTGCGGTGGAGGGACACGACCCCTTGGCTCCTGCCTCCACGCCGGTTGGTCGAACCTCCTAGGTTCCCGTAGGTTATCTCTTCCCTGATAGCCTCCTCCTTGGCCCTGGGGGCGACCCTCTTGGGGCCTCCAACCCAACCGGTTGTTAGGCTCCCGCCCCCCCATCCCTGCTGCTGCCCCTGCCTTCGGGGCTCTTCCCTCCTCCTTTCTTCTCTCTGTTCCCTCTGCTCCCTTGGCTCCTTCTGCCTTCCCGTTGTAGGCTCCTTCACATCATCCTCCGCCAGCCTGGCCAACTTCCTGGCGAATGCTGGGTTTGCTCTCTCGAAGTCGATCTCCTTTACCGCCCTCTCCATGAGCTCCTCAAAGGAGAGGGGGGCACTCTCTTCAACTCCATAATGAAAAATCTCGGCCTCAGCCCCAGGGTAAAGGCGAGCATCAATGCGTACCCTGTGACCTCCTGGACCAGGAGGTTCTCTTCTTGGAACCACTCGACATAGTGGCTCAATGTCTCATCCGGCTTCTGCCTCACCGCAAACAGGCATTCCGCCTCCTTCCGCTTCTTCGATGTCGAGAACCTCAACAGAAAATTCCTTCGCAGATCCTCAAAGCAGTAGATTGACCTCGCAGACAACTGATGGAACCAATCCCGAGCCTTCTCCTTCAACGTGATGGCAAATAGCTGGCACTTGAAGGCATCCGTCATCTGCCTTATCGAAGCGACATCTTCAAACCATTGCACGTGTTGTACAGGGTCATCCTTCCCCAAGTAGTAGGACATGTCAGGCTCCCGGAACCCCTCCGGTACCGGAGCTGAGATGATGAGCTCGCTGAACGGGCTCTCGCCTCCTGTCTGGCGAGAGGGCACGTCCCGCGGCCTCGGCTGGCTGGCCCGATCCGCGAGACCGTGCCCAGGGAAAAGCTCTCGCGCTGCTGCCTCCCTCTCGCCCAAATCTGTCAATGCCTCCTTGCCCGGGCGCTGGCTCTGGCCTGGGAAGAGCTCCCACGCCGCTACGTCTCTCTCGCCAACCTCCGCCGGGACCTCCTTCCCCGGGCGCTGTCCAGGGGCGTTCTCTCCTAGGAGCGGGACCTCCTCTATCGGAACCTGAGGTGTGGCCCACTCGCTTCTGGCCGAGAAGGCCAAGCTGATTGTCTGCAAGACTTCTCGCCTGAATTCATCTAGCATCCTTTTCGTCGCTTCCTCTCCCCGGGTGGGGGAGCCTCCAGAACCAGACCCTTCACCTTCACCTCCAGACATGGGACAAAACTTAAGGCTTTCTTGTATCGGCTGCTCTCCACGCTCACCGCACCAGAACTGTTGAAGCCAAAAATGACCTCAACGGGAGTTCAAAAACAGGGGTGCAGCCAACACCTACTTCTCTCAAGCCTCAACACTCGACTAGCTGCAAAGGACCTAAGACTGACCTAAAGCCTCAGCAGGGAGGTCTCACCTCACACCCGGAAGATCTCTGAGAGCTTCCCCTCCAAAGCCAAAAGCTGTGCTAGGAGCTCCTCAGAAAGCACTAGAAGTTGGAAGATAATGAAAAGTCTGCTTTCCAAAGAGCCCTTATGGGTCTATTTATAGTCTTTACTGTCCTGAGATTACTGAAACGCCCCTAGTTGATCTGTCAATAGCCGAATCCCGCGGTTTTCCTGAGGGTACGGAGGTAATTTCACCCGAGGGTAATTTGGTCATTTTACCCAAGGCCCTGGGCCTCACTCGGCGAGAGCTCTGAACCGAGAGCCCTGTCCAGAGCCCGGCGCAAGCGGTCTCGCCTGCCTATAGGCGAGAGCTTCTTTAAGACGATCTGGGTGCTAGCGCAAGCGTTCCCGCGTTGGCTGCGTTCGACGATCTGGCTGCGCTCGACGATCTGGCTGCGCTCGACGATCGACGAGCACGGGGCGCCTTGCAGGCGAGAGCTCCTTTGAGACGGGAGCTTGACGCTAGCGCAAGCGTTCCCGCCTACTTGGGCGAGAACTTCTCTAACTAGCCTAATTGCGACCATCGCGCCTCCTGGTCTGACTCAGCGAATATGGGGTTGTACAGTTAGATTGGCAACCAATTATAAAACTTATCAAAATAAATGAAATCAATCCAAATTTAAATTATGGCAGCGTGAGGGTGTTCCCAGAAACAGCGCACAAAAAAAATCTGGAAGACTATTTGCCTGGGAAGCAGGATTTTGGGGAGGCAATGTTTTTGGATGGTGGGTGATGGGACCAAGATTTCAACTCTTGAAGACGCCTGGATAAGCAAGCTGCCTCTATGCAAGTGGCCTACCTTTATCAACGTTCAGGCCCTACCGGAGTTGGTGATGGGTTTACTTGATCCTATAGGTTCAGATGGTCGGGTGAGTTGTTGACCGGTTTTGGTAGTTTTCTAATTGAAGCCATACATCGACTACCAAGAGATGAAGTGGGGGGGACAGACAAGCTTGTTTGGGCCCATTCAGGGAAAGTTTCTATGAATGCAAGCGTGGTTTATAATTTGGAATGCCCGCAAGGCTTACTGCAGGGTGGAGACTTTTGGAAAATCAAAGCATCGCCGAGATCGCTAATGACAATTTGGCGCGCCTTGAATAACCTGCTACCAACCAACGACTGGCTATACAATCATCGACTTCGTATGGATGCGAGCTGCCCCTGGGGATGCAACCAAGCGGAGAATATATACCACTTGTTGGGGAACTGTCGATTTATATCACGTATCCGTGCGGCTCTAACAAGGATGAACTTCAAATTCAATTCCAATAAAAACTGCTTGCTTGACATTATGCTGGATGAATTGGCAATCAGCAACTATTCTATCGAGCTAAAGGTGCTAGCTTCAATAATTTACGGTGCTTGGAGAGCCAGAAACCATTATGTTCATGGGGAGCCGTTTTCCCAGCCCTCCTCCATCGCTTTAACTGCTATTATGGATGCCTCAAATGGTAACTGGGCGGCCCAAATAAATCTGGCCAACTCTTGGTCGCCCCCGCCTTCGAGACGGTTAAAAATGAATTTTGACGGGTCGGTTCACCCAAATAGCAGAGCTGGGTTTGGCTGTACCATCAGAGATGATAGGGGAATGCTTCTTGCTGCTAGAGGGGTTGGCATTCATAGCAGGCCGGTCGACATGACGGAGCTTAGGGGGGCCTTATTCGGCCTCGAGTTGGTCAAAACATGCCTCAATATTCTGCATGGGGGGACGGTGGGAATTATGGTGGAGGGAGACTCGGCGATTGCTTGTTCCACGCTTAACCGTATTCTAACGGGGGTCTATCATGGCGACGTTGAATCAAAGTTGGCAAGATTATTGATGGACTGTCCAAGACTGGTTATCTCTCAAATCGACCGAAGGGCCAACTTGACGGCAGATTTTGTTGCAAATCAAGCTTGTCTTTCAGATTTTGTTTGGGAAAGGGGGATGCCCCTACCCCATGCTCTATCTTTTATTCTCGCTAAAGACTGTGAGCCTATGTAATCGGTTTTATTTATTTATATTAATATAAGCTATGGCCAGCTTCAAAAGAAACAGCGCACAATAACCTAGTGTCATTGCCATAAAACATTTGAGGAGACCCAATATATGATAGTTCCGGTAAAAAGTTTGTCATAAATATTTTAGAAGCATGAAGAAATAGATGACTTATTAAAAAGGAGACCTGGCGGTGTAGTGAGGAGATTGAAAAGTATTAAAGAGGAAATATTTTGAAATAACGAAACTGAATAAACTCTGAAGCTTTTATTGATTATAACAAATCTCAAAGTCTTTCTGCAGTGTAGCGAGAAAAGTAAAAACAACATACTTTGATGATTTATTGTCTTGTTGCTAATGTGTCACATATTGGTGAACTAATATAAACTCATGCATTTAATATAAGGCATAGGTCGCTCCAAATATAGCCAATTAAATTTATGTTAAATACTTAGGTTAAACTAATAGTAATTAGAGCCAATGATTCTGGTTGACTGCTGTTGAAAATGGTGAAGTGAAAGCGGGTGATTGGGCAACCTGGGTGACTTGGGCAACCTGTCCGCGCGGTCTATGCGGACAGGACTGGTGGATAGCCAGGTCGGCAGAGCTGTTGCAGTCGGCTTGTTCCTTGGCGGCCTGGGCGGTCTGTTCGCGCGATCTGTGCGGACAGAGGTGACGGCCAGCCAGGCCGGCTTATGCTCGGCAGGAAGTTTGTTCCCAGAAAGTAATCGGGTGGATAGCTTCTGTATCCGCAGAGTCCGGCAAGGAGCGGACTGGACTGGAGCTCGGCAGACCGGCATGGCAGATGCCTTGGTCTTGCTCTGGTGGCGCGGCAGGTGGTAGCCGCGGAGTTCGCCGGTTAGAGCGGACTGGACTGAAGCTCGGCAGACCGGCATGAAAGATGCCTTGGTCTAGCTCTGGTGGTGCGGCTGGCGGAAGTCGCGGAGTTCGCCGGATAGAGCGAACATGTGATGGAGTTCGTCGGGGCAGGCGGACTGGTGCCTGTGTCCGCCAGTAAGTGCGGACTGGCCCTTGTGGCCAGTGGTGTGGACTTGGTTCTGAACCAAGTCCATGTTGGCTCAGTCCAGGAAGAACACGCGGTTAAGCGCGGACTGCTTCTCAGTCAGCCAAGCTCGGCAGCAGTTGCTTTGTGCTTGGTTGCGAGCTTGGTAAGTGATGTGATTTAAAGTGAGGGTTGTAGTTTGCCAAATATAAAAAATGCGATCTTTAAAATTAATGCGGCGCGAGAGTATTTGCGGGCTATTTTCCAACGAAATAAACGGCCTAAGGCGTCGCTCGCGAACGTAGGACTACCGCACGTGCGTAGAAATGCTACGAGTCACAATTCCACAAGCACGAAATAGTATGGTGGCATGCACGTGTAACAAAATGGCGGTAATCAGGAAATTGAATTAATTAGGGCAAGCTCATGATGATTACTATTCATTTCAATATGTAAGCATAAGATTTACTAGTGTTTGCAAGCGAGGAGGACAAGAGGTATACCCAAGGGAGAGTGAAAATGGCTGACTGGTCTTCGTGTAGGTGAGGAAAATGTTGTAGGTCGCCGGAATAGTGGTGACTGCCGCTGAAGAATCACAGGGAGCAGGCCGGAGCTCTGGCGACTGTAGCAAACGTTGGACAGGGGAAGAGCCGGCTGGAAGCAAGGAAAACGTCGGAGCCCTGAATCCGCATGCGTAGGGCGCAAGGGCCGTCGGCAGTGCCCTAGGAGGGCTCAGGCGAGCTCGAAGACAACCGGGGGTGGCTCCACAGGAGGCGGCGTCAACGAAGAGGGCTTCGTAATGGTGCGGGTTGCCGGGGGTTTCCGTTGGGGAATGGGAAAACAGCAGGGGATCTCGCCGGCCCTGGGAAGGACCACCAAAGGCGGCGTCGGAACCGAACGGGACGGGGAAAGGGAAGCAGAGTCGGTGTCGGGCCTTCCGTCAAGCAGGCAGGGGGGTTATCGCAGGTGAGAATAGTGCTGGGGATTCGGGCTTGCGGCGCTGGGAGAACGACGACAAAGAAAAGTTTTCTCTGTTCGTTCTATTCCAGTCGGGTTTTAAGAGTAAGGGGGGTTTCTTTTATAAGAGGAGGATTAGGGTTAATATGGCTATTGGCAAACATTCAGGATATATTTTAAAATGGTAGATCAAAATATGGAGGCTTTGAAGACAAAGTGGATGGGCTTTAAGGCGGGATCAGCCGAAGGCATATGTGCCAATTAATAAAATAATTAATTATTCGAGCTTGCCCTAATTAACCTATCTCCTAATATACCGGACCTATGCATTTAGGGTCACGTTGGTCGGTCACACCAACGAGCCAAAACAAAATTGCGCGAACAATATGCGCGATACAAAATAACATCAAAGCGCAAAGAACGTGCGCGATACAACCATACGCTACACAATAATCCAAAAGATGCGCGAAAACATGCGCTACAATAATAAAAGACATGTGCGATAAAAATAATAAAAACGAGGCGACGCGGGTTGCATCAGTAAGTGCGGATTGGAGCAGTGTCCGCTTGGGCGTGCGGACTGTATTCCTTGTCCGCCGAGTCCGGCAGCTATCAGCTTGTGCCTTGGCTGCGGGCTAGGGGAGCGCGAACTGGAGTTGTGTCCGCAGGGCGTGCGGACTGGAGCGGTGTCCGCGGGCATGCGGACAGGAGCTGATGTCGCAGGGTGTGCTGGTGGCGGCTTGTCCCTGGCTTGGCCTTTGGCGACAAGGCGGATAGGATTGTTGTCCGGCCTTGGTGATGCTGTTGGCGGTTTGGCTATCTCGCACAGGTCGCGACGGACTGGATGTGTATCCGCGACATGAGGATACACTTGGTGCTTACCGTGAGATGGGGCGGTTATCTTATCAGCTAGGGCGGTGACCACACTCCTCATCGTGCCTACAAAAGGACCCCTCGTCACATCAACAGTAGAGACGAATGAACAGTAAGTGAACTCGCGAATAGTTGCTACGGACTGATTTTTTGTATCCGCGCGGTTTGAAGAGGTTGACCGGTTTGTGTTGTACAGATTGTGCGGATAGCGCTGAAAAGTCAGAGACTTGGTTCTGATTTCGGTCAAGGACAGTGCGGACTCTGCGGACAGCAACCAGCGGTTAACAGCAGGTCGCGGGTTGCGGCTAGGCGGTCTCTCTTCTGCAACTAGTTTCCCAGTTCAATAAGTAGTCCGCTTCTGGCGGCTTGTTCAGTTCGGCAGCAGCAGATCGTGCGGTCTGGCGGTTAGGCGACCTCGCGGTTAGGCGGCCTGCAGATCGGCGAGTAGAGCTTGCATTGGAATAACGGGCAGTCCGCGCGGCCTGGTTGCGGTCTGGCGACTAGGCGGACTGAGCGGACTCCGTAGTGCAGCAGTAGTTCCGGCGGTTACTCCTTGAGTCCGCGCGGACTGTTTTTGTGCCTTGTATTTTTTCTGCTTTGTTGGATACATCGGCGAATCATGTCTCGTCATGTATGTCTTGCATTGTAAAGAAGTTGATTATAGTACAAGATTCTTGCTCTTCTGTTTTGCATCTGGTTGATTTGAGCTCAGATAGGTTGAGTGTTCTTGCGTCTGGTTTCCTGTCTTCCGCTATATCAAATTTTCAACAACTTCAAGAGCGAGTGGTCCTACAACAGCTCAAAATGAATGAATATGCCCTTGATGCATGATACTTGATGTAAAAAAAGAGTGATGGTTGATGGATAGATCTCACATGAGGTGATATTTTTAAAGCAAGTAAGAGAATTAGTTTAGGCTTCATTTGTTTCGGCGGTGGCGGGTCGATCCGGCTGGTGGAAACGGAGTGTTCGAAAAGGAGGGGGGAGGTGGCTGCTCCAAACGGAGCTTTTTGGGGCGTTTCTCAAGGCGGGCGGGTGGAAACGGAGCAATCACCTATAAATAAAACACAAAGATGAGGAGAAAACCCAACAATATCTCTTATACGTACCTTTTTCGATATTTTTCTAATTCATGTAGTAGCTATTGTATCAGTTATTTACCTGTTTTCCAGTTAAATAAGCTCTGTTGCTGTAACTAAAAGATATATGAAAATTGTGACTGTTTTGTGCAGTTAGGCTTGACATAGCCAACTGGTTCTGTCCTTCAATTCCCTTTGGGGGGCCAGAAGTTTTCGAAATCCATCATATATGATGGAATTATCAAAGACTTGATCTTTTCTAACTCTGTCTGTAACTCGCTAGAGGCTCCGGAAACAAAGAGAAGATGTTGAGTCCTTTTTTGCTCTCGCTATTGATTCTTAGTAATAGGGTACTGGAATCTTGATAGAGAACTTCACACTCCCGGGACTCATAGCTGGGGAGCTTGCTTCAGAGCTCCATTCCCACCATCATTTCTATAGAAAAATAAGTTTTCATTCTAGCTCATCGCTAGGCACCTCCTAGAATTCAGTCCAGGATTTTGATATTGAAAAAGAAAAGTTCCTTAGCAGAGTCCATAATGCTTGTTGTGCTGATCTTCCCCAAGAGTAATTTTTACCGGTTGAGAGACGACCCTTCCACTCGGCACTGTCGGATCACTAAGGCCGACTTTCGTCCCTGCTCGACGGGTGGGTCTTGCAGTCAAGCTCCCTTATGCCCTTGCACTCGAGCACCAATCTCCGTCTGGCCCGAGGAAACTTTTGCACGCCTCCGTTACCTTTTGGGAGGCCTACGCCCCATAGAAACTGTCTACCTAAGACTGTCCCTTGGCCCGTAGGTTCTGACACAAGGTTAGAATTCTAGCTGGATTGCCCGGTATTCCCCCAACTAAGAACCCAAGTTTCTTCGCCAAAAACTGGCACGTCATGCTGAACCTCATGCAGGTGCGAATCTCGTTTGTTCCTACCTCAAGAAAATTCCCCGAATCCCGAATAACGCACTCGAAAGTGACCTTTACATCTATTAGAACTCAACGAAGGTGATGGTCTGCTTGAATTAGCTGTTGACATCGGAAACAGTGTTTCTCAGTTGATTTCAAGGTATTGTTCCAAGGTCTTACATGGAGACTGAGTTGGAAGGCTATGGATACTCATGAGTCTCGTAAGGGATAGGTACTCATTCCCAGCCACTTTCAGTTAGTGTTCATTGCTGAGTGATTGCTAGTAACCCAAAGTAGTATCTCTTTGGTTAATAAGATCCAAAAAGTTTATCGATCCTAGGGGGTACATATCCATAATAGACATAGAAATTATTGTACGTCAAGTACACATCAGGAAAATTTGGTTAAATTAGTAAATTATTTTTTTATAGGGTTAGCAATTGTTTTTTATTAATATCATTTTCAAATTTCCAAAAAGTTCTTAGTGTTAGTTGAGTCCTCGGTTCCGTAATTGATTGACCCACAATAATGCCTACGGCTTCTCCCAACTCGACCTCATGAGACCAGACATAGCTTTTGCTATGGAGATGTTGAGCAAGAACTTAAGTAATTCGGGGAAAGAGCCGTGGAGTGCTATGACGTCGGCGTCTACCTGCCTCCATAGAATTCTAGTTTCTTGCATTGGGGAGCACTCCAAAGACCTGAAATCGACGTCTTCGGAGTTTGCCGAGGATGGAGAGCTTTCATTGAAGGAGGGTCCGTCTTGAGAATCCTCGTGGGGAAGAGGAAGATGCAGAGAAGCCCGACGACTGGGGCGGGCTCCCGGGGAAAAAGAATGACAGTAGATCTTGGAAATGGCACTCCAACAAGCTCGGCAAGAAGAGCTGGCTGCCGGATTTCGTCCCGTAACTAGAAGAAGTTCGGGGGTCACTATGGCGTGTGTTGAAGATTGAAGAGACTGAGCGGACTGGAGTCTAACCGCAACAGTCTGATTGTTCCGGCGACCTAGCGGACTGTTCTCCGCCAGACTGTTGCGACTTCATACAGACCGCTGCGGCTAACCTATTAGAGCGAACCGATCCTTGCTTCAAAACGATCGCGGTTTGTTTGTTTAACCGCGGGGCCTCTTCTACCGGCTTCGTCCGGTTTCTTCCGGTTTGTCCGGTTTTTTCCCTTCCCTTCCCTCCCTTGCTTCTCGTTGTGCTTGCGACTTGCTTCCTTCTGGGTTTTTCTATTCGCCCGACTTTCCTTGCTAACCCCGTTTTTTCTTTGCGACTTGTTGTGTTCGCGTGGTTTCTATTCTCTGTCGCGAATTTTGCCTTTTGGTCGCGGCTTTTTCCTTGTCGCTGGTGTGTTGTCACCTTGACCGGGCGGACTCTGGCTCTTCTCTTTCTTCTTGTTGGCACAGCTTATTTGCTAGTCGTTTGTCTCTGCGTCTTGGTTTGTTCGCGCGGTTTGTTGGGCGGTTTTTTTTGCACTTACCGTCTTTGTTAGTCGCTCTTTATTGCGACTTGGTTTGTTCGTGCGGCTTGTCCGTTGTTCGTGTTCTCTTCTCTCCTTTCTTCCTGCGGGTTGTCTTCCTGCGGCTTGTTTCCGCTTTGCTGCGAGTACCGCATTTTGGTCGCGGCGTGTTCCTTGCCACTGGTCTGTTGACACCGTGACCGTGCGGTCTCTTCCTCCCCTTTCTTTTCTCTCTCTTGTCGTTGCGGCATCTCTCTCTGTTGCGGGCTCCGCTTTTTGGTCACTGCCTTTTTTCTTGTCGTTGGTGTGTTGTCACGGTGACCGTGCGGTTTCTCCTTTTTTTGCGACCTTTCATGTGGTCGGTTTCTTTCTGCGCCTTCTTTGTCAGCTTGTTTCTAACCGTGCGGTTAGTCTTTCTGCTTTTCAGTTTCTTCTTGAGGATGACTTTGCTTTTCTCTTCTACTAATCGTGCTCTTGTGGGCTCCTTTGATAAGTGGCTTATTGACTTTGGTGTCACTTGTCACATGACTGGCAACTCTCGTTTGTTTTCCTTTTTACTTGAACAGAACAGGTTGTCTCATGTGGTTATTGCTGACGGTACTTCTGCTCCTATGCATGGTGTTGGCACTGTGCGTCTCTCTTCGTCTTTGTTGTTAGAGGACACTCTCTATGTCTCTACTTTCCCGTGCAATTTACTCTCTGTTCATGCTCTTTGCACTAAAAGTTAAATTGCACGGTTACTTTTATGGGTACCACTTGCTCTTTCTCGGATTATGTCTCCAAAGCTACGATTGCTACTGAGACTGCCAGCGGTGGCCTCTTTTTTCTTGACCATGATGTTGCTCTTTCTACTTCTTCAACTCTTCAGCGGTGACATCATCGTCTTGGCCACCCTCTTTCTCATCTCATCTACCAGCTTCTTCCAGATCTTCCTCATGAGGATTCTCCTTTGACATGCAAAGCCTGTCAGTTTGGCAAACATTATCGCTCTTCTTTTCCAGCACGAACGGGGCGTAGTTCTTCGCGTACTTTTGAACTTGTTCATTCTGACATCTGGGGTCCTGCTCCTACTGTCACTGTTGGTAGAGGTAGTTTATACTTTGTCACTTTCATTGATGATTTATCCATGTGTACTTGACTCTATCTCCTGAAAGATCGTTCTGAACTTTACACTGTGTTTACCGTCTTTTATCATGAGATCTTGACACAGTTTCAGGTGCCTATTCAAGTTCTTCGTACTGATAATGCCAAGGAATATGTCAGCCGATAATTTTCTGATTTTTGTGTGAACCATGGTTTGATTCATCAAACTTCTTGCCCCTATACCTCTCAACAGAATGACATTGATGCACGCAAGAATCGTCATCTCTTGGATGTTGCTCGCAGCCTTCTGTTACAAATGAATGTCTCTCGGTCCTATTGGGGTCATGCAGTTCTTCTCTCTTGCTTTCTCATCAACCGTATTCCCTTCTTTATTCTTCAAGGCAAGACTCTGTTTTCTATGTTATATCATGGGGCTGAGCCGTTTCCTTTCTCTGAAAATTTACGGCGTTTGTTCACATATCTTCTCCTGGTCATGACAAAATTTCTCCTCATTCTGTTAAGTGTATCTTTCTTGGTTATCGTCCGACGCACAAGGGCTATCGTTGTTTTGATCCTCTTATGTGCAAACAATATGTTTCAGCTGATGTAACATTTTTTGAAGATACACCATATTTCTCTCATACTTCTTCTCTTATGCCCGCTGATACTTCTTCTTCCCTGCCTATTCTTTTGACACCTCCGTCAGAGCCGATTCTTTCGACATCTGCTCCTGTTGTTCTGTCTCTTTCTCTGGAGCCTGATGTGTTGCCTTTGGAGGCCTCTGTGTCGGTTCCAGAACCTCTTCTTTCTTTTGACAGTACATTGTCTCATCCATGTGAAAAATGGACAAAGAGCTAAATAACCGCAAACTTTATTGCTCCAAAAAGATAATAATTACATAGGTATGCTCCCTTATTTATACAAATCGGAGGAGATGAGAGAATACAACAACCGATGTGGGACTAAAAATAAACCAGGCGGCCTACGCAGTTTGACACGATCAAACCGCCCATTATACAACAATTAATAAAACAACAAGCGGCAACTAGGAAAGTCATCTATCTGCTCCAGGGAAGACCGCTGACACGGGCCGCTAGACCGCAACTGTTGTTGTCCACCTGACCACAAGCCGAGGTTTATCATCAGTGGACCGGACCAGACAGCTAGGTCCCTGGAACAATCAGACCGCTACGGTTAGACTCCAGTCTGCTCGGTCTCTTCAATCTTCAACACTCCCCCTCAAGCTGGAGCATATATATCGATCATGCTCAGCTTGCTACAAACCTCCTCAGAAGGAGTAACCGGCTTGGTGAAGAAATCAGCTAGTTCTCTCTCTGAGGTAACAAATGGAGTGCGAACCTGATTCTTCAAAATCTCATCTCTAATGAAATAACAATCAATCTTGATATGCTTTGTCCTCTCATGAAATACAGGATTCCTTGAAATATATATGGTTGTATTGTTGTCGCAGAACATTGCCAGAGGATGATCATAACGCTCTCAAAAATCAAGCATAAGTGTCTGTAACCACTTCAGCTCACAAGTAGTTAGTGTCATGCTCCTATGCGCAGCGGAAGCGTGGTGGGTCCATAACCCACAGGTCGGAGGATCATAATCTCCCTCTGATATCATGTGAAAAATGGACAAAGAGCTAAATAACCGCAAACTTTATTGCCCTAAAAAGATAATCATTACATAAGTATGCCCCCTTATTTATAGAAATTGGGGAAGATAAGAGAATACAACAATCGATGGGGGACTAAAAACAAACCGGGCGGCCTACGCGGTTTGACACGGTCAAACCGCCCACTATACAACAATTAATAAAACAACAAGCGGCAACTAGGAAAGTCGCATATCTGCTCTAGGGAAGACCGCTGATACGGGCAGCCAGACCGCAATTGCGGGTTGCCACCAGACCGCAGTTGCGGCTACCCACCAGATCGCAGCTACTGCAAGCTATCGGGCTGCAACCTCGGGTTGCCACTAGACCGCAGTTGCGGTTAACCACCTGTCCACTGATGCGGCTTCAACTAGACCACTGCGGCTTCAACCAGACCGATGCGGCTGTTCTCCGCCAGACTAATGCGGCATCATACAGACCGCTGCGGTTAACCTCCAGACTGTCACTGCTAACCTCCAGACCGCCACTGCTGCTGTCCACCTGAGCACAAGCCGAGGTTTATCACCAGCCCGCCAGACTAGACCGCTAGGTCGCTGGAACAATCAGACCGTTGTGGTTAAACTTCAGTCTGCTCGGTCTCTTCAATCTTCAACAGCATGGCTGAATGTAGAGCAGTCCGCCCCAACAACTTTTGATCAAGAGATTATTTAGAAAGAAAAATCTCACGATTTTGAGGCATCATAGGTGAGGGCAAGCCCCAAACGTTCCATTCGTTTTCACACACTACAATGGTCAATGCGTTCATTTCCTTAATCTTTTCATACCCCGCCCCGGGTTGCTGGCACAAAGTGAGCCGATGCTTCTTCTCTGAGAAAAGAAGTTCACGATCCGTGGGCCTCGAGCGAAGCGAAGAGGTACGAAATTGCTCGAGTGAAGTGAAGAGGTACGAAGTTGCCCGAGCGAAGCGAAGAGGGCGCCTTGTTAGAAGACGGGAGAACACGGAGTCCTGTTGTTTGACTTTTTTGTTTGATACGCAGGGTACACCAGAATATTGAACCATGAACGAATAAAGCCATGAGATAAATATTATCTAGTGATTGTGAGGGAGATGGGGGACGATGAGTGAAAAGAAATGAAGGTGTAATTAAGTGGGAGAGAAATGGGAAGAGGATGAGAGGACATGACAATTAGTGTAGTGTGTAAGCTGAAATAGAAATATCAAGAGTGGTTATGGGGAAGAGGCGGGCTGCGGTGAAAAAGGGCAGACTGTCCCGCTCAATGACAGGGAGAGGAATGGAGTGGGAAGCGAAGAGAGGAGCCAGAGGGTGGCTCGAGGATATCGAGTGACGAAGTAGGTCGAAGAGACGAACTAAACAGGGGAGTGGTTCGAGAGTCAAAGATGACATGCAGAAGAACCGGCGGAAGATCTGGTGGTTCACTAGATGAGTCACCACTGCGGTGGAATACGACTCGGGGGATGAGAGAAAGTCACTAGCGAGGGCGAAGCGTTGGGTCGGGCCGGGGATTTTTCCGACGATGGGGGTCGACTTCGACAGTTATTGGTGCGTCGAGGGGTGTTCCTGCACTGGCGGGTCGACAGCCAGAAACATTGCATGGCTAGGAAAAGGTCGTAGGCAACGATTGTTGGGAGTGTCATTAAAGAACTCGTTGTGCGGTGCAAAAATTGGTCAGGATCTTTGGGCGATGTAGACGGGCCGGGATTTATTTGTTGTGGCAGTATTCCCCAATTTTGTTGGATGTTGCGATTCGCGCAGGAGGGAGATGATTTCATTATACTAGGTTGTGGCCCGATCTAAGTGTTCGTTGAGTGGAGGCGCTGGTACCTGTCAATTGAAAGGGCGGTAGGAGGAGGAAGGCAGGTTGGACCATTGTTACCGGTGGAAAAATTTATGGGGCTTGAGAGAGAAACATAGAGACATTGCTTAATAGCGGCAAAGCATTACACGTTGAACACAAGCAAGATACAATCGAAAGTCAAGCTCCCACCAACTCTCGGAGGCTGGGTCATCCAGCTTCTCTCTAATGAGAGCCCCCAACATTACTCCTCTCAAAGATACTCAAACACTCATACCACAACCCCTATATAGATGAGGGAGGGCACACACAATAAGAAATTACAAAATATTTTAATTACTACAAATACTTTAATCAATATTAATTAACTAATTAACATTGATTGATTACAAAATATTATATGAAATTATCACGACGGCTTCCATATATGCAGTTTGATGGTTCTAACGATGGTTCACTTGGGCGAATGTGTGAGCGTAAAACTATCACGGCATAAGCTAAACAAAAAATATTATTAAGTTGTAAGTCTTGAGAACGATAGTAAAAGCTCAAGTCAATACTTATAGATCTTGGAATTATATGCATGAACAGTAAATTTATAAATGTCCAAATTATGTGTGAACGCTAAGAGAAAGCTTTAAAAAAATGCTCTCAGGGCAGCTATTTCTTTTTTAAAACTTTCTAGACTAAATTACTATGCTCACAAGTGAAAGAAAGTGAACATTTGCTTAATTTGCACACCACGGGGACAATTAATATATTAAAATTTCTACGCAATGTTGCTCCATAAGGGCAATAGCTTCCATTACATAATCTAAAAATGCTTCAAAATACCAATAAGTGATAGAATCTTCTGATCAATTTTGCAATTGTCACATTACTTTACTCATAGAGGTTTATCCGAAGCCATGGTTAAGTTTATCCATCATAATTTGGAGGCTGTGGCTTCAAGTCAGGAAAACAACCTCTCTACGGTGGAGAGCTATGCATATCAAGTCCTCCCAAATATTCCATCAAAATTTGGATGCTTCATGCACCGTGTTTTCCCTTTTATTCATATTCCTATAGCTGCATCCTTCTCATTTTAGCTCCATAAGGATTAGATCGTGAAAAAGCTTTGATATAATTCTCTACGTATAATTACATGTTCAGTGAGTAGAAGATCTGACAATTATTCTCCTCCTTCCGCATTACATCTATCCCATAACGAACGTAAATCCATATGGCCAAATCATACAATAACGACAGAAAACAATCCAAACACAGCAAGAAAAATTCTTCAAATTAGATAATCTATCAGCATAAGAACTTTTTCTCACACAATTCAAGATGAAATGACAACAACCGCGGACTAAATATGCATCCAGACGACAAAGATGAAAACCCTAGACGACAGCTAGGTGGCAGTGAAGATCAACAAATCCCGTGCGAAAACAATGAAACGCATCACAAAAAAAAACAGAAATAAAGAGATTTCAACCATGAAGCGCTTCAAATCGCAGATCATTACCTCTGCGGCAGAAGCACGAAACGGGAAGAAGACTTGGAATCGGAGATCCCTCCAATCGAAGTAACTTGGATCCTTTGAAGTAACTTGGATCCGAAGGTACCAGCCCTCAAGTGGTTTATGATATCGATGGTCGAGCGAGGTTTATAGGATCGAATCGTGTAGAGTTCTCATCCGATTGCAATGAATTCTCTCTCCGAGACGCGTGGACTGATCGATCTTTTGCGCAATGGGCAATAAATCGGTCGGTCATATCCGGAATAAATTAGGCGTTTTTTAACCTCACCTCTTATATGGCTATCCGCATCATTTTTAAAAAAACTTTTATCTAAAACTTTACTCACACCTCATCTTCCATTTCAATGAAGCCGCACCCCGTCTTATTTATCGCCGAGCTGCTCCTGTTTTCGACATCTTCCTCGCGCTAACTCTATTAGCTGTCTAACGCACATCACTAGGGGATATTTCGAGTGCGTGAAAAAAATATCTAAGAAAAAACAATTTTCGGATTGCGGTTAACAATAACTAGCGGTTAGCCATAAATTATATATATCAAAATCTTATGCATCACATTTATGATATTTATTTTGTAAAATAAGTATACGTTTATGATCCGCTGACAAAATATCGTTGTAATTTACATGGTTGCCCCAACGGCCATACACGACAGTACCCGGCCAGCGACGACGGGTTTCTCCCACCCCCGATGGGCTTCGCCCACTCCCGACAGATTGCGGCCTGAGCCCGCATCAAAGCAGGTGGTCCGCAACATTACATGAGTCTCAAAATAACTGTTCAATCGTAAAATACGTTTTGACCTACATCTAAAATACCACTGATATGTCTAATGACAAGCTTCCTTGAATAGATCGTTGGCAACTTGGCATGCCTAATGACAACCTATCATAGTAGGTGTAAAAGCTCTACTAAAAAATTTTGTGAATTTAAATGAATTTTTATCATTACTTCTAATTTATTAATAATATAATTATTTGAATATACTTCGTATTTTAAATTTTTGAAGTAGATATAATATATGTTGTCTTTAAAATATAAAAATGAGGGTATAATTGATATTTTTGAAAGTTTCATTGAAGACAATTCTTCTCATATAATAGTCAAAGATGTGCATTATCTTTATACTATAAGCAAACTTTAAAAGAGACATGGTGTAACATTCGTCTCCTCAAAATACCCTCAGTCATGGTGTAACATTTTAATGCAAAAATACCCCTCATTTTTCTTATTCCTCTACTCATTTGTATGACTTTTTTTTTCATTTGATCATAAATTTTCTTATTCTCCTACTCATTTGCATAATTTTTTTTCTTATTCCCCCACTCGCCGGCCCACCAATGTTGTCTCCCTCGCCAATGTTGTCTCCCTCGCCAATGTCGCCGCCCCCGCCCCCGCCCCGCCGCCCCCCCCCCCCCCCCCCCCCCCGCGCAATGTCGCCGCCCCCGCCCAATGTCGCTGCCCCCCCCCCCGCCAATGTCGCCGCTCCCGACCAAATGTCGTCGCCCCCGACAAATGTCGCCGCCCCTGACATTTGTAGGAAAACGCCCAAGTCCCGGAGCCACCATCGCACCACCTGCAGGAAAACGCCTAAGTCCCGGAGCGAGCAGAAGGAGGAAGGTGACTCCTGCAAGCAGGCACACGACGAACCAGCGCTCCAAGCTTCAGAGCACCAGTGCCATCTCGTGCGTTCCAGTGTCCAAATCGCTCCCGCGGCGCAGCCTGTTGCCCGCTGGGAGCCGTAGACCTTCTTTATCACCCCAAGTTGTAATGTAAGCGGTCTGTCACCCCAGATTCTCAAAATGAACTGTAATCACGAGCAATTAATGGATTTCGACCGGCACAGATCCGGTCGCGTGGTTTTTTTACCAAATTGAGAGGTTTTTCCACATCATCACATCTTGAATCAACCTTTCTTTCTCTCTGACTGTGTGCGTGCTCGACCGCTCCGCAAGCTAAGATGGTCCAATTGAATCCGGTCTGACCGGGGCATCGAGCTAGCCCGCAACAGTTCTAAAAGAGTCTTTTAATAAAATAATAGAGAAAATCTTTTTATAGTCAATGTCTTCCTTTTGAGTAAATCCCCTAACGACAATACATGTCTAATATCATTAGATGCTATCTTTTGAATTCTCTTTGATTTTAAATATCCATTTACAATCAATATGTTTCACATCTTCAGGTAATGTGACAGAATACCAAATTTCATTCTACTTCATAAACTTCATCTCTTCCGTCATGACATCAATCTATTATTGATAATTAAAACTCTGAATAGTGGTTGAGATTGATCCGACCGTCATTCAATATCCCTTGGCCCTCTTCATATTTTTGGAGAAATATGATATAATCATTTAATATCGTCCTTCTCATATCTTTAACGACAGATTTTGAAGTTGATGAGTTTGTTCATTTGAGAGTTTACGAAGAAGTTCTTCAATAATGTATTGATGTAGATTTGTTATTGGAGCAATAAAAAATGAATTAATTCTAAATTAATTCTAAAGTAACAATTAATTTTAGCCTTTATAAAATTGAAGCACAAAAAGACAAACTATGATTTGATTGACATCTGTTAATTCGATGGGAAATTTTAATGATTTTCAATTGCTTCCCATAAATCCAAAGCTTTCAGTTATCACTTTCATAAATTTGTGACAATTTGAGTAATTAAAGGTTTTCCGCCACCTTCCCATCTTCAATGAAGCCCTAAACCAGTTAACCACCTGACTCACGAAGAATCTGACCAGCGAGAAACTGAGAGAGTAGAAGCACCGAATCTTCAAATTCTTCACTCTGATGCCGAAAATAGACGGCTCACCTGCTTCATCTCCTCGCCAGATCATTCACTTCTTCAAAATCTTCTTGCCAAATCTCTCTTCAAAGCATCTGGTAACCCCAATCTTTCTCCGGGAAACCCCCAATTTGTTCGAGCACACTATAATGCATTTTACCCGTCGAAAAATTTCTATTGATCTTTAGTTCAAACTTCTTTGATCTTGTCCCTCGCCGCAGAAGATCCCGCCGGCGTTTCATCCGCACGTGGAGGGTGAAGCCCCTGCCAGATTTTACCTCAAGGGACCGAGCGATTACGTTTGGGGCGTCGATTTAATCAAGAGAGCAGATGGACTGTTCTTCGCCGATGGATGGGAGAAGTTCGTCTTCGACCATTCTCTTGCCGCCGGAGATTTTCTCCTCTTCAAATACAACGGCAGTTCGACATTATCTGTCGTGGTTTTTGATAACACGGCCTGTGAGAAGGAGGGCGCCTTCATTGCCCGGCCTACAAGCGATGAGAAGTTCGCTGTTACCTTGGATTTGAGAGTGAAGGAAGAGGAAAATAAGGAGAAGACTGTTGTTTGCATGAATCAATCTGTCAAGAGGAATGCTGCGCTGACTATGACTTCTGAAAGACTAAGTCAGATCCAATTGCACAGTTGATTTCACACTACTTTTTAGTTGAAGTTACTACATGCATCTCTTATTTTGACAATTTTATGCAGTTTCCCTTTCCATGGCTAGCACCGGATCCGAGCATTTCAGAAGCTCCTCCGATCTCATTGACAATGAGTTTGATTGCTCAAATGATGTCAACTTTTTCCTTGAAAGTAGTCAAACTAAAGGTCTGTTTTTTATCCTATTGTTTCAATAGTTTACCATTTTTCATCATTTCAATAGTTTCACATTGCAGTAGATGGTCCCCGGAAAAGGGTGGCCCGAGGTTTCTTGTCCCAAAGGCGGCCCACGACACAGGAGGAAAGAGATGATGCTCTTGCGAGGGCACAGTCCTTCAGGTCCAACAAACCTTTTTTTATGATGGTCATGAAAGGATCATATGTCTACCATGGTTTTTACTTGGTAATATTTACATTAATGTCCATTACTTTTATGTCTTTAGTTTATGATGATGAAAACTAATGGTTTTTCTTGAAATCAACTATATTTATCTTTTTATGCTTACTGATGCTCTTGCTTGTTTTTATTGCGAAAAACTTATTTCCTTTTTTTCTTCTTGCCGGCTTATCATCCCATGTGTCATGATTCACTTGCTACAAAAATTTTAGGTCATTTTAGGAGAAAGTTAAATTAAGCAATATAAAATGTCGGAGCTATGCATGCCTTGCTTTCGCGTCTTTTCGTACAGTAGGCAAATATTGTATATGTATGTCATGGCTTTCTCATTTATATCTCCTTAGGTCTCACAATATGCAAGTAAAGAAGAAATAAAAGAAAATTACATGCTTGTGAAGGTGGACACCCATACTGAATTATTGGAATGGAGGAAATATGCGCGTGTTTACGTCCGCATCGATTCGAACAAGTCGCTTGTTCTAGGGATTATTATTGGGAGAAAAGTGGGCTTGGTTGGGGAGGAGTTTTGGTCAAGCTTCGTCTATGAAAATGTTTGTGGTTTGCTTCCACCGCGGGAGGATTGTTCATGTCCAAGTGGACTGTTGCCATGCTGTCTCGGACGATTCTATCTAGTCTGATAAATTTCTTTACGTGGAAGGTGGTAGTGGAGACCCTTTTCCCCATGATACATCGCCTGCACCACGATATGGCCCTTGGATTGCCATGCAACCAACCAGTGCTTTGAAGCCAATTCATCCTATTGCTAGTTTTGCGACACCTGTGGAGGAGTGGCAGACAGTCAGCAGGAGGGGAAATAGTGAGAAAGGTGTGCCTACTAGTGCAGTTTCTCCGTGGTCAAGCCGAGGTAGGAGTTAGGTGGTTCTTTGCGGTCTGGTGGTGCGCCAAAAGTAGGGCCCGCGTACTGGAGTGGTAAAAGTAGGCGACAAGTGCGGTCCAAAGGAGTGAACATGATCAGTAGATCTGTCGTGGACTCCTTACGACATGTTATGCTTGTGGGATCTAAGTTAAATCATTGCGCTCTTGATTCTACCCTTCCTAGTAGTTTGGTGGACCCGCCTTCCTCAAAGGTCTTACCGGTGGGAGTGGAACCTTTGGCGATCGTGCCAACTTGGGTCCTGGCTTTGCTCAGAGTGGGCATATCATTTTTCGGCCAAGTTATTTGGATGATGCAGGCCTTATTGCCTCCGACTCTAGGGGCACTTATAGGAGATCCGCCCTAGCAAAGGAGGGCCCGTAAGCATTGGACGAGGCAGATACTCTAGCTGTGATTTATGCTAGTGGGGACGTGGACATTTCTACGTTTGTGACTTTATGAAGTTCATTATGTGGAATTGCAGGGGCGCTTGCAAGCTGGATACCCATGATCGAATTTTGCGCTTGGTTCCCGACCACAAAAGAGCAGATCTTTGACAACTATCCGAGAGGAGTGTTTTTGTTGTCATTCTTTTGGAGACTAGAGTGGGAGCTAAGGTTGTCCTTCATATTCAAAGAGCCTTGAGTGTCTCTTGGTGTCGACTCTGCCTTACTTCAGAAGGCCTTTCGGGCGACATTATGGTTTTCTGGAAGTTGGAAGGGACTATTACGGACTTCCGCGTGGTGAATGATCAATCGGTGGTGGGTTCGATCCAACCTGTTGATCTGCCTCCTTGGGGAATTTATGGTGTCCATGCCAAAGTAAATTATATGGAGCGACGACCTTTTGGACCTCCATTTCTACCTTTTTATCTCAGGAGCTTCCTACTATTGCCATCAAAGATTTTAACGCAATCTCCTTTTTAGAGGAACATTGTGGTTGTATTTAATTTACGGTCAACTCGGCAATTCAGGAGTCTTGGGATTTCATCAGCTCCAACCATCTTGTTGATATTGGGTTTCAGGGGCCTCTATTTACCTATTGTAATAATTAAGATGACGAGGGGAGGATCCTCTCCCGCTTGACCGGGCATTGTGTACTGGAGCTTTGATTCAACAATTTCCCAAGGCTCAACAGTTTCACTTGACCTGCTCGAATTCTGATCATTGTACGATGCTACTTGTTCTTGAAGTTGCTTTGTCAGCTTCCCCGGGGCCCTTTCAGTTTTGAGGACTTATGGCTGGAGTTTGGGGAGTCTTATTAGGTTGTCCAGGCGGCTTAGTATTCTAATGTCCCAGGATCTCCTTCTTTCAGGCTTAATTGGTTACTCACGAAGATCATATTTCTGAAGGTTGACTCTCTTGAGAGAGATATCATGTGCCTTCAAACTCAGAAATCTTGTGAGGGTGGTCTGGTGGACCTCCTCCGTCTCTTTCGCAGGAAGGTTCGTGAATACTCTTCTTCTCTCCGGTGTTTGGAGACTCTTTGACATCAGAAGTCTAAACTTCGACGGCTTTTGCAGGGCGAGGATAACACCACCTTTTATCATCACTCTGTGCTCATTTAACGTCATCAAAGCTTGATCCTGCAGTTGTCTGATGGCCAAGATGAAGTTCTCTCTGATCCTGAGGTTATCCAGACTCGCCTGCTTTCTTTCTTCAGGGACTGTTAGGAGTCAGAGTTTGGTGGTGTGAAAAGGGTGTTGCTTCGCATCGAGATCGAGCATAGGCTCCTGGCAAAGGATAATGCTTGGATTTCTAGGGAAGTGACCGTTGATGAGATTGCGTGTTGTGTTATGGTTGTTCCTAAGCACAACACTCCTGGTGTGGATGGGCTTATTGATACATTCTTTCAATGTTACTGGAGCATTATCATAGTGGAGGTCTGCGAGGTTGTTCATCGTTTTTTTTTCTACTGGGGTCATGTCGGCTGAGTGGAAGAAGACTAGCGCTATTTTGATTCCCAAGATTAGTCATCCTTCCAAACCAGAGCGTTTTCGCTCTATTAGCTTATGCAACACTTTGTACAAGATTGTTGCTCGCATTCTAGTTACCAGATTGAAGCCCGTCATTCACAAGTGATTTTTGAGGAACACAGTGCTTTAACCGTTGAGAAGCTTCACCACTCTATGGAGATCGCTTTCAGGTCAATCAGCCTTATGATGATCAAGTTGGACTTGAGCGGGCTTATGACAGACTACGGTGGGAGTTCGTTGAAGGAGTTCTCTTCATCATTGGCTTCTCACCCAGGTCGATTTCGTAGGTTATGGGGTGTATCAATGGCCCTCAATTCTTGATCTTGGTTAATGGTTCTTAGTTCCCCTTCTTTCGGTCCATGAAGGGGTTAAGTAAGGCAAAGGTGTCTTTTATCTCCCTACCTGTTCATCCTTTGCTCTGAGATGTTCAACCTCATTTTGAAGGGAAGGGAGTAGGTGGGTCTTCTTGAGGGCTTCAACTGCTCTCATGTTGCTAGATCCATCTCGCACCTTTTCACAGATGACAGTCTGAAATTTTTCTAAAGTTGATCTGGTCAATGCTCTTGAGGGTAAGAAAGTGATATTTAATTTTTTGCAATATATGGCCATGTGGTTAATCTTTGTAAGTTGGATATCCGGTTCAATCACTCTATTGTTGAATCTACCAATGTTTATATTATAGAGATCCTCGAGGTTTCCCACTCTAGTTGGGATTGGAAATATCTTGGCATTTCCCGTACAAGGAAGAAGCTCCGCACCGCCTCCTTCGAGTTTGTGATCCAGAAGGTTGAAATTCAAATTACTCACCGACGCTTTGGGGCCCTCTTCTTGACTAGTCGCCCGGCTCTTATCAAAGCTTTCTTGTGCTCTATTCATGTTTTCTATTGTGCCAATTTATGCCTCCGATCAAAGTTCTTCGTATTTCATTTGATTGACTAACTCATCCAGACCTTTCATGGTGTTGTGCTGGTCAGGGGGATCCATCTTGTTAACTGGGATCGAGTGTGCTCACCCAAAGTGGTTCTGGGTTTAGGAATTCAAAATTTGGTTCTTCAGCAGGATTCCCTTCTCGCTAAAGTTGTCGGTCATATTGTCCTTTGTTTGAACTCTATGTGGACTCGTCTTATTCGAGCATGTATCTTCTTCCGTGTGACCTCTCTGGGTTTGCCTTGAGTTGTTGCTCTCACATTTGAAGAGAGATTTATAAGCATCTTCATCTTGTTTTTCCCAAAGTTCATTGGGTGGTTGGCGATTTGAAGACTATCCATGCCCTTCAGCAGGCTTGAGTGCTACCTCTCCCTGTCTCTCACGCTCCTATATGGCTATCTATTCTCCTACTTTGGATACATTGGAGTCTATCACTCAGGTGGCTGATCTCATTACGCACGACGAGGATTGGGATCGTCATAAAATTTTGTCCTGTTGTGGACCCGATGTATTTGGAACGATTTGATCTCACTAAGAAACAACAACTAACCTATTTCATATGGTATGAATAACTAAAGAGATGATTTGGGAGCCCACAATGAGGAATTTCTCTTTGTCCTGCTTTACCTGCAAATGGTTGTATAACTGTAGAAATGCAATCGCCAGAGTACTTACTATAGCATTTATCACAAGGATTGCCTTGTTGCCTTTCCCTCTCATCATTCTCAATCATGATGATATCGTCCACATACACTAGAAATATAGTAACTCTCCCCCAGCCCTCCCCCAAATATGAAATGCTTAACAAATAAAGTGTGATTTACTCGGCTCTATCCATGTTTCGTATTTTTCGTTGCTTTTGAAGACCTTTCAAACCAAATTCTTGGAGATTATGCGAGTCCACATAAAGTTTTCTCAAGTCTACAAACTTGATTAATGGCTAGTTTGTTTCCAAAATAAGAAGGTATTTTCATATAAATTTATTCTTCAAGAGCCCCATATAAAAGACATAACATCTATGTGTTACAAATCCTAGTTATAGCTGCCAACCAAAGATAATAGGACTTGAATTAAATTTTGGGGCTTGAATAGGTTCTGGAACTGAAGATTTCATCCTTGAGTTTAACTAATCATACTACCATCAAGATCATCTTCATACATATTATTTTGGTCATAAGAAAGTTGCAAAGGTTTTAAAGGCAAAAACTCAAGTTCAAAGGTCCGGGGGACTCTTGAACAAAGGAATGAATATTGACTCAGTTTATTATTCCGTAACATCTTTGAGAACTAAATCCTTATCTCTTATGATTGAACATTCTTTATGGAAACAAGAGGTGGTTAAATAAGGTTCTATGTCATTAAATTTGACATTAAAAAATCAAAGAACTTCTTAGATGAGCGATGATAACACAAATTTTTTTGGGTTGATGCATATACCTTCGATCATTTAATTGATTAGTGCTTATGCGTTGCAAGTAAGATTAAACAAACTATTAAAGTGCAATTTTGAGAAGACTTAGATGATTTAGTAAGAGAAATACTACAAAGTAAGAAGATTTTCACAGGTGAAGACTTAAGTGGACATATAGGGAAGGAAGATACAGATTATATAAACATTCATGAAAGATTTGGGTATGGAGAAAATAAGTGAAGAAGAAAGAATCATTTTAGACTTTGTCATAACACATGAGGTATTTGTGACAAATATGTTCTTCATGAAGAGACCAAAACATTTAATTACATTTAAGAGCGAATCAATAAGTCACAAATTGATTA
The DNA here is from genome assembly GCA_039583875.1 of Platanthera guangdongensis. NCBI lineage: Eukaryota > Viridiplantae > Streptophyta > Magnoliopsida > Asparagales > Orchidaceae > Platanthera > Platanthera guangdongensis. Next base: position 238,665,348 of record CM077163.1, read on the forward strand.
TTTTATGTCTCACAAAATAGATAGAAAGATTTGTAAGGATTGCAAAGTCATACTAGGAGAAAGTTTGACAACAAACACAAGCTAGTAGTGTTGGATATGCAAATTAAGTATAATAAATTTAAGAGAAGGATAAAAGTGTTGAAAAAAATTCGGTGGTGGAATTTGAAGACAAAAAAATAGTTTGTTTTCAAAACAGTCATTATAGAACAACTAGTTGATGATACTTATGTTGATTCTTGTGTCATATAAAAAGTTGTCTTCATATTTAAGAATAAGTGAAAACAACTTACTTAAATAATCAAAATGCTGTGCGCCCTTACATAAATAATCTTGGTGGTGGAAAGAAGAAGTGCAAGACAAAGAGAATGCTAGCTATATAGAACTTTGCTTTGTATAAATGATGAATACTTTGCAAGGTATAAAGTCGTCAAGAAAGAAGCTAAAAAGACATTAATTAAATCAAGAAATCAAGCTTATGTAGAATTTTACAAGCGACTAAATATCAAAGATGGAGAGCGTGATATATATATACACACACACACACACACACATAAACTTGATTTCTTGACGGATGATGTGACTATTAAGAAGCGATGAATTTTTTTTTTGTCAACTCAACAATGAAGAAAAAATGATGAACTGAACTTGGAAGAGTTAATTAAATCAGAGGAGTATATGCGCATAAATTTCTATTGTAAAATTCAAATATCGAAGGTAAATGATGTTTTGAAAAAGATGAAAAATGGAAATACGGTTGAGCCAGACAATATACCAATCGAAGTATGTAAATGTCTAGGGAAGGAATAAATTTTTTGGCTTATATGTTTGTTCAATAAAATACTGAAGACAAAGAAAATGACAGACCAATGTAGAGAAAGTATCTTGGTACATTTGTATAAGAATAAATATGGTATAAAAATTATGTTAAATATAGAGGAATTAGATTCATGAGTCATACCATGAAACTATGAGAACGAGTAATAGAGAGAAGATTAAGACGAGAGACTAACATGTCGGAGAATTAATTTGGATTTATGCCAGGGTGGTCGATCATGAAAGATATACACCTCTTGAGGAGACTTATTGACAACTATCTGGGAAAAAAATATTATTTGCATATTTTATTTATCAATCTTGAGAGGGCTTATGATAAGGTTCCAAGTGAGGTCTTATGAAGAATCGTATAAACAATCTTATAAAATGAAGAATCTTTTAAAAGGTAGATGTAAATTTATCAATCTTGAGAGGGCTTATGATAAGGTTCCAAGTGAGGGCTTATTTATCAATCAAAGATATGTGTACAAATTTAGTGACGAGGTTAAGGACATCTGGAGGATTACCACATGAATTCCTTATCACTATTGGCTTACATCAAATGTCAGCTTTAAACTCTTATCTCTTTACCCTTGTCTTAGATGAGCTTCACTGGACATATCCAATAAGCAATACCTTTGTGTTTATTGTTTGCAGATGATACTGTTTTGGTCGATGAGACGCGCAAGGATGTATATGTGAAACTTGAATATTGACGAAACTTTTTAGAAAATAAGGGTTTTAGGTTGAGCAGGACAAAAATGTAGTATATAGAGCTTAAATTTAATAGTGTAAGAAGGATAGATAACTTTGTCATTAAGTTGTGTGACCAAAAATTTTCCCGCAGTGAGTGCTTTAAAATATTTGGGATCAATAGTTCAAAAAGATAGAGATGTAGATAAAGATGTGATTCATAGAATTCAAGTAGGTTGGTAGAAGTGGAGGGGCGCGTCTGAGATCTTGTGTGATCTTCAAGTACCATTAAAACTTAAAAGCAAGTTTTATCGTACTGCAATTAGACCAATGGTGCTCTACGGTTTTGAGTGTTGGGCAGTGAATTATGTACACGAGCAAAAAATGAGAGTTGCAAAGATGAGAATGCTTAGGTGTATGTGTGGACACACGAGGTTGGATAAAATTAGGAATGAATGTATCAGGAATCATGAGTAACTCCAATTGTAAAGAAGATGCGAGAAGCTCGATTGAGATGGTCCGGACATGTACAAAGGAGATCATTAAAGGCACCTGTTAGGCGTTGTGAGAGTTTAGCTGCTAGGCATGTTAAGAGGGGGAGGGGTAGACCAAAAAAGACTTGGAATGAAACTATAAAAAACATGATGTACTTAGGTATTAGTGAGATTATGACTAAAGATAGGGCGCACTGACCACAAATGATCCATAGAGCCGACCCCACTATGGTGGGATAAAGACTTGAGTGCTGTTTTTTTGTATGAATTTAACAATTCCCAGATCAATTTTCCTTTGCTTGGACTACGAACATGGATTAAGGAACGATCAAATATTTTGGGTATGAGTTGATTGGCTTGTAGGCTATAGAGCAATTTGAGGGCATATCCACATGATTTCTGGAACCTAATACTCTTGATGGTAAACGATATGTGAGTTGTGTAAATGCCAGGATAACATCCCCCAATAAGGTAAACATATTTGCTAAGCACATGAACTCGGGTAAAATCATGCAAATGACAATTTTTTCTTTAAGCAATACCATATTTGTTAGAAGTGTGAACACAAAATCTGACAAATTATTCCGTCCATTTGGAATTATGAAGACAGAACATGATTGAAATAATAATTAGCATAATTAGACCTACACTTATTTATTCTAACTGTTAGGTTTGACATAACTCAACCTGAAAAACCGGCTTAACAGGTGAGGGTTGCCTTGCCATATAAACAGATCAGACCAGAGTGGATTGACGGTGTGAGACTATTATTAACATCCCCCTCGCCCATAGCATGGATTGACCGGACGGAACCGGGATACAAAGCTCATGGGCGGACCGGACGGAACCAGACAGAAACTGGATGGAACCTGACTCTGATACCATGTTAGGTTTGGCCTAACTCAACCTGAAAAACCGGCTTAACAGGTGAGAGTTGCCTTGCCATATAAACAGATCAGAGCAGAGTGGATTGGCGGTGTGAGACTATTATTAACACTAACATCAAATTGGTTTTGAATTTCTGCGTAGCAATTAGGAAGAACTATTCTCAAATTAAGCCCTTTTTAGTAAAAAGAACATAAATACTAATGATGAATGAATCATCTCACTTCATGGGCATTAGTAACACTTAATGAACCCCAAATATCACTATAGATTATGATAAGGAAAAATACTCCTTTTATTACTAATTTGAAAGGTGATATTTGTTTTTGGCCAACTCGAAGACATCACAATGAAGACCTTAAACATCAAACCCTTTAAACAAGGGAATAAATAAAATTGTGAGTATGAAATGAGGATGACCAACCCTTTCATGATGGAACAAAAGTTTTACTTAATTGGTTGTTGTGACGTGGGCGTAGGGTAGACCGATGAGTGTGTTTGGACACTTTAAACATAATGCTTAATGATGAGGAGTGTGCACAGTGGACTCGTGACCAAATGCGCGTGTGCAAATTCAATGCTGCAAATTTTTCGTCATTAAATTAACACTTTAATAATGAAATCTGAAGACTTAGCAAAATATTCAGTAGCTCTCAAGTATTGTGAAAACAAGTTTAGCTTTTCCACTTTGGGTTCACAAGTGGGAATACAAAGCAATTGAAACCTATGATCTATATTGATTAATTGAAAGACAAACAATTACGAAATAGGTTCCACTAAGCAATACAAACATTCATAGTGCACAATAAAGGAACCACACAACCAAAACCATAAGACTTACAAGTATTAGGGCAGCTTGAGGGGGTTTGCTGTATGCAGGAGGCGTCCGGTAACATTCATTCCTGTTGAATGAAGATGATCATACTGCTGACATAGGGCAGGGGCGAGTCGGTCCAGCTTGGTAAGTGTGTCATTTACTCATGTATCATCGATTACTGGACACCTTCTTTAACAAACCAACTATTTCTAAGTCAGACCGGTAGGAGTGGCGATGTGCTCATGCGCTATAATATCAGTGATACTCTCCATCAACTGTCCAATACTCATGGGACCTTCACTATACCCAGGTGGAAATGGTGGATCCAGTGATGGTGCCTCAGTACCCGGAGGTGTGCGGGGCCTTGTAGGGGTGGGGTGAGAAGGCTGTGAAGGAGGAGAAGGTGGATGCTGATGAGGAGGGGAATCAAGAGTGGTTTCAAAATTTGGATCTTTGTACTCACGTGACTCATATTATGTGTTATGTCTTTTATATTCAACACACGATAAATGCCCATATCCTTAGGGAGGTCTAATTCATAAGCATTTGTCCCAATCTTTCAAGTTTGTAAAAAGACCCGTTCTCTTTGCATTCAACTTTCTAACTGGCCCGCGAGGAAGCCGCTCCGCACGGATGTGGACCATCACCTTCACGAAATAATTGCTCGTGTTTGCAAATATCTGCATATGCCTTATAGATTTTATTACTAGATGTTATATTTCGACGGATTGAATAATGCAAATGATGAACAAAGGACTCAACAGAAGCACTAGGTCAGACTCAAGGGGAATTGGGATTCGGTCAATTGGCTTCCTAGGCTTGTACCCTAATACTACATAAAATGGGTTTAGGCCTGTGGACCTATTGACCGAGCTATTATACATGAATTCAACTATAGGCAGAATCGAATCCCAACTCGGCGCACGCTCACCCACTAGGCATCACAACAGATTTCCTAGGCTCTGATTTACTACCTTCGTTTGGTCGTCGGTTTGAGGGTGGTAGACAGATGAAAAATTAATGGTTGTCCCCATTTTTGGTCATAGAGTCTTCCAAAATAACTCATAGACCGAACTTTGCGATTAGAAACTATAGTCTTGAGGAGACCGTATAACTTAAAATATCTTGAATGAAGAGCGAGGCAACCTGAGAGACATCTGACGTCTTGCCACATGCAATAAAGTGAGCCATTTTGGAGTATTGGTCGACAACCAAGAATATGAAATCATTCTTCTTAAAGGTGTGTGGGAGTTCCAATACAAAATCCATGTTGATGTCTTCCCAGGGCTGATGGGGAACTAATAACGATGTGTATATAAGGATGTTCACTAACCAAATCGAATAGCTCTTGACATAGATGCAGAGATTCAGATTCGTTCGAATATTCGGTGTCGGATTTAGATTCATCATGAAATGTTGGATTTGAATTTGGATTCAAATGTTATAATGTTTAATTATATATAATGTTCAAATATAATTATATATTGTATATAATTATATAAATTTTATTTAACCATATATTCTACTATCCGTGAAATATTCGTGAATCTTTCGAACAAGAATAAAATTATTCGGATTCAGATTCAAAAACTATTTGAATCTAAATTCAAATTTGAATCCGGATTTGAAAATATGAATTTTAATTGAATCTTCATGAATCGAATCCCGAATTATTCACAAACTATATTATTTGTGAACAACCATTGTGTATATGCCCATATTTTGTCAGGTCCCTTTGGTCGTTTGGCATACCCGATAGTGGAAAATGACACGGACCACATCCCTTTGCTGGTTCAGTAAATAAAAGTGATCCTCAAGTAAAGCAATTGACTTTTCCCTGTCGAAGTGGCCGACAACACCACCAACTTACATCTCCCAGTTCAGATAGTCCCGATATGAGGTAGGTGGGATGCACAACCGAGATCCCCAATAAAGATAATCGTATGCAACAAGGAACCCATCAATTGGCTCTAGGGGGACTCTACTAAGGGATACATCGTACTGAAGTCGGGGTGGGAGGGGTAGTCGTTGATAATGTGCTCAAACCCCGTCACCCTCGTACTAAGTGTATGCATCAGACTAACTCGACGACTATGAGCGTCGACTGGCTTGTTCTTAACACCAACTTTGTGTTTGAGAACAAAGTGAAATTTCTGCATGTATCAACCTATTTTGCGTGTCAGTGTCAACTTTCATTACGATTCTAGGTATCGCAGGGCTTTGTGGTCTGAATATAAGATGATTTTTTTTATAGGAGATAGTGACGCCAATATTGTAAAGCCCGAACCCCTAGTTGTCAAAGTAGCGACCTTATCTTTTAAATCATCGAGTCTAGCGTTGATCCTATCAATTCAGTCTAGTGAGAGTTTTTAAAGGTCAGCGATGGACATGTCTGCGTTCGAGCTAGCTTCTTGGCCGCTTGTGATGTTTGTGTCTGACATGAACGATCTATATGACCTACCGCTACGTAGCATAAAGTGGCCCAACCTGGGCTTTGATACCAACTGATGTAGGATAGACCAATGAGTGCGTTCGTACACTTAAAACACAATGCCAAATGATGGGGAGTGTACCCGTTTGATTCGTGACCAAGTGTGTGTGTGCTGAAATTCAATGCATGCAAATTTTTTCGCCGTTAGATTAACATTTTAATAATAAAATTTGAAGTCTTAGCAAAATATTTAGTAGCTCGCAAGTATAGTGAAAACAACAAGTTTAGCTCTTCCACTTGGAGTGCACAAGTAGGAATACTAAGCAATTGTAACCCACAATCTATATTGATTAATTAGAAAGGCAAACAACTACAAAATAGGCTCCACTAAGCAATACAAACATTCATAGTGAACAATAAAGGAACCACACAACCAAAACTATAGGACTTACAAGTATTAGAGGTACTTGAGGGGGGGGGTTGGTATTATGTAACAGGCGTCCAGTAGCCGAGGAAGGGACATGAAAGAGGTTTGCTCTGGGAGTTACTTGGTGGAGATGCTGAATGCAATGGATGAGGGCCCGAGAGCCGAAGTTTGGCGGCAGGGAAGTGCTAGGAGGCTGGGATGAGTGCTGGAATGCAGGGATCTGCAGTGGGGAGTAGTTGTGAGGTGGAAATATGCTACGAAGAGGGGCTGGGAGACAGAGTTTGACAGCGGGGAAGTACTGGGATGCTGGGATCTGTGGCGAGGAGGGATGGAATGTAAGGATTTGCAGTGGGGAGGGGGAGATTGACAGTGGGAAGGGAGGTCGACAGTAGGGAGATGTTGGCTGTGGAGAACGGCGGTGGGGAGAGGGAGATCGACAGTGAGGAAGGGGCAGAAACGAGCAGGCATACGAGCAAACACAGGAAGGGGGCGGACGAGCGAACACGGGGAGGAGGCGGACGAGTGAACAAAATGAAGCTTATCCCTGGCGTCGACACCTAAGGAGGAGCGGCTTCAGCACCACTCCGTGATCCACGGTTCCGGATAAATTAGTTCTCAAAACCTGAATGAACCGCAAGCAGCCCCATACATGCATATATATGTGAGATGGGGGGTTTGGGGCATTATCATGGACGGCTCAAATCGTGCGCCGAGAATGGATGCTTAAACTTACAAAATAGGTCATAAAAATTTACAAAAAATATCCAAAACAATAAACAACGGGCTAGGTACGGATATTGCCCGGATCATCAAGATGCAACTCCGGTTAGCCCCTATGACGCGTATGGACACTCACGTGCTCTGGATGGCAATCCTCATTAGACGTGTTTATGTAGCAAGTGGGTCATGTAATCAATGGCTATTGACTCTGTTGGAAAAGCTCAAAAGCTTGTATGTATTACTTGTGTGTGTAAATACAAGGAGAGAATACAAATATATAGGAAGAAGAAGAGAGAAAAAATCCTATACAAGATGTGGGACTAAAAGAGGAGAGAAGAAGAAGAGAATAAATGAGCCCAATAATGGGCCCTTTACAAGGGCTATTTTAACACTCCCCCGCAAGCTGGAGCGTACAAATCGTATGCGCCAAGCTTGGACAAGCATTGATAGAATAGTGTCTTGGAGAGAGCCTTTGTGAAGACATCTGCAACTTGTTCCGATCCTGGGACATGCTTTAGGTCAAGCTTCTTCATTTGAACTTTTTCCCGGATGAAGTGACAATCTACCTCAATATGCTTCGTTCTTTCGTGAAAGACCGGGTTCTTTGCGATGTGTATGGCGGCTTGACTGTCACAAAGGAGAAGAGCTGGTGATGGTAATTTTACACCCAAATCAGTAAGGAGAGCCTCAAGCCACGTTAATTCTGATACAACTGATGCCATTGCCCGGTATTCTGCCTCGACTGAAGATCGAGCAACGACCGCTTGTTTCTTACTTCTCCAAGTAACAAGATGTCCTCCAAGGTAAGTGCAAAAACCACTCGTAGATCGCCGGTCATCGAGAGAACCAGCGTAATCAGCATCTGAATATGTCACTAATATTGGAGCCGAAGAAGAGGTCATGTAGACAAGTCCCTGGCCAGGAGCGGTTTTCAGATACCTGAGAATTCGTTCCACTGCTTGAAGATGAGATTTTCGAGGAGAGTGCATGTATCTGCTGACAAGACCAACAACAAAGGAAATATCCGGTCTTGTAACCGTGAGATATATCAGTTTACCAACAAGACGTCGATAATATTCAGGATTCTGGAGAAGAAGATCAGAGTCAGATGCCTGGGCACACAGTTTGTGGTTCGCATCCATAGGAGTCTCACTTGGCTTGCAGCCGGACTGTCCCGCATTATGAAGAAGGTCAAGACAATATTTCCTTTGGGAGAGAATGAGCCCATCCAGCCTTCTGGCAATCTCAAGGCCTAAAAAGTAGCGAAGGGATCCCAAATCCTTTGTCTGGAAGACTGAGTTAAGATGGACCTTGACTGCCTGTATCCCTTGAGAGTCATCTCCAGTGATGATAATATCGTTGACGTATACTAACAGAATAACCGTTCCTGTTGGTCGGTGACGAGAAAAGAGCGAGAAGTCGGCCGAGCTCCGAGCAAAGCCCATGGCACGGAGGACCTTGCTGAATTTTTCAAACCATGCCCGTGGAGATTGTTTGAGACCATATAGAGCCTTTTTAAGATGGCAAACCTTAGACTCCCCCGTGGTCTCAAACCCGGGTGGTTGCTTCATGTAGACAGTTTACTGGAGATCCCCATTCAAGAAAGCATTCTTGATATCGAGCTGAAAGAGAGGCCACCGACGATGGACAGCGACAAAGATGAGAACGCGAACACTATTAAGCTTCGCCACCGGAGAAAACATCTCCTCATAATCGAGCCCCTCCTGTTGAGTGAAACCTCTAGCCACAAGACGGGCCTTTAGACGGTCAATTGTCCCATCAACAGCATGTTTGATAACAAAGACCCACTTGCACCCAACGGGTTTCTGGCCTGGGGGAAGTGGAACAACAGACCATGTCTGGTTAGACCAGAGAGCAGACATTTCCTCCTCCATGGTTGCTCGCCATCCTGGATGTTGAAGCGCCTCCTGCACAGAATTAGGAATAGCAACCGAAGAGAGAGAAGTAGCCAAAGTGTGTAAATGGGGAGAGAGGCGATGAAGAGACATGTAGTTCGCCAGTGGATGAGCAGTTGAAGGCAATACCTGATCATGTGAATGCGGAACATCCATGGTAGAGACCGACGACAGAGGGGCACCAGATGTGGTAGAGCGACGAGTGTAGATGCAGATAACTGGTGGTTTGGGGGGAACGACAGGTGGTGGAGAGGGGATGACAGGCAGAGGAGTAGTCGTGGGAAGAACCGGGCGTGGGATGGATGGAGGAGGTGGAGGGTCAGGTAAGGGAGCAAAAAAGAATGGTTGATCTTCGCGGAAAGTGACATCAGCAGAAACAGAGATCTTGCGGGTGGCAGGAGAATAATAGACATACCCATTTTGGGTGCGTGAATAACCAACAAAGATATGTTTGGCCGCTCGGGGATCCAACTTATCCGAGGAAGGTCCCAAACGGTGGAGATAGCAGAGGCTACCGAATACACGAGGTGGGAGAGGAAAGGCCGTAGTGGAGGGAAAGAGTATGCTGAACGGAGTAGCATAGTTGAGAATAGAGGAAGGGAGACGGTTAATGAGAAAACAGGCGGTCGAGACCGCAAAGTTCCAATATGGTTTAGGGACATGCATTTGAAGCACGAGGGAACGGGCAACATCAAGTAAGTGGCGATTCTTGCGTTCGGCAACACCGTTTTGTTGCGGAGTGTACGCGCAGGAAGTCTGATGGATAATCCCAAACTCAGAACATAAAGCAGTAAATTCGTGACTAGTGTACTCACGAGCATTGTCAGTTCGTAGTGCATTGATGGTCGTGTTGAATTGCGTGCGGGTTTCGAGGACAAACGCCCAAAAGACACGGGGAAGCTCGGAGCGATCACGAAGTAAGTATAACCAGGTAGTGCGAGAGTGATCATCAATAAACGTTATAAAATACCGGAAACCGGAAATACTAGGTATTTTAAATGGTCCACAAATATCCGAATGAACCAAATCAAAAGGAGCAGCGCTCCGAGTACAATGGGAAGAGAAAGAGGAGCGAGTTTGCTTGCCGAGGATACATGAGTCATAGTGAAAAGGGGTAAAAGATACATCCGGGAGAGCCCGTTGGAGGACCGGTAGAGGAGCATGCCCAAGTCGACGATGCCAATCAGTGGAAGAAACAAATGAGAGGATGGTGGGAGAGTCGTCGAGAAGGTAGAGCCCATTCCGCAGCCGGCCTTTACCAATGGTAGTCTGCGTCCGCCGATCCTGTATTACAAAAGAAGAGGAAGTAAATATCACAGAACAATCCAGATCAGTAGTAAGCCGTCCAACAGAAAGTAAATTGAACGGGGAACTCGGGACGTGAAGAGCCGAGCAAAGGGAGATGGAGGAGGTGAGAGGAAGATCTGCCGAGCCGGAGACGGGAACAGTAGCGCCATTGGCCACAGTAATAGACTGTGGATAAGGGGAATTCAGGTACTGGGCAGGGCGATGTGGAGTAATGTGATGAGTAGCGCCAGAGTCCACAATCCAGCCCAAGCCGGTGGAGAGACAGGCGGTACCTGTGTGAGAGACGGAGGCAAGAGAGGCAGACGGTGGGTGCAGCAATCCCTGAAGATGCTGGAGCTGAAGACGAACACTTTCAAGATCAGGAGGACCAGTATCGGTAGCAATAGAAGCCGTTAGGCGAGGAGGATAGCCGACTTTCTTGTAACAGGTTGCCTCGAGATGACCATCTTTCCCGCAAAAGGAACACTTCGGCCGACCCCGGCCACCACGGCCACGGCCGCGAGATCCCGATCGACCTCCCCGAGTAGGAGGGGGGAAGGTAGAAGCGGAGGTGCCTGCTGAAGAAGGGACGAAGGAGCCGTAGTATCTGGAGGAGGTGATACTCGGAGAATCATGGAGCATACATCCGAAAAAGAGGGTGTGGTAGAGGAAGCCAGGACCTGAGCACGGATGCTCTGAAGGTGAGGGGGAAGACGGGCCATCATGATGGCAGTACAGGCGGCTTCCTTCTGAGCGCGCTGAGCAAGAGCATCATTGGTGAACGGCTGATGCTGGATCCATGCTTCAGCAAGAGTCTTCGCACGAGCAACAAAGGAGGTCATATCCGAAGCCCCTCCAGTGTCAAGAGCAAAGAGGTCAGTGAGGATGTCGTAGAGATGCTGGAGGCTGTCCCGTCCAGAATACAAGGAGTGAAGCTCAGTCCACATATCTTTGGCAGTCTCATGATACATAGCCATTTGATAGGGCTCACCATCTAAAGAATTCAAGATCCAGGTTTGAACTCGGCCATCATTGCGGAGCCAGTCATCGGTGAGAGGGGTGGGAGGAGCCTGAGTAAGGTGAGGGAGAAGGCCCTTGGCCTGAAGAACTCGTCGAACGGAATGTACCCAAGGGACGAAGTTCTTCTTTCCAGAAAGAGAGATGGTAGTGATACGCAGCTCGTCACGGAGTTCTGCAGGGTAAGCCGGGCGGTCAGTCGGACAAGCCGGGCGGTCAACAGGCGGGCTGTCCGTCGAGCCAGAGGAGTTACCGGAAGAGCCCATAAGGGCAGACCGCAGTGGCCAACAACAAAGGACACAACGAGAAGGGCAGGAGGCCGCGACAAGAAGAGAGCGAGTTGGCGGCTAGGGAAGGAGAAACCGCCGCGAGAAGGACTGAGGAAGACCACGACCAGAATGCGGATAGGCAACAGTCCGCACGGTCAAGCCGGACACCAGCGAGTAGTCAGTTCGCGACCATAGGGCAGACACACGAGAGAGAGACCGCCCCGGTCTAGGTGAAGTCAGCAGCGGTCAGAGAGCAGCCCGCAGGAGAGAACTTGCAGCGGGTTGACAGAGAGTGCAGAACGCAGAGGGCGAAGCCGCAGCGGACAGAGGGCTAGGCCGCAGCGGACAGAAGGCGGAGCAGAGGCCGCATCGGACTTGGAAGCAAAGGCCGCAGCGGACTTGGAAGCAGAGGCCGCAGCGGACTTGGAAGCAGAGGCCGCAACGGACTTGGAAGCAGAGGCCGCAGCGGATTAGGAAGCAGAGGCCGCAACGGACTAGGAGGCAGAGGCCGCGAGAAAGAAGAGGAGACGGGCAGAAGAAGAGGCCGCCGCGGATAGAAGAGAAGTGGGCCCCACGAAGCTGAGATAGGGGGGCTATAAGAAGCCAGAAGGGGGTGGATCCACGGAGAGGGAGAGGAGAAGCGGATGCAGAGTTGCAAACCACAGAGGCAGGGGCGGTCAGGAGACCGGAGCGGACAGACTGCCAGTCCGCCGAAGACAAGGCCGCGGGTAGAGAAAGGGAAACCGGGCGGGCTGGGCGGTTTAGAAAGTGGGAAACCGCCGGTGACAGACCGTGCGCTTTGATACCATGTGGGAAAAGCTCAAAAGCTTGTATGTATTACTTGTGTGTGTCAATATAAGGAGAGAATACAAATATATAGGAAGAAGAAGAGAGAAGAAAATCCTATACAAGATGTGAGACTAAAAGAGGAGAGAAGAAGAAGAGAATAAATAGGCCCAATAATGAGCCCTTTACAAGAGCTATTTTAACAGACTCCACAAATTAAGACTGCCAAATGTGCTATCTGAGTCATTTAATCGAATATGCAATTCATTTGAATGTGCCAATGTTACTGTACATTCGTGTTTCTCAAGAGGTCCTAGAACGAGAGTGACATTCAATTTAACTAAAATAAATGACTCTAATTGGTGCGGTGTCTTTTATTCATTTTGTTCCATAATTTTAGTCTCTGTAATTTCCCACATCGAATGTCAGAATGTCAATCAGTTAAACAAACAGATCTAATGTCATTTATTCTTGTAATACTTCAACAACGAAGGTTAAGCATTAAACAAAATTGTAAATAATGTCTCAAGAGGATGCCAATAATGGCAATGCAGGCCAAATAACGATAAAAGCTGACTGCAATCACAAAAAATTACACTTTAGAGCAACGTTATCTTCACAGAAAAAACAAATTATTAGCTTACATTTTGACAAATTTTTGTGTTGGAACTGCAAGGACAGCTTGAAAAATAGCGTAAAAAGAGTTCTGGCATGGAAATAATGCAAAAGTAGTGTGGGAGGAAAAGTACCAATTAAAGGAAACTTCGATTTCTTGCAATAAGACAACTAAGACACGAGCAATGGGGAACTAGAAGAGACTGTGATTGCGACAGTTTGAAGCAGTCCCAGAAGTTTGGTTTACGATCCTATTGATTAAGGTAGTTGGAATAAAAAAACGTCTATTATCCTTTCGCCTACCTCAGTAAGGGTAAGAGAATGGGTCCCTATGTTTGAAGGCATGTTTCTGATGTTAAAGCTGCATGTACCTTGCTTTTAGCAGCAGATGCCATCCAATGAACCATTCTAGTATTCCCTGTGAGCCCTTTCCACGAGTACTCCCTGCGCATGCTCCTTGGGAATATTCGCTGCTAGTACTATATGTTAGTATTCTCTTTGAGTACTATGAAATCCCCCAACTAGTCTCATGTTCGGGTGTCTTACACCCATCAACATTCAATGCGTGTCTGAGGTATGTGATTTCTCCATCAAATAAGGAACAACTTTCGTGAAGTTGGAGATTGATTCGTCAATGATTACGAAAACCAATCCCATAGCTGAGGGCCCGAGGGGAAGTAGTTGGTAGAAGCGGTGATCAATATCGCCTGTAGGCAGACATATAGATGTTCTTGAAGTAGTTTATAAATTGAATTTAGAAGGTAATATGCTTTTGAGATGCAATATCGACGGATGGGAAGGTGAAATTAGCCCCTTGTCAGCTATAATTTGGAGCTACGAGATATATTGGCTACATTAGGAAAGAAGAGAAGATTATAAACATCGAATAATCTCTTGAGAGAAGATGCGAAAGGCGTTGAAGGATCGATTTCTTCCCGATGCTATGAACAATATTTGTTTCATCATTACCAAAGATTCTCTCAAGCGGGTTGGTTAAAGTGTAAAGGCGCGTCAGAGAACTTATGTGATCGTAAAGTACCACTAAAACTTAAGGTCAAGTTTTACTGTACTGCAATTAGACCCGCGATGCTCTATGGTTTTGAGTGTTGGGCAGTGAATTGTGTATATTAGCAAGAAATGAGAGTTGCGGAGAAGAGAATGCTTAGATGGATGTGTGGACACATGAAACTGGATAAAATTAGGAATGGATGTATCAGGGATAAGACAGGAGTGGCACCAATTGCAGAGAAGATGAGATAAGCTCGACTAAGATGGTTTGGACACGTACAAAGGAGACCATTAGAGGCACATGTTAGGCGTTGTGAGAGTCTAGTCACTAGGCATGTTAAACGAGGGAGGGGTAGACCAATAAAGATTTGGAATGAAACTATAAGAAAAGACATGATGTACTTAGACATTAGTGAGATTATGACAAAAGATAGGGCACAATGACGACAAAGGAACTATAGTTGGATAAAGGCTCGAGTGTCGTTGTTTATTGTTGTATTACCAAAGATTTTCTCAAGATAGTCACAATAGTAGTATAGTACTGGTACACTAGTGAGTTTGTTCAACTAGCAGAAAAATTACTTGGATGAGACTAGTGGATGATGCGCTGACGACAAGTGCACCGGTCGCTCAAGTAATAAAGAATGATGAGTGATTCCCGAGTATCGATCTCGAAGGAATGCAGGTTGGGGCGCACAATTCTCTTGTTTAAAAAATTAATTATAAAGTTTTTTTTTAAAAAAGGCTTTAGATTTGGATTTGATGATTGCAAATAATAGAAACTAAAACTACACTATCGCGGGTCGCAGGCACCACATCGCAGGGTGGATGGAGACTACGCATGCCACTATGCACTGCTTCGAGAGGCGAATGGACGAGTGGGAAAGTGAATGGGGTGAAAAAACCGGCGGAATGAGGGTCGCAAGCACCTCACTAGCAATTGGTAGTGCGACAATCTAAACTCAACGGTGGGATGGCGGATCGAATAGGGACGCACCTCACCTCAACACACATAAACCAAAAGTAATTCCCAAGACATGGACATTAACATTAACCACATTAGTCTATGAGTACATTATCCACAAATAATGAAAATGAAGTAAAATCACTACAAACAAGAAGAAGAGTGCGCAAGATACAACCAAAGAACGAAGACTCGTCACGGGATCTCGGAAGGAATCATTGGGTTGTCAATCCACGTCCTTGCTCGATCTGTGACTGATGTCCGGGGTAGAAGAGGGTTGTCACTACCTCTCAATTTACCCGTCTTCTTCGCTAATCACACCTTGGCCACGTCCTTTGCAAAGCTCCACTTGATGCGGTGAGGAATGCTTCAAATCGATCTTTGACGGCTTGGGATGACAGAGGCGGCCTAGGGCAAGGCCCTAGCGGAAGATTGGCGGAGGAAGGAAGGTCGGAGCTCCTCCCAAAGGTGAGCAGCGGTGATGGGCGAAACGGGGTGAACAGGAGCAAAAATGGCGGATGTCCCCGAATTAGGGTTGATCCCGCGCTTAAATACTACGAATTGTTAAAAATGACCTTGCACGGTCGAACGCACGGACGTGCGTTCAAACCGTGCGATATTTATGAGAAATTTCACTACAGGCCAAGGGTTTCGCCCGTGCAATTTCTCCTCACGCACGGTTGCAACAACCGTGCGTGAACAAAAATGCACAGGCAGAGACAACTTTGATTTTCAGGCCAAAAACCAGCTAGTGCGATTTTTTACTCGCACGGTTGAATCCAACCGTGCGTTAAAGAAACACACGAGCAATAAAAACAAAAAAAAATTTAGATAAAGCAGGCCGCTCGTGCGATTTGTTCTCGCACGGTTGACATCAGTTGTGCATGACCAAATCGCACGAGCGGCGACAGGGCCCTGAATTTCAACACAATGGTTACGCACGGGCAAAACCGCTCGTGCACGAAGGAATTCACACAGTCATACGATCATGAGAATCTGCACCCCATCCAAGACGAGGGAACGCACAGGTAAAACACCCGTGCGTGAAGGAAAATCACATGACCGTGTGAAATTCACAGAATTCCCAAGAGGGTTTGGTCTCTGCCCCCCCCCCACGTCTAAAATAGCAATACGAACATAAAAACACAACGAGGAGCACCATGTGCTTACCCCCAGCAAAAGTGAGCGCAATTGCACACTACAACGAACAATTTGTGCACTTTGTGTGAAAGTGTATACCAAGTGAAATATTAGCTTTTAAGAACCAAAAGTAAAGTGCTTGTGCGTGAAAACGAGCTCAGATGAGTCTGAAAAACCCTATAAAGTTCTGACTCATCACACCCCCAGACTTAACCGTTTACTCGTCCCAAGCAAACCATCTCCCATGTTGGACGAGAAAAAACAACAGCTGACATAGAAATTGAAAAGCGAAGTACCATGCAAAGTCGCATACTCGTACATGTAGAAATACGGTAGAAAGAACTTTTAACTATACAAAATAAATTATAATTTTCTAGATGCGTATCTACATATTATTACTACTCATAATTCGAATCACGATGAATCCTAGAGTCTTGCGTAAGGAGAAAATAGACTGACCGCTAAGATGTGCATTGCCAAAGACCGGGTCTCGGGACAACCTCTAAAGAAATCCATCAATGTTAGACATAAGCTCACCCGTTCACACTCTCTCCACGACACTGGTTTTGTTCAAGATGCGAATTAATATGTCTTATAGGTTTAGAATGGGGCTTGAGTTACGGTGGGGTAAGCAAGGATAAACACGAGAGCTCAACACACCTAACCCAAATGAGCTAGCACCATGAAAAACTATCCCCACACAATAACAACGCGGGTGCACCACACCCCCAAACTTGAACTTGAAACTATGAGTGCGTGCACCGCCTACTCCCAATTACTATCTTAACAATTTTTCATTTTCATTATTTTTCATTTCATGTTTCGTTTTTTTTCGATTTTTTTCATTTCTTTCTCATTTTATTTTTCAACACAGATTTTCCGCAAATTTTTTTTTTCAATGGAAGCACTTCCACGCAATCACAATGAGTACACCGCATCGACACCAAAAAAAATTCAAAATACATAACATCATAAGCTCAGAATTGAGTGTGCGAATGAGATTGAATTTTTGGCTTCTGTAATATAATGGTGGAGCTGAAACAAAAGGACAGTGTAAGCACAAAGGGGTTAGCGAGGATAAAGCGCTGGGTACGGTGCAAAGGCTCAACAGGGCAAAAAGATGACCTACATCACGCTCGCACAATTGAACTAACCTATACCCATGCTTTGAGAGTCGTTTGGGGCAAGTTCTTAGCCACCAAAAAAGACTATCATTTTTCTTGACTCGAGCAATACAACTCTAGTGATTATCTACACACATCCCTACACTACCGTCAGATTTACACTAGATTCACCAATTATGAGTAGTATAAATTGTGTTTACGCAAATAAAAAATATAAAACTTATAAGCATAAATAAAAGTTAATTCTACTCAGATTTCTACACGGGATGCGTGTACTTGACTAGAAGCACTGCATGAGTCAACATTTTACTCCGTCTCTTAATCTTATGCCAGTAAAATTGTGTTACATGCTGCGTATTATTATAATTATTTCTATTATTTAGGTTTCTAGTTGTTATCATTATGTAGGAGCCTCGAGCCCCGAGTCTAATATTAGGTGTCATCATTAGTGTTTTGGCTTCTTATATGTTGTAGCCTATTTAAAAGCATGAGTATTGTATGTTTGGGATATGAAATGAAGTTCTAGTTTCCTTGTCCCCTTGTGAGATATTGGTGGCTCTCTCCTCCAACGAGCAACCCTGCCTAGGCAGCCGCGGTTTCGGCTCCACGGTATCCTCCACCATCATCATCTCCACCTCCGGCCACCACTGAGTTGGGACCATAACAACCTTGGTATCAGAGTCTCTCGGTCCTTTTCCGCCAACGCAAGCCAACACCTCCCCACCTGTTGCAGTTTCCGGCATGGCCACAACTTCACGACGTTCACGCCACTGTGTTCCGGCCATCTTCAACGCCGTTCCTCTCCCAGTGCACCCATCTCATCTATTACCTTCAAAAAAAACACCCTCTTCGGCTATTATCCCCTTTCCCTCAGTACAGCAACCCGAGCATTCCTCTTAACTTGATCCAGCCACCACGTATCAAATCTCGTAGCTTGTAACAACACCACAACCTCCGTCTTCTGATTGTCCTTCAACCGCTGTCTGCTACATCTCCGACGGTATCTACTCATTTCCTCCACCACTGGCCTCCAGAATCGATCTCGTTACCTGAATCGAATGCTCGGGAGCCTTCGACGCCATCACCATTGTTCCGTGCCCGCTGTGCAGCTTCTCTGTTCTTCGCAGACGCCGCCGCTCCCTCCATCTGTCGTCGTTTCTGCGGATCGACGCACGGGAGATTTAGCCGCTCCATCCCTTTCTTCTGCTGCTCTGCACGCCTAACCCACGCCTCGCTATCGCCCTGCCTACCGCAGCTAACTCCTTGCTTTGAGCCCCTCCCGTTGCAGCAATTGTTGTGCGCCGCCTGCCATTTCAATGCTCTGCTCTTAAAAATATATATATATATATATATATATATATATATATATATATATATATATATATATACATCCCCCCACGCAGCCCACACCACTTCTCACGCACGCCATTTCACATCTTTTTTTTATTATTATTACTATCAGCCGTCTCTGTCATTTACTTGATTTGGCCTATTCACACCTCGAGCCCACCACACATTAGCTGTTGTTCTCTTATTTTGATACACTATCCTGCCCAACAGCCCATCAATTAATTAATGAAATTATTTTAATTGATTAATAAATTCGATTAATTAATTATTAATAATTCCATCTTTTTATTTTCATAATTCATTATATCATTATGGGAAACACAACGTTGCCTGCCGAGGATGCCGCCAGCATTCAAACGAAGCTACAAGAAATGATGAGCTCCATGGACACACTCATCCACCACATTAAGAATCCGACAACCGCCTTTCTGCCGCAGCCCGTGTCCCTACCACTTCCTCCACCATCTCTTTTTGTGCAGTCGCCATCTGGGCTGCCCGCTGATGTGCCACCGCTCTTAGCGGTAATTGCCCTTCCGCCATCACATGTTGTGGCGGTACCGCCCCACCTTGGTCCACCTTCATCAGACATCATGGCCGCCTTTTCGCCAGCACTTGTTCCGCCAGCCACCGCTCTACCGACCCCAATGGTCACCTCACCGCCTACAGATCCGTTCCTACTGTCGTCGCTTCTCTGACCTACTTGCTGCTGCTGCTCCTCACCGCTCCAACGACCTTACCGAAGTCATTACTTACGCCACTCGACTTTCCAACGACACCATCACTACTCATCGACGCCGCCGTCGTCGCTACACGATATCATGCACTGTTCTGGCGGGAGATCAAGCTGCCAGATGCTCTGGTCACCACGTGGAATTCGAGCTTGAGGGCAAGCTCGATTTCAAGGGCGGATGAGATGTTACATGATGCGTATTATTATAATTATTTCTATTATTTAGGTTTCTAGTTGTTATCATTATGTAGAAGCCTCGAGCCCCGCCTGCCCCGGGTCTAATATTAGGTGTCATCATTAGTGTTTTGGCTTCTTATATGTTGTAGCCTATATAAAGATATGAGTATTGTATGTTTGGGATATGAAATGAAGTTCTAGTTTCCTTCTCCCCTTGTGAGATATTGGTGGCTCTCTCCTCCAACGAGCAACCACGCCTAGGCAGCCGCGGTTCCAGCTCCACGGTATCCTCCACCATCATCTCCACCTCCGGCCACGACCGAGTTGGGACCATAACAAATTACTTTTCCTAATCACCCACAAGAAATAAATTACACATGCGATGCATCAACGACTTAGCGAGCGCTCAAGTGGGTGTTGTGGTGTGCAGTGTAAATGAAACAAAATTATATAAAACTGAAATAAAAAAACTACTTCTAGTATGCCAAAAGAAAATGTGCACGTGAGTGGGTAATGACATAATGTCACTACCCAGGCTTAGGTTATATTTGGTTTGGCGGTGGCGGGTGCATCCGGTGGGTCAAAAATACTTCTAGTATGCCAAACGAAAATGCGCATCCGGT
Organism: Platanthera guangdongensis; assembly: GCA_039583875.1. Taxonomy (NCBI): domain Eukaryota; kingdom Viridiplantae; phylum Streptophyta; class Magnoliopsida; order Asparagales; family Orchidaceae; genus Platanthera; species Platanthera guangdongensis. Next base: position 238,685,634 of record CM077163.1, read on the forward strand.
GGGTCGAAACGCCACTTTGGAACCGGTGGGGGAGTGGTGGGGGTCAAAACAGAGAGGATCGAGGCCGTTTCCTCTTTGTTGCGGGTGCAAATGGAGCAAACGTCGCCGGCGGCCGTTTGTTTACCCGCCGTCCGGCGGCGTTTGCTCCAAACGGAGGCCAAGAAACGCCGAACCAAATAAAGCCTTACACTAAGCAATATAAAATATGATAAAGCAATAAAATTAAATAAAAGAGTTAGGGGAGGGATTACCAAATGCTCATAAATGAGCATACCAGAAGATTACGTTAATACCAAGAAGAGAATCCTCATCCGCATCCAAAATATTTGCCACACCTACAAGAAGAAAAATTCCAAACAAAGCAAATAAATAAACTAAAGCAGTAGCGGATTAGAAATAACTAAATAAGCAAATCTGGGTTGTCTCCCAGTTGTAGTTATAAGCAGAGATAGTTCACATCGTGCAACACTAACTAAGCAGAGAAAATAAATATCACAGAACATCCACATCTCAGAAGAACAAAAACAACAGCAACAAATGCAAAATCAGCCCGGAGAACCTCCAGCGAATCAGCTATATACTGACTTGTTGTGGTTCTCCCCAGCCACGCGAGATGGGCCGGAGTCAAAAGATTTAGAGCCCAGGGGATATTTAACTCCCCTGCCTCTACCCCCCTCCTCGCGCCGGAGGGCAGCGAAGCGCGCAACAATTTCTCACGTTTCAACTTCTCCACGGTGGGAGAGCGCCAGCGATCGCAAATCACACGATCAGAATCATCATCAATTTTCTTAGAGTCGACGGGGGGGCTTCATTTGCTTACCCTCTGCGGGTAACAAATCGGCCCATTTCACTTGTTTTAATTGTTTGGAAACAAAATTGATATTACCTGAAGAATTTAAAGTCTTTGCGGCCACGTCCGCCGCATCGGTACTCAACCTCGGGGCCTTGCCGCACCCTTCCTTTCCTTTGACTTGCACCACAAGTACAACTTCAGGATTAGCTCTAACTTCATCATGCACATCAATAGCTTCAGATTCTCTTCTTCCTCATCAGCATCATCGATCATATCAATCTCACCTAGATCATTCATATCAGGGTTACAAACAACAAAGCTGGACACAACTTCAGAAACCAAAATAGAAATATCTTGATTTTCTACGATAGCGCCAAGGCTCTCAGTGCAGTGGATGGGAAAGAACGGCGTGTCTCCTCGAGTGACAAGGAAACACTACCATCGACGTTATGCAGGGTGGCACCACTCTCTTTCAAGAATGGGACACCTGAAATGGGTATGGAATCATTCTCCGTATGTCTCAATACTTGGAAGCTTGTGACAACCACAACGCCATCCAAGACAACTTCAACCTCCTTCACTTCTCCCTCAGTTTCCACCACACAGCCATTGGCGAGGACAAGAGATGTCCGTTCATCAACATCGATATTTAGGTTGAATTTCTCAGCGTCTTGCAAGGCAAGAACGTTGCGTGATGAACCCACATCGCACAATGCAGTGGTTTCGATATCATTAATCATACACTTTACAACCATATCCATCACACCCACTAGTAGGATCCGATAAACTCTTTCCCTGCTACCGAGGATTTTTCTCAGTAGTGTTGGGTAGTGCGCCTTGCGCATGCTCCGATAACACTTGTGCCAATTGGCCCAATTCCACCTCTAGGTTTTTCATCGAGGCTGTTTGGTTGGCCATATTTGATTTGGCCATGTCAACAAATTTCTCCATCATCTCCTCGAGTGCGCTTTTCTTTAGCGCGAGAGCGAGCTGATTATACCCTGGATGAAGTGGCCTCGGTTGGCTCCCGGAAGCCTGTGCATCATACTGATGCTGGCCCTGTTGTCATCGTTGACCCGGGGCATTTTGGTTCCACAAAAAATTGGGGCGATTCCTCACGCCCGGGTTATAAGCATTCGAAAATGGAACATACCTATTCTGGTTGTTAACATGTTTGACATTTTCATCAAAATTCATATTAGAAAATTCATTAGAAAGCTCACCAGCGGGGCATTTATAAGAGTGATGCCCGAGGTTTCCACATTCTTGACAAGATATCGCCATGACTGGAGCGGATGTAGTGGTAGGACACTTCAACAACACTAAATTCTCAAATGGTGATGGTGCGGTTTCAGCAGGTTGCACCGAAGAACCAACTTCAAACAATGGGGGTATTTCTTCCTGCTGTCCAGAGTGAGCTGTGGGAGGCGCTGTCTTGTAGAATTCAAAAGGCATCTTCGGGTGTGTGGTTCATCAATGTTCCTCCGAAAGCCGCATCGATCATTGCGCGGAGATTCGGCTCTATAACAAAGTAGAAGATCTCAACGACGTTCTAGGGTTAATACTCATGCTGGGGGCATTTTCTCAGGAGGTCTGTGAACCTCTCCCAGGCCTCTGCTAGAGTCTCTTGATCATTCTGGCGGAAGATAGCTATTTCGCGGCGTGTTCTCACGATTTTGTCTACCAGATGAAACTTGGCGAGGAACTTCGAAGATAAAGCATCCCATGTAGTGGCGGCTCCGGGTGGAATTGTATGGAGCCACGATTTGGCTCTGTCTCGTAAGGAGAACGGGAAGAGTCTCAACTTCACGGTATCATCGGAGATACCAGCATACCAGAAGGTCACACAGATTTCAGAAAACTCGGCCGAGTGAAGATGGGGGTCTTCACTTGGCAACACAGAATTTGGTGTTGTTGCGGATGATGTTACGAATTGCCGGCTTGATCTCAAACTATTTGTTCGTAATCGTCGGGCCGAAACCTGGATACACACTCCCAACAATGGGAGTGGTGTAGTCCCGCATTGTTCGTGGCCTCGGACGGATCACATCATGTCATCTGCAACTTGTCCACCTTGGGGCTCAACCTCTCCCCTATGATCATTCATATGGATTCTATTTCCCTCCATATCAGCAGCAGCTCTGCGACACGCACATAACGTTCTCTCAATCTATGGATCGAAGTCAACAATATCACCAAGGCCACGCCCCTGCATAAAAACTCACAAAAGAAAACAAAATCAAATACACAATCCTTTTAAATTTTTTCTAAACCAAAAAAAAAACACGTAGCCTGCGTTCCCCGGCAACGAAACCAAAAACTTGATGCGTTGACGGCAAGTCCACCGGTCGCTCAAGTAATATAAAACAAGGAGTGATCCCCGAGTATCGATCTCGAAAGAACGCAGGTTGGGGCGCATAATTCTCTTGTTTAAAAAATTAATTGTAAAGATTTTTTAAAAGAAAAGGGATTTGGATTTGGATTTGGTGCTTGCAAATAATAGAAACTAAAACTACATTATCGCGACACCGCATCACAGGGTGGATGGAGACTACACATGCCGTTATGCACTGTTTCGAGAGGCGAATGGACGAGTGGGCAAGCGGATGAGGTGAAAACACCGACGGAATGAGGGTCGCAAGCACGCCACTAGCAATTGCTAGTGCGACAATCTAAACTCAACGGTGGGATGGCGGATGGAATGGGGGCGCACCTCAACACACATAAACCAAAAGTAATTCCAGATACATGGACATTAACATTAACCACATCAGTGAGTGCATCATCCACAAACAATGAAAATAAAGTAAAATCACTACAAACAAGAAGAAGAGTGCACAAGATACAACCAAAGAACGAAGACTCGTCGTGGGATCTCAGAAGGAATCATTGGGTTGTCAATCCACGTCCTTGCTCGGTCTGCGACTGACGTCCGGGATAGAAGAGGGCTGTCACTACCTCTCAATTTACCCGTGTTCTTTGCTAATCACACCTTGACCACGTCCTTTGCAAAAGCTCCACTTGATGCGGCGAGGAATGCTACAAATCGGTCTTTGACAACATGGGATGACGGAGGCGGCCTAGGGAAAGGCCCTAGCGGAAGATTGACGGAGGAAGTCCGGAGCTCCTTCCGGAGGTGGGCGGTGGTGAAGGGCGAAACAGGGAGAAATAGGGGGAACAGGAGCAAAAATGGCGGATGTCCCCGAATTAGGGTTGATTCTGCACTTAAATACTACGAATTGTTAAAAATGTCCTCGCACGGTCGAACACATGGTCGTGCGTTCGAACCGTGCGATATTTACAAGAAAATTTCACTACAGGCCAAGGGTTCCACCCATGCGATTTCTCCTCACGCACGGTTGCAACAACCGTGTGCGAACAAAAACGCACAGGCATAGACAGAACTTTTTGATTTTCAGGCCAAAACCCAGCTCGTGCGATTTTCTACTCGCACGGTTGTATCCAACCGTGCTTGAAGGAATGCACGACCAATAAAAACATAAAAAATTTAGACAAAGTAGGTCGCTCGTGCGATTTGTTCTCGCACATTTGACATCAACCGCGCGTGACCAAATCGCACAAGCTGCGGCAGAATCCCAAATTTCAGCACAATGGTCACGCACGGGCAAAACATCCCGTGCGTGAAGGAATTCACATGGTCGTGCCATCATGAAAATCTGCACCTCATCCAGGACGAGGGAACGTGTTGTGTTATGAGTTATGATGTGACGTGTTATGGGTTGTTATGAGTCTCGAGCACCGAGCTCCTTATTATCATTTTTATTAGTGTATTTATGTTATGTTAGGTGAGTGTTAGAGTCATGATTGTGTTGTAGCCTATATAAAGGCTTTGGGTGTGTTGTTGAAGGCAAGCAATGACAAAATTCTAATTCTCATCTTCTATGTGAGATTTTGGTGGCTCTCTCCTCCGACGAGCAACCCCGCTTAGGCAACCGCGGTCACGGCTTCGTAGTATCCCCACCATCTTCTCCACCTCCGACCTCTCCTCTGGGCAGCGTTATAAGGCCCGTAACAACTTGCCATCAGAGCTTCCTCGGTCCTCTTCCGCCGACGCATGCCAACGTCGCCTGCCGCCGTCGTCGAAAACCACATTCCAAGCTCTGCACGCCATCCTCTTCTTCCGTTTCATTCCAGCCAACAACCCTCTTCTATCGGGACTGCTATTGTCCACCTTGCACCTCCCTGCTTCGTCAAGAAGCTCCTTCTGCCTTCGTCCAAGCCTCGCCGACGAGACTCAACCCGACTGCCAGTCGCGCTTTCGTCGAAGCCTCGCCGAACCGCCGACATCTTCGCCCAAAATCGCAGCAGGCGTTCCGTTGGATCGACGACCGGCGGAATCCTTCCCTCGTCGAAGCCGCCGACGATCGTTGCTCATCCATCGCCGTCCCATAGCCGCATCTCCCTGCTTCCCTCGAGCCGCCCGGATCTCCCTGATTTCCTCGAGCCGCCCGCTCTCCTGCTTTTCATCGAGCCCACCCCCGCCCCAACCTAGCAGGCTAGCACATCTATTTAATTTCTTTTACTCCGTGGACCCCACCATCATTCCCTATCCCCACTCCTTTTACATATTTAATTACCTGTTGTTTCTAATTCCCTATTGATTTTAATACGCATTGTTCCCGGGGCCCTAGAGACCTGTTTCAAAATTATTTAACCCTGCTGCCAGCCCACTTTGTTCAATCCCAGCTTTCTATCTATTTTAACTCCACCCCTCTCCAAACCAGCACCCCTAATTTTAATTTCAACCTCCGGGCCAGTCCTTCTACAAGTCATACTTCTAATTTCTAGCACACCCTTCTCTTTTGGTGCTAATATTGGGCACCACCGCGGCTCTCGTGGTCACTCACAGCCCTATGACTTGGCGCAACCCAACCACCCGGTCACCCGCTCATCTTCTCGCTCCTCATCCCGCACAATGGGTGACTCCTCAGACCAACTAAGTCAGATTATGACCATGCTCCAGGCCGTCATGACGCAACAAGCTCCGCACACTGCTCACGTGGACCGTCATCAGGAGGCCATTACTGTGCTCTCCAAGCGCATCGATCATCTGTCGATCGCCCCGACGCACGATCATGCAAGCAGCAGTCAGACACAACCACTTCTCCACAATGCCCCGCCGCCCTTGACCGTCCACGAGCTGCCTCTATACGTCCTCGCGCACCCTGACGTTGCGATTGTACCACACTATACCAGATTGGAATTTCCAACCTATGATGGGAAAAGTGATCCCTTGAGCTGGCTCACCAAGTGAGCAATTCTTCGGCCACCAGCAAACTCCGACAACAGATCAGATCCATTTAGCATCTTTCCATATGCTTGACTCCGCTGTTTTATGCGCTTCTCGACTTCTCACCGGACAGCCGAATCTGATTTGGGATGACTTCAAGCGGCTCTGTAACTTGCATTTTGGACCTCCTATCCGTAGTAACTCCCTCGGCGCACTCACATCTCTACGACAAACGGGTACCGTGGACGAGTACCTGGAACAATTTCAGCTTCTCTTAGCGCATGTCCCTCTTTCCCCGGATATGCAGCTCGACATTTTCACCGTTGTACTTCGCGAGCGACTGCGACTAGATGTTGAGTTTGGGACCCCTCTGGACTTAGTGACTGCTATGAGTCTGGCCCGGCTCTGCGATCGTCGCCTCCTGCTAGCCCTGGAAGACTATCCACCTGCCGCCAACATTATTCAGCAGGGCCGTATCGAGGGTACCCCAGCCCCACCGTTCCGCCGATTATCTCGGGCTGAGATGCTGCACCGACGCGCTCATGGATTATGTTTCAATTGCGACGAGCAGTACACTCGCGGCCACAAATGCAGCCGACTTTTCTACCACTTCAAGGATTCTGACGACGAGGGCATCGGATAAAGTTTGAGGACAAACTCTTTTTTGGGGAAGGGTGAAATGTTATGTGTTATGAGTTATGATGTGACGTGTTATGGATTGTTGCGAGTCTCGAGCACCGAGATCCTTGTTATCATTATTATTTGTCTTTATGTTATGTTAGGTGAGTGTTAGAGTCATGATTATGTTGTAGCCTATATAAAGGCTTTGGGTGTGTTGTTGAAGGCAAACAGTGACAAAGTTCTAATTCTCATCTTTTATGTGAGATCTTGGTGACTCTCTCCTCCGAAGAGCAACCCCGCTTAGGCAGCCGCGGTCACGGCTCCGTAGTATCCCCGCCATCTTCTCCACCTCTGACCTCTCCTCCGGGTAGCGTTATAAGGCCCGTAACAGAACGCACGGGCAGAACACCGGTGCGTGAAGGAAAATCGCACGATCGTGCGAAATACACAGAATTCCCAAGAGGGTTTTGGCTCTGCCCCCACACGTCTAAAACATCAATACAAATATAAAAACACAACGGGGAGCATCATATGCTTACCCCCAGCAAAAGTGAGCGCAACCACAACGAACAATTTGTGCAATTCGTGCGAAAGTGTATACCAAGTGAAATGAGCTTTTAGGAATCAAAAGTGAAGCGCTTGTGCGTGAAAATGAGCCCAAGTGAGTCCGAAAATCCCTGTAAAATTCGGACTCATCAGTGAACAATAAGTTTCATGGTTTGTGGATGTGTTGAAAACTCATTGTTCATGATAGTTTCAGAGTACAATACATCTCCAAGCTAACAGAACGCATAATCTCTTTGTGCAGACTAAGTGACTGAGAGTGAAATCATTCCAGTGAGAAGTGGCACTGACAACTGGAGGTTATGGGAAAACCAAGGGGAAGGGTGTAGAATGATGTTATGCCCCCACATCCGCTTGGGTTCTCGGGGCATAAATACTCGCGGCGGGTCAAGGAGCGCGCGCAAGACAACGGGGCTGAACCATCCGGTTCAGCCCCCATTCATTAAATCGGCCAGAAGGGGGCTGAACCACTCCGGTTCAGCCCCAATTGGGGGGGGGGGGGGACAGCCGGCCCCCTCCTTTCCCCGGGTATTTATAACCCGGGGCTGCTTTGGGAAGGATTCATTGAAGATCTCTCAGGTTTTTCTCTTCTCTTTCCCTCAACCCTAACCCTAGTTCTCTCCTTCTCTATAGAATCTCCATCTCTCCTCTTTTTCTCTTGCTAGTTCATATCATTTGGTATCAGAGCATCCTTCCTGCGACCATGGTGACACGTTCGGAGGCGGAGACCGCACGATTGGCTACCCTAGAGGAGAACTACGTGGGGTTGGCGGATTCGGTGACGGCCATGGAAGGCCGCTTGGACACGTCCACAAAAAACATGGAGGAACGCATGGATGAGATCAAGGCGCTGTTGATGCAATCGTTGAAGGGCAAGGCGGTTCAAGGAAGCGATTCTGAAGCCGAAGCACCACAAAATGCCCGATTTACGGGCAATGGAGGAAGCACGGGGTCGGGACACTACGGTCCCGACGGAATCGGAACCGATCCGGGCCGCACGGAACCAGCGGGCACCGGATCGGCCCCCGCATGGATGGGAGCACCACACGCGCACCAGGGCTGGTCAACCGTGGCCGACGGGACCGGCGGAAGCCGGCCAGGAGGCGCCTACGCCGCACGCCCGCCTGCGACCTGGATCGGCCAGCCAACGCCAATCTCGGGCGTTCCGGCCGGAAACGGGGCAGGCGGCCCGTCCGCTGCCCAGGAAGGGGCCGGGGCCGACCTATGGAGGAACCGGGAGGCACCAGCGGCTCCCTTGCGACCACCGGGGGCTGTTGACGCCAATTTCGGAGGGAGAACGGGCCTTCTACCGACGCCGCAGCACATGGGAGGTCCAATGAGGTTTGGAAACGGCGAGACATGGGCCGAGCAGCCACGCCGTCAGGGATTTCACGGTGGGGGACAACAATGGGGCTGCGGCCAAGGGGGAGCTAATTTCCACGACCCATTCGGCCGACCCCAGCATGGACCGGAGTACAACGGGAGGCATGGAGATATGCAACAACGGCCCTACATGCCTCCGAAGAGAACGCGCATGAATTTTCCGAAATTCCGCGGCGGGGATGCCTTGGAATGGGTGCAAAAGGCGGAGTTATTTTTCACTTACCAGGAGATACCGAATGATCAGTGGGTGCAGCTGGCTTCTTTCCATCTGGAGGAAGATGCATATCAGTGGGCTCAGTGGTTCATACGGGCCTACGGGTACGCAACATGGGCGAATTTTGTGGAAGGGTTTGTGGCTCGTTTCGGACCGTTGGAGTACGAGGATGTGGAGGCTACGCTACAGAAACTCTGTCAGAAGGGCACAGTAATGGAGTACCGAGCGGATTTCGAGAAGCTCGCAAACCGGGTTACTTGGGAGGAGAAGACGCTCCTCAGTTGTTTCATATCCGGACTGCGGGACCATTTGAGGGATGAGGTCCACGCGTATATGCCCCGCAGTTTAAGCCATGCTATCAGTCTGACCCGCATCCAGGAGGAGCGCTTCAACCGCCAAAGAACTCGAGCCCCACCAAGGGCTCCACCCGCCCCTACAACGGGCCGACGGGAACAGGCACCGGCAGCGCGGCCGACGGTGACACGACTTACGTGGCCTGAGCTGCAGGCCAGGAAGGAGAAAGGATTGTGCTTCAACTGCGATGAGAAATACGCACCGGGGCATCGATGCCAGAAGGTACAGGTCTTCATGCTGCGGGAGGAGGACGAGGAGGAGGACCACCCGAGCCTCGAGGCAGAGGAGGAGTTGGATCTGGCTGAGTTTGGTGTTTCGATTCAGGCTATGGAGGGGTGTGTGGCACCCACCACCATGCGGATCAAGGGCAGGATTGGCAAGGAACGGGTCACCATTCTCATTGATAGTGGGAGTACCCACAATTTCATCAACCCTGAGGTGGCACTGAGGACAGGACACCCAGTTGACAGGAACGCGGCGTTTCAGGTGATGGTCGCGGATGGCAGCAAACTGCGGTGCGAAGGGGCACTGAAAGGCATGGAGATACAACTTACAGGTTATGTGTGCCGCACCGACGTCTACCTCCTTCCGATTAAAGGGTCTGATATGGTGCTGGGGGTACAGTGGCTCCGCCAACTGAGGCGGGTAACTACGGACTGGGACCGCATGACACTGGAGTTCACGCAGCAGGGGACGGATTACTGTTTGCAGGGTATCCGATCCTCCCCTCTCAAGGAGATCTCCCTACGGAGCCTGCAGAGGTTGGAGGAGCAGGGTAGTATGATGGCCGTGATACTCGGGATGGCGGCGGAGGGGGCCGACACGCAGAGGGCGCCGGACCCGATACAGTTTCTTTTAGCCCAGTATGAGGACGTCTTTCAGGAGCCGCACACGCTGCCTCCCTCACGCTTCCGGGATCATCAGATACAGTTAAAGACAGGGACGGACCCTACCAATATACGTCCCTACCGCTACCCGTACGTGCAGAAGGCAGAGATCGAACGTAGCGTCCGGGAGATGCTAGTGACGGGCATTATTCGGCCCAGCACCAGCGCGTTCTCTTCTCCGATCATCTTGGTCAAGAAGAAGGACGGCTCCTGGCGCTTCTGCGTCGATTACCGGGGGCTGAATAGCTCCACCATCAAGGACAAGTTTCCCATTCCTATGATTGAGGAGTTGCTGGATGAGCTGCATGGAGCGAGTTTGTTCACCAAACTGGATCTCCGGTCCGGTTATCATCAAATTCGGATGAAGGAGGAGGATGTCCACAAGACGGCGTTCCGGACCCACGACGGTCACTACGAGTTCTTGGTGATGCCGTTTGGGTTGGCCAACGCCCCCTCCACCTTCCAGGCTGTTATGAACGAGATCTTTCGCCCACTTCTTCGCCGGTATGTCCTGGTATTTTTTGATGATATACTAATTTATAGCAGGACTTGGGACGACCATTTGGAGCACGTGCGACATGTCCTCACTATACTGCGGGAGAACCAGTTATTCGCCAAAAAGTCCAAGTGCTCCTTCGGCCAGAGTCAGGTCGAGTACCTGGGGCACCTCGTGTCCGCCCGGGGGGTCCAGGCAGACCCACAAAAGATTGAGAGTATGGTGTCGTGGCCCCAACCCACGACGGTTCGAGCCTTGCGTGGCTTCCTCGGGCTGACGGGGTACTACCGCCGTTTTGTCAAAGACTACGGCAAGATTGCTCGACCTCTGACACAGTTGCTGCAGAAGGATGCGTTCCAGTGGAGTATTGAGGCGGACGAGGCCTTCAGGGCCTTAAAGCAGGCCATGACCACTACACCGGTGTTGGCGCTACCGGATTTTAGCAAGGACTTTGTGGTGGAGACTGACGCCTCTGGCGTCGGCCTTGGGGCAGTCTTGATGCAGGAGGGCCGCCCGCTCGCTTATTTCAGCAAGGCTTTGGCCCCACGGACGTTGGGGCTTTCCACGTACGAGAAGGAGATGTTGGCTATTATACATGCAGTCGAGATGTGGCGACCCTATCTCTTGGGCCAGCACTTCCAGGTCCGTACGGATCACCAGAGTTTGAAGCACTTCCTCGAGCAGCGCTTGGCGTCTCCACTGCAGCAGAAGTGGTTGACCAAGCTGATGGGGTACGATTACGAGATTGTGTACAAGCAGGGCAGAGAAAATGTGGTCGCCGACGCTCTCTCCCGCCTCCCTGAGAGCTCCCTCTCTCACGTATCGGGACCAGTGGTTACCACATTGGACGAGATGCAGGCAGCGGTACTCCAGGACCCCGAGTTACGCACCATTATCGAGACACTACAGCAGGGTCACGCTACAGAGCCGGGTTACCATCTTCTGGGTCAGCGGCTGTACTTTCAAGGCAGAGTGGTCATCCCTTCCGCGTCGCCGTGGCGGACGGCGATGATGCAGGAGTTTCACGCTTCACCCACAGGAGGCCATGCAGGGATTCTACGAACGCTTCAGCGGCTCCGAGCAAATGTATTCTGGAAGGGGATGCGACGAGATGTCCAACAATTTGTGCGGGAGTGTGACATTTGTCAGCGGCAGAAGAAGTATGAGACTACATCACCGGCGGGGCTTCTTACACCGCTCGAGATTCCGAACCAGGTCTGGGACACCGTTTCCATGGATTTCATTGACGGATTGCCCAGGTCCCAAGGCAAATCCGTCATACTGGTGGTGGTAGACAAGCTTTCCAAGTATGGTCATTTCCTTCCGTTGAGCCATCCGTACACGGGGGAGACAGTCGCAGAGTTATTTGCGCGAGAGATTGTGCGCCTCCATGGTCTCCCACGCTCCATCATTTCCGACAGGGACCCGGTCTTTATCAGCAGTTTTTGGCGGGAGCTTTTTCGACTCCAGGGCACGACACTGCGCATGAGCACCGCCCACCATCCCCAGACGGACGGACAGACTGAGGTCCTCAACAGGGGGGTGGAGACCTATTTACGGTGTTTTGTGATGGACGAGCCGCGCACGTGGACGCGTTGGTTGCATTGGGCGGAGTACTGTTACAATACGTCCTTCCACACAGCCAGCAAGCTCACCCCCTTCGAGGTGGTCTACGGCCGCCCTCCTCCTACTTTGAGTTCGTATGAACCCTCCAGCACCGCTCTTCCAGCTGTAGAAAGGACACTTCAGGACAGAGATCGCACTTTAGCTTTGCTCCGGGACAACCTGCGGGTCGCGCAGGACCGCATGAAAGCACAGGCCGACAAGCACCGGACAGAGCGCGAGTTTGCCGTGGGCGATGAAGTTTTCCTCAAGCTCCAACCTTACCGCCAGCTGTCAGTCTCTCGGCGGACGAATCAGAAACTAGCCCCACGTTACTACGGGCCATTCCGCATTCTTCGTCGCGTGGGCCCCGTGGCCTACACCTTGGATCTCCCCGCGGGGTCTCGCATCCACCCGACATTCCATGTATCTGTTTTGAAGAAGAAGCTTGGGGCTTCCGTTCAGGCCAGCCCTTCACTTCCCGAGGCGACCAGCATGGGTGAGTTGCGTCCGTCACCGGAGGCCATTTTGCTCACCAAATGGAAGAAGTCCGGTACGGAATATCGGCCGGCAGTGCTCGTCAAATGGAAGCAGATGGACACAGTGCATAACTCCTGGGTTGACTTGTTGGACTTCCGCGAGCGGTTTCCGGACTTCCACCTTGAGGACAAGCTGGTGCTTGATGGGGAGGGGAATGTTATGCCCCCACATCCGCTTGGGTTCTCGGGGCATAAATACTCGCGGCGGGTCAAGGAGCGCGCGCAAGACAACGGGGCTGAACCATCCGGTTCAGCCCCCATTCATTAAATCGGCCAGAAGGGGGCTGAACCACTCCGGTTCAGCCCCAATTGGGGGGGGACAGCCGGCCCCCTCCTTTCCCCGGGTATTTATAACCCGGGGCTGCTTTGGGAAGGATTCATTGAAGATCTCTCAGGTTTTTCTCTCAACCCTCAACCCTAACCCTAGTTCTCTCCTTCTCTATAGAATCTCCATCTCTCCTCTTTTTCTCTTGCTAGTTCATATCATCCAAGCTAACAGAACGCATAATCTCTTTGTGCAGACTAAGTGACTGAGAGTGAAATCATTCCAGTGAGAAGTGGCACTGACAACTGGAGGTTATGGGAAAACCAAGGGGAAGGGTGTAGAATGATGCGTTGAAGGATTAGCTGGTATTCAGCACCATTGGAAAATGTTTTAAGTGCAATCAATTAGGACATTGGTCCAGTGATTTGTCCTTGCTATAGGCAATTGACTGATGTGAATAGTGAAAAAATTGAAGAAGATTAGGGAGAGTGAAAAAAACTGCTTGTGAAATTTCCGAGGATGATGTAGTTATGCGGATTGTGCCGAGAATTCCACTATAGATGATGGGTAAGGATCCTACATAAAGGATTTGTTGTAATTTATATAGATAAACCTTACAAGTCGTTCTATTCTTTAATACCCGGACTGGTTATTAGCGGCTTTTTAGGCTTCCCTTACTCAAGTATATGTATGAGTAAAGGCTCTCTTTCATATCATGATATTATTACTTTCTTCAACTTGGTATCACTTGTTCAAAACTAGGTACAATGACAATTGAAAGCACTTTGTTATTGTGATGGACAATGGAGAACAAGTGAATATTTAGTTGATCAATGGTGGAGATGGCTCGGTTTATGCTTGAGGCACATCCTACACCCTACTCAATTAAGTGGATACAGAAAAGCAAATCATGCGAGTCAAGGAGAGATGCCAAATACCTTTTGCGATTGATACTTGCAGTGATGACATCTACTGTGGTGATGTCTTGGATGGCCATGATGTTTGTCATATGCTACTTGAGTGGCCATGACAGTTTGACGTCAACAGAAAGCATGCAGGAAGGCTGAACACTTGTCTCATTGAGAAAGTTGAAAGAAAATTCACACTGATTCCTTCCAAGAAAGTCAGGGCTGAATCAAATTGGGATTGAGGAGAAGGTGCATGAAAGGAGAAAAATCACTCTTCATTTCTTATAAATGATCCAATGTGCTACACATCTCCCTCCGAGGACATATGGTCCACTGTCCAACATGCCTGAGGTCACACTCACGTTTTCAACCATATCCATCTCCTTTACCCTCATACAATAAATACTGCTTTCTATCAAAAACAAAATATAAAGCTTTTTCCCAACCGCACCGCACGCGCCATCTTCATGCGAGTCTAGCTTACGCTACCTTTTGCAAGGTGCTCCTTCTCACTCCAACCGTAGCTATGTGCTGCCTCATACTTTCTTCCTTTTTTTCTCTGATCATCTCACCTTCCCTCAATTTTGGGGGCTAGGTTGTATCCAAAGGGGTAGGGGATGATGCACTTACATCTTGATATAACATATTCTATCAGCTTAGGATATCAGTGCTTTTTCACTCATGATCTCATCCATTGCTTCATCCATAACATAACCTTCAGCATCACCGTATTCGCCCATAATGTTGCCACTACTCTTATCTGACATCACTAATCACTTCACAATCAACACCCGTCTTCACGACTCATCAATTATTACGATGACCTTGTCACCAATTGTTTCCACTACGACCACATACCATACCCCCACTGACACTTTTTGACAATGTATACCTTACTAATCACTCTACCTTTCGCCACTCCTTCCTCTGCTTCTCCATTGTTGTTTACTTCTTTGTGAATGCTGCCAATTCCGCCTACAATTATCCATGACACTAGGGTGCAAGTTGAGCTGAGTTGACTTGTGATCTCGATGAGCCGATTTAAGAATAGCTTGACTCAAGCTCGAGCTAAATTGTGAGCCGAACTCGAGCCTACATGTTTTTGTTCATCAACTCATGATTTTGTTATTGGGATTTGTTTGATGGCATGCAAAACGAGCTGGAGCTCAAAGTAGTTAGCTTGAGCTCGAGCTTTTTTGTCGAGTTTGATTTGTTTTCACCCCTATGTGACACCCAACTCCACCCTTCAGACGAAGTTGATATTATGAGCAAGGAATGATGTGACCATTCCTCTATCGGGTAATATATGTTAGGTAGCCTGACGAACTAATTGTTAATTAGGGCAAATTAGTTGCTTATTCAATAGGACCCCCTTTATATAGGGAAGAATACATCATAACGTAACGGTAACGGAATACATTCTAACACTTCCCCTTAAGTTGGACATGTTATATTTTTCATACCCAACTTGTCAATACAAACACAAAAAGTATTTCCCTCAAGACTTTTAGTCAGGATATTAGTTAATTGTCCCTCTGAGGGAACAAAGGGAATGAAAATAATTTTGTTCTCAATTTTCTCCTTAATGAAGTGTCTGTCCATCTCGACATGCTTGATGCGGTCATGCTGAACGGGGTTGTTGGCGATGTCGATTACAGCCTTTTTGTCACAGTACAACCGGATAGGACTAGACTTAGTCAAACCCAGGTCACACATCAAAGAGCGTATCCATAATCTTTCATATATGTCATGTGTCATAGCTCTAAACTCAACTTCTGCACTGGACCTTGAGACGATAGATTGTTTTTTACTTGTCCAAGTGACTAAGTTCCCACTAACAAATGAGCAATACTCTGATGTAGATTGTCTATCTTCAACGAACCAGCCCAATCAGCATCTGTAAAAACTTCAATCTTCAAATCTCTATTGGGAGTGAATAAGATCCCTCTTCCTGGTGAAGTTTTCTAATACCTCAAGTTTCGATGAACATCTAGATGTCTCGTCTTTGGGGAATGCATATACTGGCTAACGACTCCAACAACATAAGGTATGTCAGGATGAGTATGTGATAGATAGATTAATCTTCCAAAAAGGCGTTGATAGCCAACCACGTCTTCAATAGGTTCACCATCATCTCTTCCAAGATTATGATTCACCTCCATAGGTGTATCAGCAGGTCTACAACCACTCATATCAGATTATTCCAGTAAACCAAGGGTCTACTTTCTCTGGGAGATGAAGATACCCCGTTTAGATCGTGATACCTCAATTCCCCAAAAAAATACTTCAGTTTCTCCAGATCTTTTACTTCAAACTTTCTCGCCAAATTCACCTTCAAAGTTTTTACTTTTTCAATATCATCTCTTGTTATGACGATATCATCAACATAAACAATGAGAACAGTTAATAGATTTATTCTCTATTTTAAAACAAAATATGATCAACATGACTTTGTTTGTATCCAAGTGTAATCATGACTTTGTGGAATCGACCAACCCAAGCCCTCAGAGATTTCTTCAAGTCGTAAAGTGACTTAACTGACACACTTTACCTTTAGATCCAAAAGGGGAAAAACCTGAAGGGATAGACATATATACCTCTTCATCTAAATTCTCGTGGAGGAAATCATTCTTCACATCTTATTGGTTAAGTTCTCAACTCTTGCATGCAACACATGATAACAAAACTCGTACAGAGTTCATTTTTGCGACGGGGTCAAAAGTGTCTTGATAATCAATTCCCAAGGTTTGAGAATACCCCTTTGCCACCAATTTTGAATCGTTCAACCAAACCTTCAGAGTTCTGCTTCACGGTAAACACCCACTTACAACCGACGACTTTCTTTCCATGTGGAAGATGAGTTAGGTCCCAGGTACAATTCTTTTCCAAAGAGTTCATTTTCTCAATCATAGCCTCTTTACACTGTTGATGCCCAAGAGCCTCCTGGCATGTGGACGGAATAAAGACAGGTGCAAGGGAGGAGACAAAAGTTTTGTCGGAAGAAATTAGAGCCTCATAGGAAACATAACGAAATAGTGGATGTCGGGTGCAAGATCTGATGCCTTTTCGAAGGGCAATATGAAGTTCAAAAGCATCTGTTGACGGAGCTGACATTGGTGCTGGTGATGTATGATGAGCCTACATGTTAATTCTACTCTGTATGGTGTACACATATAACTCCTGTTCTTTATAAGGAGGCTCCCCCTGATTGGGAGTCTCAGCAGTAGGTAAAGAATGTGAAGGAGGAATCGACAAGGTTAAAATAAGTGAGCTCACTTCACCAGTATATGTGAACTTCCCCTGAAGTGAGGTTACATAATAAAGTTCAGATTCACGAAACGAGATATCTATCATGACAATCTTTTTAGTCTGGGGATGATAACATTTATACCCCTTCTGAGTGGGTGCATAGTCAATGAACACATATTTAAAGGCCCGAGGGTCAAGTTTGGACCTGCCCGAAGAATGGATGTGAGAGAAGCAGATGCAACCAAAATTTTTGGGTGGTAAAGAGGTCGACGTCACCCCTAAGGTAGTAAGAAGGTGGAGGTCTGCGAAGAGTGGAGAGCTTGCGGAGGAGTGGACACAGAAGATGAGTCAAACACGTGTAGACCATCCTTCATGCTACTAGAGTCAATCACCTGCCCCGTCTTCAGATTTTGAAAGACACAATGAGAAGGAAAAAATGTGACTGAGCATTGAGGAGAGTAGACCGTGGGTGAACTTTGGAACATGAAGTACAAATGATAACGTGAGAGAAGAACAAGGGATGAAGCCTTTCCCAGCAATAGAAGAGAGGACCCGTCAATAAGGCTCACTTTATCTCTGCCAGAAAGAGGGGAATATGATATAAAACCTGAATCAGAACCAATCATGTGATTGGTGACGCTGGAATCAATAATACACTAAGTAAGAGCAGTAGAAGTGGAGTTGACACTTGAAGTACCTGTGTGGGCAAGAGCAGATGATAGCTTAAGGGTATCAATTGGCTCAGTTGCAAAATCGTGCATCAAACGACGAAGGGCATGCATCTCTTCAGCAGAGAAGGAGGACGACTGAGAAGAACCACCGTCAAAAGTCTTGGTCAGATGAGCGGAGTGAGGAGGCCATCCAGGAGTCCTACCACGATCGCGACCACTATGAGAAATCGATCCTCCTCTAGCATGAGGAAAGCCATGGAGGCTATTACAAGTATCCTGAGTATGACGAGGCTTGCCACAATAGTCACATGTGAGGTGATCCTTATATGTCGGCTTAGCCTTGTATTCACGAGAAGCACGGCTGCCATAATTGGTCCAATGAGCCACCAGAGTAGATCCCTTTAGAAGGTTAGAGGTGTTCCAGGACTGCGGTCGATCAAAGTCTTGTTGAACAATATTGTAAACCTCTGGAAGTGAGAGAATAAGAACACGCCCCAAGAACAGTAATCTAATCAAAATCTTTGTGCAATACTTGTAGGAACTCAAATATCTGATTTCGATCATCGCGGTTCTTCAGCAAGTGTGCATCCGCATTGCACACCATAACAAGAGATTCAAAATGATCGCACTTCTGATAGAGCTGGGTAAACTCAAGGTAATAGGCAGAAGGAGGACGATCCCCTTGACGACGATTCCCAATCTTGTGGCGAAGCTAGAAGATTTGGGTCACCTTCCCCTTGCGGGAATAGGTAGACTTAATGCACTTCCATATCTCTACAACAGTATCCAGAAAAAATAATTCCGCGCAATCAATTCCTGCATGGAGTTGATGAGCCATGACATGACAAGGGAGTTTTTTTGACTCTCATATAGGTCAAGCAGCAAAAGTCGTAGCAGTAGTGGTGGTGTCATTGATGTAGCCACAAAGAGATGTCGACTCTTTAAGGCAAGGGTAATAGAGCAGGTCCAACCCAAATAGTTGGTGTCATCAAGGCGGATTGTGGTAAGCTGGGAATAGGTGTCTTGATCAACCCGGGTAGATCCAGTGGGGGAAGTGGGGGTACCAAAATCACTAATGTCTGACATGGAAACAAAGTGCTACCAAACCGCCTAGAAAATTGAATGGAGTAGAGAAGAACACCCCGTCAAAGAGAAGAAAGGAGAACGCGCATCAATGGAGGGTTAGGAGTCATGGTCCACGATAACAAAGTAAACCCTAGATCGATGATTGGAAAACATCCAACCGTTGGAATCACACAAAACTTAAGAGGGAGGATAAGAGAGGCAAAACGAAACTTTTGTCGAAGTTTGAGTTCAATCGGACCGTTGGAGGCTCGTTGGAGGAAGCATCAACGCCGATCGTCCGACATCTGTGTCGAGCGCCGATCGGCGCTACATAGGAGTCGTGACGCTGAGGCTGGATGTGGAAGCGGCAGAGAAAGAGAAAGGGAAGGCTAAAGAGAGATCATAAACCGATCGGAAGTGCGAGCGGGCGAGGTCCTTTAGCCGCACGCAAGTAGCTTTGATACCATATTAATTAGGGCAAATTAGTTTCTTATTCAATAGTAGGGTCCCCTTTATATTGGAAAGAATACAACGTAATGTAACGGTAACGGAATACGTTCTAACACTAACCCATTCAGTAACTCTCTACCCACTACTGTTGTTTGTTGTCTCTTGTTTATAATACTATTAAGGAGCAAGTTTATCATAGAGGAATGAACTAACCAAAATTTTTGTAAACCCTAATATCTCCCTTTCCTTGATTACTTTCTAAGGGCTTTATTTCTTGAATTTTTAAAACCTAATATCTTCCTTTCCTCAATTACTTTCTAGGAGCTTCATCTCTCCCTCGAAAAGAGATCACAACAATTTTGTCCGATTAAGAAGTGATCCTACCTCCACTATATTCATTTAAAAATGCCACCATAATTTTATCTTTCAGTCTTTATGTCATTCAAAGGATTTAATCACCACCATAGAATCTATCTCTTAGTTGAGGCACATTTATTATTATATTTTCTGAAATCATTTATCATTTCATTATCATGCATTAAACCTCAGTTGGCTCCACTATTTTTTCCAGCGCAGTGTTTATTTTCCATTTTATCCCCAACATTAAATACACTGACTCGAGATCGACGCCATTTGATAGCCGATAGATAAACACCTTCCATGGAAATCATTGCTCGATAACTGTAATAGCTCATTACCACCATTTGATTGCTCTTAATAAATTTTTTGTTCTGAGCAGAAACTCTTTATTACTCAAATCATCTTTTCCACGTCTTTCTTGTATCAGAAAGATATTAGGGTCCTGCTTATCATCTCAGTCAAATATTATCTGAAATTGTATGAATAAGGTCATCAGAGCAGAAACCTATACTTGGATTTCTAACCAAAAAGCGGAGGTGGTGGTAGTGGGGTGGGGAATCAGATATGTATCTTCTGAAGTAATATGAGGAATCTAGATCCCTATGATTTTTAACTCTCGAAAAGAACTATTTATATTTTGCTCTTTAAAACTCGATTTATCTCTGTTGATTGTTTCTGAGGTATTGCTGGTTACTACGACTCATGATCGTTCAACAACAACCAAGCCTTTATCCCACTATAGCGGGGTCGACTTCTTTATATGGATGCTTTGTCGCCATTGTACCCTATCTTTAGTCATATTTTCACTAATGCCTAAGTATATCGTGTTCTTCCTTATAGTTTCATTCCAAGTCTTTATTGTTCTACCCCTCCCCCGTTTAACATGCTTAGTGACTAAACTCTCGCAACGCCTAACATGTGGCTCTAATTGTCTCCTTTGTACGTGTTCGAACCATCTTAGTTGAGCTTCTCGCATCTTGTCTACAATTGGTGTCACTCCTGTCTTATCCCTGATGCATTCATTCCTAATTTTATCGAATCTTGTGTGTCCATACATCCACCTATGCATATTCATATCCGCAACTCCCATTTTTTACTCATGCATACAATTCATTGCCCAAACACTCAGAACCGTAGAACACCGTTGGTCTAATTACACTACGTTAAAACTTGTCTTTAAGTTTTAATGGTAGTTTACGATCACATAAGATCTCTGATACGCCTCTGCACTTCAACCAACCTGTTTGGATTCTATGTATCCTATCTATATCTACACCATCTTTTTGAACTTTTGATCCCATATGTTTAAAGCACTCACTGCATAAAATATATTGATCACCCAACTTAATAACCATCTTTTGTCCCTCTTACACTGCTAAATTTAAGCTCCATATATTCTGTCTTTGCCCTGCTCAACCTAAAACTCTTCTGTTCTAAAGTGTCTTGCCATGATCGTTCAACAAGGAAAGAAAAAAACAAGTAAAGAATGAAAGATTGTTCATAATGATTGTATCTTGGGCCATGAATTTAAACTTTCCCTTGCATTTGCAATATTTTTGTCTTACTTCGCCAAGTTATGGGATTGTACTTACAAATAAGTAATATCTAGTAGCCAAATGTTTTTCTATGATGAAACTGTCTCAATAAGCATCTCTATTGAATTCTACTCCAAGTTTAGTGTGGTTGAACAAACCAGTGGAAACATCCATATGGTTCCTTTCTACGGGTATGTATTTTTTAATATTGAGTGCCCTGTGAGTAGCTTCACGGTGATGTATCTTCGGGGAATGCATGTTACTAGCTAAGAACTTCAATGACATAAGCTTCGTCTATCTCTGTTAAGAGAGGGCATCGGCCGCCCAATTCGGCCTCCCCGTGCGAAACTCGATAGTGAAATCATAGCTTAGAAGTTTGGCGACTCACACTTGCTGGGCGGGCGTGACGATCTTCTATTGTAGGAGGTAGTGGAGGTTGCGGTGGTCGGTGCAAACCACAGACGGGTGACCCAGAAGGTAGTTGCACCAATGTTGAACAGCGAGAACGAGGCCCATGAGCTCATTCTCATACACGGAGCGGCAGCTGATGGTTCTGGAGAAGGCGCGACTGAAGCAGGTTACCGGTCGACTGCCTGCATGAGGATGACTCCCACCCCGGAGCCCGGTGCGTCGTACTCCACGAGAAAGGGTCGGGAGAAATCAAGCATGACCCCCATCGATCCGTGCACCAGGGCCTGCTGAAGGGAGGCCAAGGCGACGGCCGCCACAGTCGACTATTGAAAGGGGCCCTCTTCAGATTTCGTCAGGAGCGGTAAGGCTGTACATACACTGCCACAGTATCGGGCTGAAGGGGAATGGCGTGATCAGTCAGTCGAGTTGGAGGGAGGCCGGTCGGGGCCTCAAAGAAGTTGGCAAACTCGGTGAGTAGCTTCTGAAGGTCCAGCAGGTGCGAGATAGGCTCCACTGTCGAATGGGAGATGGGCCAAAGCCAAGCGGAGAAATCAACGTTAGTCGTCCGCTAGATCGTGCGAAAAGAGACCGAAGAACAGAGAAGGGTAGAGTCGCGCACGAGGCGACACTGCTGGCCCTGATGGTGAAATTGCATAATCATGGTCGCCCAATTGACCCGCATGTCACCCAGCGTGCGGAGCCATGCCATTCCAAGGATAGCATCAATACCACCGAGGACAAAAAAGTAGAAGTCCGCGGTCACCGAACAGGTCTCCACCGAAAGAGAGACTGCGGTGCAACATCCCCGGGTCAGCCAGCAACGTCCATCGGCCAAGCAGACTGTAAAATCAGGGGAGGGCGCCATTCTATGCTGATACGCCGGCTATGCGGAAAGGAAGTTGTGGCTCGCAACACTGTCCACCTTGACGATGATGAGATGATCACGCATCTTGCTCGAAAGTTTCATGGTCTGGGGTCCCAAAATCCTGCCAATTGAGAAACAAGGCAATTCCAAGCAGTAGTACGTGGAAGGGGCGGTGTCCAAAAGTCTGTCGTCCTCGAAGAGTTCGAAGACCTCAAAGTTCGCTAAGGTAACCCCTGGGTCGAAGTCGCCGATGATGGCGTGGAACTTCTTGACGGAGCACATATGCGTTGAAGAATAGGGTTGGCGACAACAGAAGCACATGCCCTTGTTGTGAAGGTCATCATATTCACGGTTGGAGATGCTCTGGGGGCGTCCGGGGCGGCTGCTGTAGGGCCGCTGTGGCGGGTAGCCTCTATGGTGGCCGACCTTAGTGGTGGCCGGCCGCAGGGCCAGCTGGCCGGGGGGAGAGATCGGCCTCCACCAGAAGCGCCATGTCTAGGGCATCATATACCGTCCAGGGGTGGAGTGTGCGTAGACGAGAGTGGATGTGGGGCAGCTTGCCCTGCATGAAGAAGCCTAGGTAATGATTGGACGGTAGCCCGGGGACGTGGGTGATCATGGTGACGAACTCATCAATATAGTTGTCCAGGTCGGCAGTCTGGCGGGCACCGCAAAGCCGCTCGATAGCTTAGCCAGAGTAGCGGGTGTTGTACCGCCGAATCATCTCCTACTTGAGCTCGGGCCAGGGGAGAAACTGGTTGGATTGTCGAAGCCACCGCGACCAATGAAGTACGGAGCCGTCCAGACGGACCAGAGCAGTGGACACCTTATCCTGCTCAGGGGTAAGGTTAAGGTCAAAGTATTGCTCTGCCTTGGCGATCCATGCCATTGGGTCGATGTCGACGAAGGGGGAATGTCTAGGGAAAGGGAGGTATAACCCGGAAGGGGCGGCTGGAGAGTCTCTGGATCGGGGCGTAGCGGTGCCGCGCCGAGGAGGGAACCCCTGCTACGGGCGAGCCAAAATCAGAAGCGGCGGAGGGGGCGACCGATAGTTTGAGGGAGTCAATCTTGCAGTGGAGGGCAAGGAGAAAGACATGCATGGACAGCCTAAAAATTACACATTTTAAAATTTGATTTTGAATTTTTTTAAAAACAATAAAACCATTTTACTTTAATAAATGAATACCCTTCAATCTTTCGTCCCACCACTCATTTGAGACGTCTTTAGTCTTCCTTGATGCATTCCAACACAATCCAGTCTCACCACGTTTCAACTCCGTTCATAGTTTTCACACCTTTTTCAAATGATCCCATTTATTTTTCAGTTGGACTTTTTTTTCGCAGTCAGTTATTCAAAATTTTTCATAACATTTCTTCATTCTCCAACCCTCTTTATTAAAATGTGTGGTCGACCAATACCCACGCTCTCTCTCTCTCGAATACATGTCACAAAAAAGTATGACATCTGCAGTGTCACAAAAATCAGTCATCCCACCATCTTTTATTTTGAACATCCTTAGAAGACAAAACAAGTTATACTTTTTATGAACACACATACATATTTATGAACAATAAAAGCTATTAACATTAAACACATCCATTCACACAACACACAATACATTCACACATTCAAACCATACACCACACACAAAACACATACAATACACACACAACACATACCCCACACACACATACACCACACACACAACACATACAACGCATACACACATACACCACACATATACACCACTCATATACATCACACACACAACATCCACAACACATAATACAAGTTAACAAGAGCAAATTGAAACTATGATATTGTAAATCAACATTCGTTCACCCTCTCACTTCAAGAGCAAATTGACAATAAGTGCATAATTACAACAAGTGCATGATTAACAAATGAAAAATTAACACATCTCAAATCACCAATATTGTAAACCAACACGGGATTCACGTCGTCGTTGACACTGCAACGAGTGGGAGAACGGATCTCTCGCGGGGAGAGAGTAGTGGCGAGCTGACCTCCATATCCCTGGGATGGGGCCCAGTAGAGGCCCCGAGGTGAAATTACCAGGATGTCCTCCCCATGGGTGCGAATAGCTTGTTGGAACAGCGGATCTACGCTATTGGCAGACCAAGTTGGGGTGCACATAGCTGTCCAAAACAGCGGAGGTTGGTTATTTGCAGGCCGTTTACAGAATTCTATAAATAGGACCCAAGGGGCACCTCAGAAGGCAGACTTTCATACTCATTTGCTCCTTAGTCTTTTAGCGCTTTCTGAGGTAGCCTTAGCTCGGCCTGTGGCTAAGGAGGGGAAGTGCTCTCGGGTCTTCCGGGTGTGTGGTGGGTCCTCCCCGCCGAGCCCTTGGGTCGGTTCTTGTCTTTGTTTTCCTTTGTTATTTTGCTTGCAGGAGCGAAGTAGGCGCGCGATCACTCCTTCCCCAAGGGTGAACTCCACAAGAGACCGTTTTTCGGTTTCAAAAGTGGTGTTACTAGCAAACCCGTTTTGGATGCTAGCAAACCATTACTATTAGCAAATCATAAAAATCAAAAATGGTTATTTGAAAACCAAGTTGTTACTAGCAAACCATCTAAAAAAATAAAAAAAATTCAAACACCAGTAATTATCGTGGGCATAAAGTCTTTGCAAAAGCAGTTTTCTTGTGTCATTCATTGCAGCATTTCCTCGAACACTAGACAAGCACCTTTGATTAATATAAAACTGAACCTTTTCTATTTCTAGAGAAGCACTTCTAGAGAAGCCAACACGTCAAGCTGCAGCACGACTCAGCCAATCGCGCATCCTGCTCTACCAAGGGTTCGCCCTGTACCAGATGCAGTCCCGCTAATCCCTATAAACGGAGTTGCAACAACACTACTCTTTGCAAGACATGCGGCTTAGGTGTTAGGACGACATCAAGCTCTGCCACCGTCATCTGGAGGAGCTTCGATTACTCGACCGACACCATTCTAGGGAGCCAGTCCTCGCCGTTCGGCCACAACCTCACCTCCGTCGCCGTCGGGAACAATAACCCATCAATCGAGTCTCACGTCAGTATGCAGTGCGATGGTAACCTCGTCGTCTACCTTGTTAACTCCTCTGTCGCCATCTGGGCTTATTTAACTTCCTATTACAACTACAGGAGTCTCGTCTTTGACAAAAACGGTCTTCTCTATTTGCAAAATGACTTGGGCAGCAACAAGGATCTCTCAGGGTATAATCCCCAAAACATACTATTACAGATATGATCTACGTTGCGAGGCTCGACGTCGACAACATTTCCCGGCAGATTAACCTCGACACCGACACCAGCCTGTATGTTGTCACGAATGATGGGGGACTGTGTACATGATGTCGACAGAGATGGAGGAGGGTGATGGTTGGGAGTCGGAAGAGGGAGGGAGTCGCGAATGGGAGTATCGAAGGGGGCGAGGCTTGGGTTTGCTAGCAGCGAAATCTAGCCTTTAAAAATAACGAAAAAATAAGTTTAGGGCTGAATTTGGGTTTGTTAAAAGCCAAACCGGGTTTGCTAGTAACTGCACCCTAAAAAATAACACATTTTTCAAAAGGGTTTTTTAGTGTTCAAAATCATAAACATGCTCTGGCATGCTAAGAAAACATAGCTCTTGATCATCAAAAGTTAACTGCACAAGAAGAATAAATATAGTTAACAATGACTGTAACAAATAAGCTAACATAGATCATTTATCAATGTTACAGTTCACATTATCCAACACTACAATTCAACAAAAAAGGGGGAAATGTGAAGATTTAAGAACAAAACATGAATCACCAAAAAATCCACTAAGCTTACAAAATTCACAAACGGGTGCGGCCGGATGGCCCGAATATGGAGAAGAGAAACAGAGATTAGAAAATCTTCGGTAGACCAAAGCCCTAACATGAAATCAGGAAAAAATTGATGAGAAATCGGTGACCCTAACCTGAAAGATGGCCGACGGGTAGAGGGAGGCCAGCCACAGCAGAGGAGCGAGATTCTGTGTCGTCAACAAGAAGGGGGGCTTACCTGCAGTCGAGGAGAGGAGGGCGAGTCAGTGGCGTGGTGGAGAGCTTGTGGTCAGAGAGAAATCGCGGCGGGTAGTCGGCAGAAATCTGGGCGAAAAACAGGAGCAGCGGGGGAGTCGGGGTAATAGCTGGTTTCCAGAATCGTGATAATTTTTCGCGACTCCGGAACGCCATAAAAGTGTGATTATGGACCGGGGGCGACTCCAATCGCAGGCTCTATATTTTTGTTTGGCGGGGCTTTTCCAAAAGCGGCGGCACCCCACCCCGAAAATGCCCCGCCAAACAGAGCCTTAAAACCATGTCTAAAAACTATTTTGACTTAGACTCGTGGAATGGATATGATTGTTATGGAGAAGAATTCATGATTACGATGATCCTGCATCATCCCAGATAATACAAAAATCACAAGCTTGGTTGATTGGTTGCACACACATCACATCTTGTAAACATGTGTCTATCGATCATCAGAAATATATAGTTCGGATCCGCAGCTTCTTGACGTTTCACTACAAATTGTTTTAGAAGATGTGGGTGTGCCATCCGCTTAGCCATCGATGAACCAGAGTACTGCTCGGAGTCAAACCCTCTATGCTCATAAAGAGCAAAATTAGAATGGAAAATGCAAAAAGTAAGGCCACAAATGTTATGTGATTTGAAATTTCTTTCTGTACCACAACTACACGTTGGCATCTTGTTGAAATCACCCACGTACCGAAGCCAATCTCAAAACTCAGGTATTGAGATGAAGGGGGTGGGGGTACATAAGCACACTAGAGGGATCGCCCGGGGGTGATGTGGGACTAATCCAACTACGAGACTGCCGGAATAATCTGAGGCGGGGAATAATCCGAGGACATCAAGTCAAGTCGGTCCTAAGAAGTTGGTCCCATCACAACATGGATCCTGCTGGACTAGATTCGCTAATATCCCTCTGCAGGGGAGAACCTAGCTATGATACCATGTTGAAACAACCCATGCCCCAAAGTCAATCCCAAAACCCAGATTTTGAGATGAAGGGGGTAGGGTACATAAACACACGGAATGGATAACCTGGGGGCGATGCGGACGAATCTAACCATGAGACCGCCTGGATAATCCGAGGACATCAAGTCAAGTTGGTCCGACCACCACTAATCCCACTGGACTAGAACCGCTAACACTTCTTTTTTTGTTTTGATACACGGTTACATGAAATTTCATTTTGCCTTTACATAGAATAATTCTACTCTATGTAACTTTGATTGACTAAAACCACGATGCACTAATTAGTAATTAGTTTATTTTGTGTTCCTTGAAAGGATACTATAGTCAATTAAACAACCCTAATTGCTGGCAATAAAAAATACAATTTATTGGTGATGAAAACTTCTCCCTGCCTCCAAATTTGATGCAGTTTCTTCCAGTTTCTTTCCCCCACAAGTATCTCCCTTGCTGCAGCGGGCCATTATTCCTTCACGATCCGAGCAAGCGGCACTGGACAGTTAATTTCTTGTACTCAAGACGTCCGGCTCTGAGTGGTGGATGGGGAAAATTTGCTGTCAGCAATAATCTGGAAGCAGATGATGTCTGCGTCTTCGAGCTCATATCAAAGTCTCATATGAAAGTACATTTCTTCAGAGTCGTTGATGATGTCAAGCCCCTGCTGCGCGTCTCCAGCATCAAGAATATGATCTCTGGCGAAAACTTTAAGGCCTTGATCGACTCTCCGTGATCTCACAGGAGCTCTTCATAGATGCCTTAGAATTCTTAGTTTTTTCTTTCCGTTCTCCTAGAGTCTTAGAACTTCTTCTCTGGGTATTTGATGTCATTATCATTTATCCAAAAAATAAATTTGTTGTGAGCTAGACTTTTGTATTCAACATGATGAATAATTTCATTGTTATTTTTGCTTGGCATGTTTTAAGCACATTTGTTCTTTAAAACTTGCAGTACTCCACAGCTGATCTTCCTGGAAGCTAAAAGTTTTGACTTTTTCATACTTATATTACCATCAATAATGATAGAAAATATAAATAATATAGAGTAAATTCCAATACAAGTCAGGCAATATCTAATTTGAGACGTATGGTGTTGATTTAGACCATTATTTGGGATTTTATTATTTTATTGGAGCGTCTGATTGAGCTGTCACTGCTGTCTTTAATTGTTGATATTTTCTCTTCAAAAATATAGTCATATGCTTTGGAAATCAAATTTCTTTTGAATCATATGATTCAGTGATTTAATGTATGTTTGTGAGAGAGATAAGAAGTGGCAGTATAATTCAAACTGTTTATATTAGAGTAGGTTTTGGAGAAATTTGGGACATGGATAACACATGATAAGGTGATAGTGGAGTTACATGGAGTAGTCCCTGCACTAAAGATGACTGTTTGAGAACCTTCAAGTCATCAACCATTCTAACTTTATCTTTCCCGGAAAGCTGAATGTATAAGATAATACCTTGAGAAAAACTTGTCATATGATCAATGACGCCATAATCGATAATTGACTCAATAGGAGACTGCGCACTGGCAATTGATTTTGAAAGGGTTGGCATGATCATATGAGTTAGTTGGATTGGTGAGATACATCATTATTGACCAAGTAGCTCTTAAGCTAAGTTTGAAAACCAAATCCATTGTGTGATATTCAGCCTTGATCGTATGACGAGCAACAACTGATTGCTTCTTACTTCCACGTGATGAGATTCTCGTCGAAGTACATATAGAAGCCACTAATAGATCGACATTCGTCATTGAATCCAACATAGTCAACATAAGAATAAGTTATAAGCAAAAGAGTAGCAGATACTTGATAGATAAATCTTTGTCTTGGAGCGCACTTGAGATATCGTAGAATATACTCAACTGTTTGTAGATATGAGATCTTTATAGTGTGCATATATTGACCGACAACACTCACATCAAAGGATATGGATGGACATGTGACAGTCAAGTAAGTCATCTTCCCAACTAACCTTCAATAACACTGTGGATCGGGCTGCAGTGGGTCTGAGGTAGAGGCAATAAAGGATAATAAATTTGCTTTTGTAGGCATGCCAACAAATTTATACTGCCAAATAACACGCATCCTGGAGATGATTCCTGCAATAATTTTCCTGCGATAGAATGGGGGAATCACCTTGAGAAATTAGCTCATTCTTCAAGAAATAGCAATGGAAACCAAAAAATTTAGTGTCAAAGTGATTTCCAAATGAGCATTCACCTTTGAAATCGCTATAACATCATCTATGATAATGATGTCATCGACATGCACAACAAAAGTAATGCTTTCGTACAATGATGGATAGAAACACGGAAGTCAAACGAGTATCATCACAAGCCAATAACCTGAACAACTTGGATAAATCAATTTCATGGCTTGAGGCCGTCTTTGAGGAAAGGGGTCTAAATCTTGGCATCTCTCATCCATCGCAACACGCTATCATGAATGTTGTAGTACCTCTTGAATATAAAATGGAGTGGTGAACAAACAAATGTGAAGGCAAAACGTCAAATGATGAAATGAAATAAAATTTGATAAAACATGAGCATTATATGCACACTTATCTTTGCGAAGAGAACGGAGAAGATTTTTTTATGCAGAAGTATCATCAGTGAATGGTGAATTTAGATTGAGAACTCTCATGAAATAAATATTGTATATGTAAGGGGTGACCAATTCCAAATTGTTTCACATGTAATAGATTTATTGGTAGAGCTGGTGTAGAAGTTGGAACATGAGTATGTGGGAATGCTCGTGGAGCTGGACAAATAGGAATGAAGGACTCAACCATAGATGGGATAGGACGTGGCCAGATAGTAGAAGTTAATGTTGGGGTGTGGTGAAGTAGTAATTTTCAAGAAATGTGACATCTACGGAGACTACAAGTTTCTGACTCGTGGGAGTACTCTAAAAGAATATTTTGTCGCATGAGACGCCATATTGTCCAAAGGAGGACTCTACTAGTGGCCATAATAGAGGCATCCAAATATACGCTGTGTGAGAGCGAAAACAGATGTCGAAGGAAATTTAAGGAGATAGAGATAAAGTTGAAGACTGAGCTACATCAAGCAAATGACGATGTTGTCCAATAACATCATTTTGTTGTGGTGTATATAACATGTTGTCTAGTGATTTATGTCGAATGTTGTACAAGTCTCTTGGAACTCCTAAGTGCTTCCAAAATATTTGTACAATGGTTTTGATAGTGGTGGAAAATTAAGTACATATTTAATATATAAAGAATGAAAAATACATAAAAATTTTTAACGATCAAGCATAAAGAATAATCATGTCACCCTAGAGTGTCATCAGTAAATGTGACAAAATGTTCGTTTCAATTGTCGGAGGACTCTCTGGACTATATACGAACCTAGGTTCCTTCCACCACACCTAAATGCCTAACATAACTATTAACCATTCAATTCCAGCATGGGAATAGTATACCTCCCAAAAGGGGAGGAGAGGTGGGCATAAGCCCTTTCTTTGGGGTGAGAGGATGTAAAGTTTCAAGCACCTTTGTATGCATACCTAACTTATTAGTTATCTATGTATTTGAGACATTGAGCATATTTAAAAGATGTCTAAAACTATTTTGGCGTAGATTCATGGAATGGATATGATCGTTATGGAGAAGAATTTATGATTATGATGATCCTGCATCATTCTCCCAGATAACACGAAAAATCACAAGCATGGTTGATTGGTTGCACGCACAACACATCTTGTAAACGGGTGTCTATGGATCATCAGAAATATATAGTTCGGATTCGTAGCTTCTTGAATTTTCACAATAAATTGTTTTAGAAGATGTGGCCGTACCAGCCGCTTAGCCCTGGATGAACCGGCGTACTGCTAGGAATCGAATGCTTCTATGCTCATAGAGAACAAAACTAGAACTAAAAATTACAAATAGTTTAACCCACAAATATTCATGTGATTTGAAATTTCTTCTGCACCGCAGCTGTGCGCAGGTATCTTATTTGCGCCTTTTTTTTTGCTTTGATATACAATTACTCGAAATTCCTCGAGTAATTCAACTCTATGTGAATTTGATTGGCTAAAACCAAGATGCACTCATTAGTAATTAGTTTATTTTGTGTTCCTTGAAAGAGTACTATAGTCAATTCTTAAACAACCCTAATTGTTGGCAATAAAAGATGCAATTTATTGGTGATGAAAACTTCTCCCTGCCTCCAAATTTGATGCAGTCTTTCCCAGCTTCTTGCCCCCACAAGCATCTCCCTAACTGCGCCGGGCCATTATTCCTTCATGATTCGAGCAAGCGGCGCTGGACAGTTAATTTCATCTACTCGAGACGCCCGGCTCTGAGCGGTGGATGGGGAAAATTTGCGGTCGGCAATAATCTGGAAGTAGACGATGTCTGCGTCTTCGAACTCGTAGCAAAGTCTCATATGAAGGTGCATATTTTCAGAGTCGTCAATGATGTCAAGCCCCTGTTGCGCGTCTCCCGCATCAAGAATGCGATTTCCGGCGAAAATTTTAAGGCCTTGATCGACTCTCCGTGATCTCACAGGAGCTCTTCATAGATGCCTTAGAATTCTTTTTTTTTTTTCATTTCTCCTAGAGTCTTAGAACTTCTTCTCTTGATATTTGGTGTCATTATCATTCATCAAAAAATGAAATTTGTTGTGGGCTAGACATTTGTATTCCACGTGATAAATAATTTCATTGTTATTGTTTCGTTGACATGTTTTTAAGCACATATGTTCTTTAAAGCTCCGTTTGGGGGGACTTATTTTCACCGGTCAAGCGGTCATGACCACATGAACCGGGACTTAATTAAGGTCCGGTTCATGCGGTCATGACCGCTTGACCGGTGAAAATAATCGAGTGTTATTGAACATAAAAAATGAATGGAGTTCAGTAGTTGGGAGTTCACAATACCACGGTTCCTGCCAAATGGACCCTTCTGGATTTATAAATTTTTTCTTTTTATATTGGCTCTTTTGTTACAGAATAAAATGTTGTGCCATTGACAAATGAGCTGTAAATGAATTACTGTCACTCATTTATTAAAAAGTTGAATATTATATCGGTATAATATATAGATTTATTAGTAACAAGTGCACAATTAACCTTCAGGGTTATTTTAATCAAGAATTTTCAGGGGAAATTATTATAGTTTAAAATTTATACATAATTTTTTTAAAAAAATAATAGGTTATTCTTGATTTATTGTTTTAATATCTAGCGTATATAAATATATATATGACTCAGTGGTATTTTCGGCCGTCCCTCTCTTTTATATAAATTTTTTGTACAGAATTGAGCTATGGGTAGGAGATGATAAATTATGGCGATTGTTATTAGCACTATATTTTTGGATATTCGCACAACGTTTACTCCTAATTTTTCGCGCCTTTTGAAAATACTCCTTGTACATGCATTTTTAGGAAAAGTATTCAACACGAAAGTTGTAGATCACGACGAGATCTACAACTTTCGTGTTGAACACTTTTCCTATAAATGCATGTATAAGGTGTATTTATAAAAGGCGCGAAATCTGAGTGTATTTTCTAATGTACGTCTTGTACATGCATTTTTAGGAAAAGTGTTCAACACGAAAGTTGTAGATATCGTCGAGATCTACAACTTTCGTGTTGTATTTATATATACTATATTAAAATTGAAAAACATTAAATTTTTGTTTGACACGATGATGACATTCATAAATGCATGAATTAAACTGTGATTCATTAAAGATCACCTAATAAAAATCATCCATTTGGACATAAAATGGGATGAAGTTCCTAATGAGGTTCCTCTGAACGGGTTCGGCCAAACTGTGGCTACAGCAAGCACAACTGTAGTAATCTCTTGCAAAGAGCAACCTCGCGGCACGACCGCCCGAGCCGTTCTGTGGTACCACGCGGCAATCGCCCTACACGGTGAAGGCCACGCATGGGGGTTCCCCCGCGTTTCGAGTCCCCCGCACACGGGAATCATCGGGCGCACAGCAGTACGCGCGCGGGATTAATCCTCATTGGCACTGTGCGTGTGGGATTAACCGCGCGCACGGGATTAATTCCGGGCACTGTTGGGGATTAATCCCACGCAGCATAAGCAATCCAGCCAATGAGGATGGGGATTTCCCCATTGGCTGGAAGAGGTGCTGACCAAGTCAACGCCCATTTAAGCGCTGTCTTGGTCAGTGCCTAATTTTGGCCTTCCTGTTGGGGAGTGTTGGGCACTCCCCAACAGGGATGGTGGGCTAACCGCCGGGGTGGTTAGTGGGGGACGCCGGCATGTGCCGGCGGCACGTCCCCCCTCACTTCCTCGGAAGCTATCGCCGTCGTTTCCCAAATTCATGACCGTCGCCGTCATCGTCTCCCAACATCACGGTCGTCGCCCCTCTCCTCCGCGGACGTCGCCGTCGTCGCTCCGCTCTCCCGTGGCTACCGCCGCTGTCTTCAAACGTCGCTGCCATCGCCGCCATTATTTCTATACTTCACGGCCGCCACCGCCGTCGTATCCCAATGCCACGGCCGCCGCCGCCGTTATTTCCTGACTCCATGACCGTTGCCGCCGTCATCCGTTTCTCCCGCGCCGCCTCCGCCATCGTCTCCCAACTCCGCGGCCGCCGCCGCCGTTATTTCCTGACTCCGCCACCGCCGCCGCCGTCGTCCGTTTCTCCCGCGGCCATCGTCGTCCGTTTCTCCCGCGGCCGCCGCCGCCTTCGTCTCCCAATGCCGCGGCCGCCGCCGTCGTCTCCCAACGCCGCGGCCGCCGCCGTCGTTATTTCCTGACTCCACGGCCGCCGCCGCCGTCGCTCATTTCTCCAGCGGCCGCCGCCGCCGACACTCCTCTCTTCCTCGGAGGTCGCCACCGCCGGCCGCTCCCCACTTTCCGCCGCCGGTGTGGCTGCCGCCCGCCCTCCCAGCCGTTGGCTGCGATCTCCCTCCTCGCCGGCAAGTTCGCACCACCCCCTCCTCTCTTTCTTCTTAAAACCCAAGGTCCAAGCCCATCAAGCTCCTTCCCCTTCCCTTGATGATTGACACATGGATGAGCTGCGGATAACCGCGCAACCTCCATAATCACTCATGAAGCCTATAAATAGGGCCCCAGACCCCCCTTTAATTCTGATTCTCTCCTCCCTCGGAAAAATCCTCTTACGGATTCTCTCTCTCCTTCTTCCTTCCTCCTTCATCTTCTTCTCCTTCTTCGAAGATCTTCAAACGCTCCTTGAAGATCTTCATCGTCTTCAACGCCTCATTCGAAGATCTTCATCTTCTTCGCCCAGGAAACCCTCCTATGGATTTTATCTCTCCATTTCTCTTCCTTTCGCGCGTCGCCTCCATTGCGCGTGTTGCCTTCCTCGCGCACGCTCTCTTCCTTGCGCGCTCCCGTGCGCATCGCCTCCTTGCGCACTCTAGCACACATCTCTTCCTTGAGCGCTCCCGCGCGCGTTCTCTTCCTTGCTCGCTCCCGCGCGCATTTCCTTGGGCGCTCCTACGCGTGTAGCCTTCCTTGCGCTCTCCCGCCCGCATCGCCTCCTTGCCCGTTCCAACGCATGTCGCTCCCATATGCGGGTCTCTTTCTCTCATGCTCCACGCACTCTCCTTCTGCAAACGCCCTGCGCTCTCTCTATTTACCCGCAACCGCTCGGCGCGCCCTCCTCCGGCAAGCGTCTAGCTCGCTCTCCTTTAGCAAACTCGCAGCACGCTCTTTGCCAGCAAGCGCACCACGCGCTTTCGAACAAGCACTTCATCTACCGATAAGACAACCAAATAACGTTTCTCTAAAAGACAGTCAGAGACAAGAAGTGGAGGGTAAGACGTGCTAAGCGCGCCTCCGAGCCTTAAAACTCCAGACATCAGAACATGTACAACAAGCTACACGCGCCTCCGGGAATTATTAGAAGACTCTAGAATTAATACAACAAGCGTATCGCTCCCCGCAGCACTCGAAGAAATAATTAGCTATGTGAGTGGTGGTCTGTCACACTGCAGGTTCTCTCCCCCCCCAGTAATTGTAACGACAGGCGACCTGTCGCCCTCGAGTTCTTGGAAAAGTCCTGTAACATCACTCGGATCTAGTTGAGGTTTGGTAGGCACATATCCGGCCACGGGGTTTTCACCTCTTTTTGGGGTTTTCCACGTCAAAAAAAATTACCTTGTCAAGTTTCTATTTTCATTGACTGTTTTCGCGCTTGACCGTTCCGGAAGCTAAGACGGTACAAGAATTCCGGCCCGACCGAGACGTCGAGTTACTCCGCAACTGTTCCTTAGATTTGGCGTTAGCGAATGACAATTTAACCCTCATGTCCATGACCTGTACCACCGTGCCAAACGGAGCCTTAAACATTCACTTTCTATACTATATAAAGTGGAACATTATTATAATTTTAGATATTAGACTTACGTAATAATATCTCACACACAAACCAAAAAAAATATTCTATAATCCAGTAAAATATAGTTCAAAACACAACACAAAAATGATTTTATATGTATTTTTATATAAAAAAAATAAACTTCCTCAGAAGATAAATTATATCACACAAATAGAATAATAATATTTTTATTACATGTCATTAGCTCACCCAAAAATAAAAATAATAATAATAATAAATTAACATATAATGCCAATAGAGGTATTATAAGATCGGCGATGTAACGACGCAAAAAATATGATGCATATGGAAATGAAACATACTCTCTAAACCCTAAAACTAATAAAGATAGTATAATAAAAGAACACTTGCTAGCTCTTCACAAAATCCTACTTCACTCCTCTCTTGTACAAGGAGAAATTATGAAGAAAAATACTAATAAAATTGAAAGAACTACAATCTAATACCTATTGGAAACAGCTCTATGTAATTATATAGTTTATTTGAGCAAGGAACATTTAAATTTGTTAAGTACTATACCCACATTGTTGAGTACATATCACAGTCTCACAAGGTTTGTTTGGCAGTGCGGTGGCAAATCAGGAACGTAGAGGTTATGAATCGTTATTTCTGAATGCTCCTGTGATATGATCATTTTCACATAATCGCTATTGTGCGTGATTTTTTTCTACCGTGTTCTCCTCAAATATGGCCTAATTAATTTTATTCAACCACCATACAAATATAAACCATTGCCTCAATATCATGTTTATTATGGTCCTTTGAACTATTTTACCTTCTAACTTCCATTATTAAGGTTCCTTTTTCATTTAAGATGTAGGACTCATAGAGAGCAACATGATGAACAAATTTAACTAAGATAAAGATTGTAAAGCTGTAGATGAGAAGGTCAAAATGAGTGGCTCCAAGAATTTTGCAAAATGGATAATTGGTTTGGATATTCCTTTCGCCGCGACAATTAATTTTGATCGAGTACTTTCATGTCAAAAAGGGTGGCTAGCTAGATGAGGAAGAAATGACTCCGATAAAATAGAAACAATCAAAAAAATTGCTAGAGGAATATGATGTTTAACCTCCCTCGTTGAAATTCCTTGATCCGACCATAGGCAGAGCGATCATAATGAGGCCATGGCACAAAAGATAAACCACTCCTTTCAAAGCATCATAGAGGACTACACAGGCATGGAATTAATACCAAACATACAGACTATTATTTGTGATGTTCCAAAAATGTGTTGAATTGATTTGGTTTTCAAATCCATGTGATTCACCTTTCCCACCTACCGAACATCAATGAAAACTTTTCTTCAAGCCGCTCACGTGCAACAAGGTGAAGGTGTCGGACATGTGAAATGATTATATAAAGAGATGGATTGTGATTTGGAATCACACGTTC
Organism: Platanthera guangdongensis; assembly: GCA_039583875.1. Classification (NCBI taxonomy): domain Eukaryota; kingdom Viridiplantae; phylum Streptophyta; class Magnoliopsida; order Asparagales; family Orchidaceae; genus Platanthera; species Platanthera guangdongensis. The sequence goes on from CM077163.1 coordinate 238,722,907, forward strand.
GCACCACTCATGATTTATCGTCTTGGAGGTGGATCTACAGAGAAGAAGGTGGCAAGGCTATATAGGTTTGTGGTGAGTGCAACAAGGTTATAGTGGGGCAAACAACATAGTGAGCATCATCATGCTTATTACACACAAACTACGCATTATTTTGCATCGACTTTTCTAGCGGCTGCAATGGTTGATCGTCAGACGACGAGCGTTTGTTCTGACACAAAATTTTGTGTGTTCGTTTTACATATTGAAGTCAAGTTTATTTGCGTTTGTTCTGACACAAAAATTTGTGTGTTCGTTTTACATATTGAAGTCAAGTTTATTTGCTTTACTGCAAATGTTTGAACATCTCAGTTCTCATGCATTATATTTTTCGAACTTTTATCTCATAACTTGAGTACTGTAGTTTTATAGTGTCAATAAAATTGTACAAAATACATATTTTCTTATGACCTTATGTTTAGATTTGCTTGTGAATTGCTCTTCCGCGATCGAAAATCCAAACAAAATTATCACTCGTTATCGTCTTCAAACGCTTACCATTTTTCCTAGTTCTTGGAGGAGAAGTCCTTCACACTCTCAATCAATGAATAGTCCTTAAATAAATAGCGTAGACTTCGTAATTCTCACTCGTGTTCTTTCTCTTGACTGTGGCATCTCTCGTATTACTTGGGTCCTGTTTGGCACGGTGTTGACGGTCATGAACATGGGGGTTAAATTGTCATTCGTTAACCATCACCTAAAGAACTTCATCCACTTTTATGCTTAAAAGGATGATGTTTGTTAGGTGATTCTTAACAAATGACGGTTTAACTCATGCGTTTATGACCACTATCACCATGCCAAATGGAGCCTTAACCTCAATTGATTGGGCAATACTCTTATGTTAACTTTTCCCATACATTTTAGGCTCCAATAGAGAGAGAAATTATATTTCATGATTTAAAAAGTATTTTTTTTGAGAGTTGATTGAAATTTTATAAAGAAAATTGATAGGATATACAACTATACAAGTAATAAAGTTGAAGGTACACTTTATTGTTAATTTAAGAATATCTAATTATTAGTAAAACTCTAAAACGTGATGAAATGATAAATGAGTGAGATCATAAAATCAACAGAAGAGAAACGACACCTGTCCATCTCCGAGTATTCAACCAATGCAAGAAATTATACAAAAAAATATAAATATTGCATTACCATTCAAAATATATGAATTATTCTATTTTCTTTAATAATTCTTTTTAGCAACATTTTAAATCTGCATTAATTCGATCTTTTAAAAAAAATGAAATGAATCGACAAAATTAATTAATTAAACCGAATGAATTTTAAGAGTCAGAAGTTTCGTTGCTTCTACTACGACCAAGCCGGAGCTCCAAATCCAAATCCTCCGCCCCGGCCTCCGTGTCTTTGTTCGGCCCGCCACCGCCGCTAGGCTCTCCCAATCCCAACTGCAGTTCTTCGCCGGCGAGCACCAGCTCATTCCTATCTTGACCGCCGCCGGCAGCGGACGACGAGGAACTGGCCGGAAAGTAGACGGAATAGTTTGACGAGGTTGACTGAACAGCAGCTTGAGGTACTTGGGGAAGGCGTTGGTCTGATCTGGAATAAGGATGGTAAACTTCGTCGGCCCTTTTGGGTGCCGGCGGGGACAAGCGGGCGGCCGGCCGGATCTTGCTCCGATCTCTCCGGTGGATGTTCATGTGGCCGCCGAGAGCCTGCGCGGTGGAGAAGCCTCTCTTGCAGAAAACGCACTCGTAGAAGCGGCCGGAACCTGTGGAAAGGCCGGCATCGTCTCCGGCGGACTCCGGCGAGTCGGCCTCATTGAGATGCTCCTGCTCTCCTCCCTCCATCGATTCAATTAATTCAGATAAAATGGATGATGAAGGGAGCTTTTACAGGAGATCGAGCTGATGGGGGCCGGCTCTTCAACTTCATATATATATACTCCTGTGTAGCTGGCCGGCCGGAGACAAGAGAGAAGACGCATTCTCTCTCTCTCTCTCTCTCTCTCTCTTAGTCAATACTCTCTCTCTTATTCAATATGTTTTTTTAGAGAAAAAACTTGGCGCCAAATGTATTCTCTACATTTGGCCAAATGTATTCTCTACATTTAAGTTTAATGCAACAGTCTATTCAATAACGATATTTTACAATAAATCAATGCGATTGTTATGGTCAAATTGAAATTGGATACGTGCAGATCAATCTATTATAAGTGCAGATCAAATTATTACGTGCAAATCAAAATTAAAATTTAAAAACAATCATGTTAAAATATCAGAAATTGAAAGAAAGTTTAATGATGAAAGTAGTAAAAAAATATAACATTAAACTTTGAATTACAAATTATAACAAAATTGAATTTTTTTTAAATCATCGTGTAAGTCTTATTCTTGTTCCAACTTTAGCTTGAATACTTGCATCTATCAAAAAAATGTATCAAACTTTTAAGATTCATCATACAATGTAATTTAATTGAATATGTGGCTACTTTATAGTACCTGTAGTCCAAAATTTGGGAAGGAAAACATGTTTTACTTCAAGTTTAATGAAATTTATTAGTAAGCCCATTTTGACACCTGTAAAATGTATATTTGTTAGTGAACAATATTAAAAGAAATGAAGTCATAAAACTTTATATTTTTGAATTTAATGGTTATCATTGCTCAGCAATCTCTTCATGATATCTCCTCCAAATCGAGATCGTTGGAGGAAGTGGACAATCATTCATCATCTTTAGTTGTACAAAAAGATTTCTATGAATGAATCCCATGAATAGTGTTCTTCGAACAGCCGGAGGCGGTGAATGCAATGACAAGAAAGTGAAAGACTGAAACATGCTGAAGTGGACTACTGCAATATTATAGCAAGAAGCAATAATCAATCCCATATTAGGCATGGTCATCCACTTATCCAAAGGAGCGGGAGCAACTGTACAGTCCAAGGAATTTTGCAATTCAATTAATTCTTCTCGTCGTTCCAAAAAGAGCATCATATAAGATATCTTTTTGTTGTAGTTCCCTTGATAGATCATTGTGCACCTGTAACCAATCATCCACCATTTCCATTCTGTTGCTAAAAACCTGGAGAGCGGCGGTGCGGAGAACGTTGGTGCGGGGAGCGACGAGATCAGGTGCCAGGCGAAGCGGGGAAGCGACGAGATCAGCTCCACGAGATGAGGGGAATGGTTTGCCCTGAGCCATTATATTAGGGTTTATATAATATTTATTTAATATTCTTTAAATTCATTTTTTGGTTTACACCTATCCAATTTCGGTTTGCCCATATCAATCGCCTAAATCAAATATGTAATTTTATTCTAGAAAAGATAAAACGGTTATTACTAGCCAGTGGTGTTCAAAAAGTCTGATAGGGTCGAGTTTGGGCCGGACTGATCGGGCCCGATATTTTTGCTAAATGGATTCAGCCCGAGCTAAACTTGAGTCAGGCCAGGCCATGCTCAGTCTCCCTGTCAAAGATGAGGCCCGATAAGGCCCTTCAGGCCGGCCCGGGCCTGGCCGGCCTGAATACCAAACAAGCGGGATTTTGAATCCCGATTAAAATCCTGCCAAATCCCCAGGATTTCCCGCCTAGCCTAGTTCCAGGTCCATGCTAGGCCCGGTGCCCGGGCGGGCTTTGCCTGGCCCGGGCCAGGCTTCAGATCGGACAACCAGCTAGTATGGGGGCCTGGTAAGGTCCCCAAGCCCGGCCTTGGCCCGGACCTAACCAGGCTTTTTTCGGGCTTGGGCCAGACCCGGGCTTTTTACACACAGCTATTACTAGCACCTTATTTTTAATTATCTATAATTATTTGGTAACCTCAAATCACCGTTTTTTTAATATCCACAAATAAAATTTTAAAGAAATTATAACTTGTACAATACTTAAATAGGAAACATATTCAACATTGTTAAATGCATGCCACTTTTGACTAGATGTAGGTCGCTGATATATGCAGGTCATGTTTTTATACACACACCAAGTTTTAGAATGATTTTTTTTCATGCATGTGAAGAACAACAACAACGGTTCATACAAAGTCAAGATATAAAATTATTAAAGAGCATGCGGCTAAAACTATCATGCAGCTAAAACTATTTCGAGTAACAGTGCTATTTGAAAATTCCATCAATAAAACCATTAAGTCAGCTATTACATATGTAAACTCGACCATGCGGCTAAAACTGTTGTTGGTCCACACTAAATGGACTCTTCAATGTATAAGATTGATTTGGATAGAAGTTAATTGAAGTTTAACTTGCTAAAGAGCATTTTTAGTCAATCAACTATAAAGAAAAATAATTACTGATTATTGATATTTGGTATGTTATAGAATGAAAATGAGTGATAAGATGATGAAAGCTTTTGCAAAATGCTAGAATGAAAATGAGTAATAAAAGGTGATTGTTATTAACACTATAATTTTCGCTAGTCGCACTACATTTTCTCTTAGATTTTCGTGCCTTTTGAAATTACCCCTTGTACATGCATTTTTAGGAAAAATGTTCAACACAAAAGTTGTAGATTTCGACGAGATATACAACTTTCGAGTTGAACAATTTTCCTAAAAATGTATGTACAAACACGTACTTTGAAAATACACTCAGATTTCACACCTTTTAGAAATATGCTTTATACATGCATTTTTAGGAAAATTGTTCAACACAAAAAGTTGTAGATATCGTCGATATCTACAACTTTCGTGCTGAACACATTTCCTGAAATTGCATGTACAAGACATATTTCGAAAAGGCGCGAAAAATTGGGAGATTTTGGGTTACAACTAGCCAATTACGGATTGCGGTTAACAATCACCTTAATTAATTCACGATTGATTCAGTCATTCCCACACGCAGGCTTTTAATTTTACAACAATTTAAGGGAATAAAGCTCATTTGGGGAGACTTATGCGATCGTAATCGCTTGACCGGTGAAAATAAGTCCCTCAAACGGAGCCTAAACTGCTATTTTATATTTATTACATATAATATAAATGGAGAGAGAGAGAGAGGGAGGAATTGGACATCTGTAGCAAACTCAAAGATTTGGAACTGGCATGGCTTACTTGAACTTCCGGTCTCCCTCTCCCTTCAGAAATAATTTTGCCGCATCTGCTTTATTAATTTATTATTGATTTTAAGTATTATTTATTTATTTATTTGCATTTGAGCCTCGGTTGACTGCCCTTATCATTTATTATTTTCGTCCGAAGTAATTTCTCTCTCTTTAACTTTACTCATGCTCTCTTTGTTTTGGCGTATTGGCAATTTGGCGGTGTCATTTTAAGCATTTTGGAAACAATTCAGTTACCCTCAACTGCCAAATTTAGCTAGCACATATATTTCATCCTTCCAGAGAGGGCTACCGGGAAAAAAGGACCGAGATCGTCTCCATTTGGGGCGAACTGGAGGGGTCCAGTTCGCGGCCTAGATTTCGCCTCCAAAATCTGACGGCGTAGAAGAAGTTAACTCCACTCACGGGGCCCGCTTGCCATATCAGCTGCGAGTGGAGTTCCGTCGTCCGATTTCCAAAGTGAAATCAGGGCCGCGAACTGGATTCCCTCCAGTTCGCCCCAACTGGAGAGGATCCGCGTCCGGGAAAAAATCATAAAGGATAGGCTGCATACAGTTCTTCCCGAGCTTGAAGCATTTGGCGGCCTCCTATCGATCGGTACAAATCTGCGGTGTCCTCATGTTGGGGTTGTATGCTTGATTACCTTTTCTTTGTTCTTTTAATTTAGGGTATCTCTGTAATAACTTTTAATACAGAGACCTTTTGTTTTTTGCCCATCCCAGTAAGCATATATATTGCTAACTGGGACCTAGGTCATGTGGTAAAAACGCAGTCCTGCCCGCATCCAGTGACGACACCTGTTTTTCCTCCTCTTTGTTTCTTCCTGTTCTGTGCTTTGCTCCCTGTTCTTCCCTGCAGGTACTCAGTTGAAGATTAGTTCAAAATCTACATTTGGTATCAGAGGGAGGTTATCCTTGTGCCATCTGAGATCCTGCGCAGTATCTTTTTTCTTTGGCCTTGCTCTTCTTCTCATGGCTGCCACTTGTCAGATTTTCTCCTACACACAAACAGGGATTCCCATTTTTGAAGGGGAATCATATGATTATTGGAGTAAACAGATGAAAGTGTTTTTCTTGTCTCAAGGACTTTGAGATTTGGTAGAGAATGGCTATCCTCTCATGGAAGCCTCTACCTCCACAGACAAAGGTGATAAAACTAAGGCAGATGTTGCCGCCCTACAGCTCCAGCTTGAAACACAGAAGAGAGATGCCAAGGCCTTTCTCTGTATTCAGCAAGGAGTCGGGAGGTCCATACTACCCCTTATCATCGATGCCAACACATCTCAAGAGGCCTGGACAATACTGAAAACTGAATATAGAGGAAGTGATAGAGTCATTGTCATTAGACTCACGAATCTTTGGCGTGATTTTGACAGCCTCAACATGAAAGAAGGAGAATCAGTGCAAGCTTACCTCTCCAGAACCACGACCATAGTAAATCAAATTAAGACCTATGGAGATGATCTACCAGAAAAAGGGTGGTGTCCAAAATCCTTAGCAGTTTGACAGTAAGGTTTGAAAATGTTGTCATTGCCATAGAGGAATCCAAGGACATTACCAAACTCTCCACAGCAGAACTCATGAGCTCTCTTCTCAGCCATGAAGAGAGGATGAAGCGCAAGGAACCTTCAGTTGAACAAGCTTTCCAAAGTCAGCTGTCCCTGAGCTCCCAGAAAAAGGATCGTGGAGCAAATTCATCTCTATCTTATCTTAGAGACAAAGGGCTTGACAATAGAAGCATGCTCTACTGTAAATTGTGCAACAAGAACACACATCACACCAAGGATTGTCTCTCCAGATGTAAAAGGTGCAAGAGAAACAATCACCTTCAGAAGGACTGCTTGTTCCGTGAGATAAAATCAAAAGAAGAAGTAAACTTCACCCAAGAAAATGAATCTCTATTTTATTCTTCCACCAGTCCTGAAGGTTCTGAAACTGAAGTATGGTTCCTGGACAGCGGTTGCTCCAACCATATGTCCAATAACAAAAACAATTTTGTCCAACTTAGTGAAGATGATAAGTCAGAAGTGATCATGGGAGATGGGCATGTTAAAACCATTGAAGGAAAAGGGACAATGGCAGTCAAGTTAAAGAGTGGTGCAGTAAATTATATTAATGATGTTCATTATGTGCCTGGCTTATCTCAAAACCTTCTCAGTGTTGGGCAGCTGCTAAATAAGGGCTATAAGCTCATATTTGATCAGGGAGAGTGCATCATCCTAGACAAAAGAACACAACAGCTCGTCACCGTGGTTAAGATGTCCAAGAACAAGATCTTCCCATTGTCTATGTCGTTGAGTCTCTCAAATGAACAACACAACAATCCTAACAGTGATGTAAACTCAGCCCTCAGCAGTATTGCAGATCCAATGCTATGGCATTGTAGATGTGGGCACCTGAACTTTGGAGCCATGGACACACTAAAAACCTTAGTGAGGGGAGTTCAGGGGGATTTCACTGAACACCAATTCTGTGAGACTTGTGCAGAGAACAAAATTCACAGAACCACAGTGCCTAAACAAACCCACTGGAGAGCAACTCTTCCTCTTGAACTAGTCCACACAGATGTCTAGGGACCAGCCACCACTCCAACCTTTGCTGGAAAAAGGTATTATCTACTTCTCATTGATGATTTTAGCAGGATGTGCTGGTTGTACCCCATCACCCAAAAATCAGAAGTATTTCAAAAGTTTCAGTTGTTCAAGAGAATGGTAGAACAAGAATCCAACCACAAAATAAAGTGCCTAAGAACTGACAGGGGGGAGAGTTCCTCAGCTCCGAGTTCAACACTTTCTGTGAAGTGCAAGGAATTAAAAGACACCTCACAGTTCCCTACACACCTCAGCAAAATGGAGTAGTGGAGCGCAAGAACAGGACAGTGGCTGAGATGGGGAGAAGCATGTTACAACACAAGAAGTTGCCAAAGGAATTTTGGGGTGAGGCAATGCACACTGCCGTACATATCATCAACAGGGCCCCCACCAGGTCTTTGCAGAACTCCACACCATATGAGACATGGTATAGAAGGAGGCCCTCCATTCATCATTTTAGGCTTTTTGGATCCATTGCCTATGCCTTAAATACAAAAGAACATAGAGATAAGCTTGAGAAGAAGGGTGAAAAGTGCATTATGGTGGGATATAGCCAAGAGTCCAAGGGGTACCGTTTATACAATCCTGTGACAAAGAAACTAATCATAAGTAAAGACACTGTATTTGATGAAGGAGTTTGGGACTGGCAAACTAGTGAGGATCAGAACCCCTTGTTTGTAGAGGAAATGGAGGATGCTGCAGGAGTCACCTGTGAAGGATCTCACAGTCCTCTACCCTCATCTCAAGACATGGAAAAGCCTCCTAATGAAACAAGGTATGATTCATCATCTCCTCCTAAAAACTTTCGTTGTCTAGCCGACATATATGATTCATGCCACATAGCCCTCATCTGTAAAGAGCCCTCAAGTTTCTCTGAAGCCGCAGCTCAACCCCAATGGACTGAAGCCATGGATGCAGAAATCAGTATGATTAAAAAAACAATACTTGGGTCTTGGTAGACAAGCCATCTCACCATACCATCATTGGATTGAAGTGAGTGTATAAACTTAAATTAAATGAAAACGGGGAAGTGCAAAAACATAAAGCCAGGCTTGTAGCCAAAGGCTATTCACAAAAACCTGGAAGGGATTTCACTGAAACTTTTGCGCCGGTTGCCAGAATGGAAACAATCCGCACACTTCTTGCCTATGCTGCTCAACAAGAACTTGAAATTCACCAACTTGATGTGAAATCGGCCTTCCTAAATGGTGAATTAAGTGAAGAAATATTTGTGCAACAGCCGGAGGGATATGTGGTGAAAGGAGAAGAAGAGAAAGTTTATAAACTCAATAAGGCTCTATATGGGCTTAGACAAGCACCAAGAGCCTGGAATGCAAGAATTGATGCATTCTTCTGTAAAAATGGCTACACTAGAAGCCCCTATGAAGCATCACTGTACTACAAACTTTTTCCAGACAACTCATTTGTGCTCACTTGCATTTATGTCGATGATTTAATGGTTATTGGATCATCCCCTAAGCTCACTGATGAATTCAAACAGGTCATGCAAAAAGAATTTGACATGAGTGATTTGGGAGTCATGAAATACTTCCTGGGACTTCAGATTGATCAATTTCCAGGTTACGTTTTTGTACATCAGAGTAACTACCTACAAGAAATGTTGAAAAAGTTTGGAATGCAGGATTGTAAGCCAACTGCAACACCGATAACCACCAGTGAGAAACTGCAGAAAAAAGATGGAGAAGAGAAAACCAGTGCAGAAACGTATCGCAGTATTGTTGGTTCTCTCATTTATTTGACAAATAGCCGACCGGATATTGAATACGCAGTGAGTATTGTTTTCAGATATGTTAGTGAACCAAACATCAGTTATATGAAGGTCGTAAAGAGGATACTCAGGCCTTCAGGGCACACAAACATGTGGCCTATTATACAGAGCAGAAGGGGGTGAAGAAGAGAAGCTAGTGGGGTACTCAGACAGTGATTGGGCAGGGTGTGCTGATGACAGGAAAAGTACCAGTGGATTTGTATTCCAGTTTGGAAACAAATCTATCTCCTGGAGTTCGAGGAAACAACACAGTATCGCCCTTTCTTCTGCGGAGGCTGAATACATGGCCATAGGAGAAGCTGCAAAGGAGGCCATTTGGTTAAATCACCTAATCGAGGAGTTAAAGAAGGAGAAGCAAACACCAACGACACTGTTAATTGATAGCACTTCCGCCATTTCGATCAGCAAAAACCATGTGTTCCATAACCGCACAAAGCACATACATATAAAGCACCATTTTGTTAGAGAGTTATTGGAGAAGAAGGAGATTGAGCTCGTCTATTGCAACACGAAGGAGCAGCTGGCCGACGGAATGACAAAAGCCCTATATGTGGATAAATTTCAAGCCTTCCGCAAGCGACTTGGGGTCGTCGATCGCAGCGACACCCTAAATTAAGAAGGGGAATGTTGGGGTTGTATGCTTGATTACCTTTTCTTGGTTCTTTTAATTTAGGGTATCTCTGTAATAACTTTTAATACAGGGACCTTTTGTTTTTTGCCCATCCCAGTAAGCATATATATTGCTAACTGGGACCTAGGTCATGTGGTAAAAACGCAGTCCTGCCCGCATCCAGTGACGGCGCCTGTTTTTCCTCCTCTTCGTTTCTTCCTGTTCTGTGCTTTGCTCCGTGTTCTTCCCTGCAGGTACTCAGTTGAAGATTAATTCAAAATCCACACCTCATACTTTGATCTGAATAATCCCGACCCGACCATCTTCTTCTCTGCCTTCCGTTCGAACTCATCCCCCTTCACCGTCTGATCCGACATCTCTTTCACATGCCTGCCTGCCTCTCTATCTGATTCCCACCTCTTTATTCTCTACACCCTGGCAGAAGCAGAAGCTCAACCCAGCTGATGACTGACCAGAAATCAGAGACTCGAGAAGGAGAAAGGTCGAAGAAATCGGAAGAGTTCACAAGCAAGTTTCGCAGAGCAGCGGGGTTCGGGAGAATTGTAAAAGGGGAGGAGGTTTTAGGCCTGATATTAGAGGCTCGTTTTAAAATTGGGTTGCCAATAGCCAAAGCCGAGCTGTCAATATAAACACTCTAAAAAAATCATAGACATATACTTTGAAGAGAAAATCAAGCATTGTTTGCATGTCTCGTACGTTATAGCTGCTTTACGCTGGAATTAAGGGACAAACAGAAGATTGTGATTTGCTTCATGACCGTCTGCACTTTTCTTCTCAAGAAATGAAAATCAGTCTTTAGTAAAGGATTCAAGTTACATTGGTTCGTAGGTTATAGTGGTCTTAGCTTTATATTCAACGACTTTAGATGATCGTTGCATAACATTTTATTTCATACTTTTTCAGAACCATGCATCATCCACTATTGGATTTTCTATATATCATTGGATGATCTAGCCAAATCAGCATCACACAAGTAGGGGTGCAACTCGGATCAGTTCGATTCCACTTAGGCATGTGCAAAAATAACCGAAAACTGAGAATTGGACAGAAACCGAACCCGACGGTTCGGGATCGGTTCTCACTTTACATGTTTCGGATATGGATATGAGAAATACTAGAACCGCAGATTCGGTTCGGTTCTCGGTTCTTGTGGTCGGGACTCGAAAGTGATTCCTTTCAGAAGAAAAGCATTAATAAGAATATGAAATGAAATTTTCTCAATTCAAAGATGTTCCAGAACAATCAATTTTTATTTTTATTTTTAAAAAATCAATTATTAAATGCAGAATCACTGAACCCGAAATCAAAATTCAACCCACGCCGACACGATTTGTCCTACTCCCACGGCAGCACGGCTCACATCTCACGCAGTAAGCCAATCACGCTATTTTGGGGATTATGGGAATAGACGGTTACGCTATATATGATTGTAATACCGCAGATCAATGCTCAATCTTTCCTGTAAACTCTTCCAAAAGCGAGATGTAAACCGAGAGTCTCGATCTGATACAATACTGCAGACACTTCATGTAACCTGATGACATCATCCAAGTATAACTCAGTTATATTCCTCATGGAGTAGTCGATCTTAAACAGCACAAAGTGAGCACACTTCGTCAATCTGTCCACAATAACAAAAAAAAATAATATTTAGGTGATAATCAATCCCTAATCAATTGTTATTCCTATTATTTATATTAAATAAAATAAAGTAAACATGTAAATAAATGCAACCCTCAAAATAGTCTTTTGGTAAACCTTCATTCTCCGTTTTAACAATTCAAAACGTCATTTTGAGCCTTCAACTGTTCAACGTCATCGCATCTCTCTCCCTCTGTTCCCACCGCGCGCTTCATCCCCACCATAACTATTCTCACTGCCCAAACAAACATACCCTAAGGCTCCGTTTGGGGGGGACTTATTTTTACCGGTCAAGCAGTTACGACCGCATGAACCGGACCGTAATTAAGGTCCGGTTCATGCGCTCGTAACCCTTTTGATTGGTCAAAATAAGTCCCCCTAAACAGAGCCTAAGTCTATATCCATATTAGTATATAAATATGTCCCCTTTTGATGTAATGATACATTGTTGTGGATCATCAAAGTATTTATAGCTCTTCCTTCAATCATTTTTTTATTTAATTTAATAAAAATTCATCCCTAATAACACTCTTGAGATTATAATCGTGCGCTTAGGAGACTAGGAATGATTGGCAATTTGATAGCCGAAATATTGTTGTTGGCAGAAGAAGAGGTCTGATGCACCCGTCATTAGTTTTTTTTAGTGTTGTTAAGTGCAAACCAGTTTCTGATATGTGCAAACCAAATTCAATTACAAAAGTGTATGTTAAGTGCAAATCAATTTTAGCTATGTGCAAACCATTATTTTGTGTAGCAATATGATGCAACCCTCCTCTCCTCCTGGCGATCATCCTCTGCACGTAGTTCGCCACCTCATAACCTTTCTATCGCCACCGACGTGTTGTCGTCAATGAACTCGACGAAAAGCACGGAGAATCCGAACAAAAAGGCCACCGAAGGAGGATGCAGGTGAGCGAGTAGGTGAGAGCTAGGACAGAATAGTGGAGGACGAAGGATAGACGAAAAGGATGCCGGAGGAGGAGGTGAGAGGAGAGGTGTGCTCTTTTTCCTTTTATTTTCCGAACAAAATTATGTTGATTCTCTTCTTATTTTATAAAACTCTCATTTATCATAACCAACTTCTTCGCTTACAGGCACTACTTCAGAAATCTCATGCAAAATGGACTTCTTTGTAGGAGTGAGGAAGAAGTGAAAACCTCTTCGTATTTTTTCTTATTGTGCAGCCTGAGGCGAGTGAGGGGCGACCAAAATCTCCTCCGTTGTTAATTTAATTTCTTTCCACCTGTACCGAGAGCGAGGAGGAAAAAAAATCAAGTATTCCTTATGCTACTATGTGCAGGAATAGGAGAGCTAGCCGCACCCCATGCATGGGGTGCGGTTATCCAAAGAGCACTCACCGCCATCACCGCGGCCGCCGACGTTATCGTTGCCGCCATCACCGTCATCACCGCCGCCATCACCGTCACCGTTGTCGCCATCGCCACCACCATCGCCGCCATCATCGTCTCCATCGCCGTCGTCACCGCCGTCATCGACGTCATTGTTCCCGCCATCGCCGCGGCAACCGCCTCCATGACTGTTGGATCCGCTTTTCTTTTCCTCAAAATTTGCAAATCTGTCATGATTCACCTTGCTTTTGTATTAGATAGTCTCTAATCTAGTGATTGGTTTGCACATAGCTTGTATCTAAAAAATTGATTTGCACTTAAAAATTATTGATTTGCACGTAACATTGATTTGGACGTAGTCAAAAGTGATTTGGGCTTAAAATTAGGTGATTGTTAACCGCAAATCGTAATTGGCTAGTCGCACCCCAAAATCTCTCAATTTTTCGCGTCTTTTCAAAATACGCCTTGTACATGCAATTTCAGGAAAAGTGTTCAACACGAAAGTTGTATATATCGACGAGATATACAACTTTCGTGTTGATCACTTTTCCTGAAATTGCATGTACAAGGCGTATTTCAAAAAGGCGCAAAACTTGGAAGTATTTTCAAAGTACGCCTTGTACATGCATTTTTAGGAAAAGTGATCAACAAGAAAGTTGTAGATCTCGTCGATATCTACAACTTTCGTGTTGAACACTTTTCCTAATATTGCATGTACAAGGCGTATTTCGAAAAGACGTAAAAATTGAGAGATTTTAGGGTGTGGCTAGCAAAATAACGGGTTGCGGTTAACAATCGCCTAAAATTACCCTCTTTTTTTAAGTTAAATTTACGAAATAAAAGAAATTTTGTTTGTTCAAAACGTGCAGGAAGAATACCAGTCAATTCTGGTTGAAAGAAGGAAGGCAAGCAAAAGTGCAAAAGAGTGGAGGTCCGATTGGCCGGCGATCATGGCGGATGACATCTTTGACGGGCTTCCTCCTCCTTCCACATCGCACGATGCGACGGCAGAGCGACACCGGCTTTCGACCTCTGAGAGGCGGCACTCGTCTCTGTCTACCCTGTCCGCCGCAACACCTCCCGCTCTCAAGGGCGCCCTTAAGAGAGACAAGCCCCTTCTGGGTGACAACCCGGCAGAATCGTCGGGCGAAGGTGAACCCTAGGTTTCTCTCTCTCTCTCTACCTCTCGGAGCTGCGTTGCATATTACTCACCTAGGGTTTTGTTCTATGCGAATTACAATCAACAATCAAATTATGATAATACTACTACTAATTTCCACGCATGTTAAGATTCTAGAATAACATGTTAGTAAGTGCTGAACGATATCTCTGTAATGAATCAAAATGATTACCAGTAATGTGTGTTTGTATATATGCTGATGTTCACATGATGCTAGTAAAGTTCAATACTAACTCAATCGCAGCATGATATGTTGTCATCTATCTCACGAACTCTTTATGCTTTACTTTCTGCTCTTACTACATGTTAGCTATCAAACAATTCAAATGTTCTGGAAGCTCATGCTTTTAATTAGGGTCCGTTCGGCATGGCGTTTTTGCTTTGATGAGTTTGGACAAAAATGCCACATTATAGAATGTATCTTTGGCATGACAATAGTTATGACCGCCACTACGAAAAGGAAACTAGTTTTGAACATAAAAGTGGATGAAGTTCCTTAGGTGAGGTCGGACAGTCACAAGCCTCAATCTCAAGGAGTTTCTCATTGATGTATTTATGTACCTGTATTCTTTTCTTTGTTCGCATTTCTCTGCACCAATTGCAGAGAAGATGCGAGAACCTCGACTAAGATAGTTTGGACATGTACAAAGTGTTGGGGATAACACGGAAACCATCCCCCTGGCGTAATAAAATTAATACAGAGTGACACAAGAAACACACAAAAAACCTGAACCACGTGCAACCTTGACTGCAGTCCGCTTGCACAGCGGACACACAAAGTTTGTGACAGAACGAACCTTCGCCGTCGTTAGACGATCCACCACCACCGGAGAAGCACCCCACCGAGACTTTCCTTGTTGCGTCTATGCCCACCTTTGTATCTCCGCCAACCATAAACTCGTCGCACCCGCTCCAGCCTGCAACAACCTTGTCGCACACGTTGCATCCCGTCGCACCCTTGTCGCACTCTTTGCAGCCCATTGCCGCCTTGCCGCAATTGTTGCAGTCGTCCGCCATCTCGCCGCACCAACATCCTTAGGCCTACTCCCGCCGACATGCTCCGGCGATCGCCCGCGGCCCTCCAGCCCCAGCCGCGGCCCTCAACCTCCCTTGGCCTCGTGATCAAGAAGAGTGGCGGTGCTCTTTTCAGGATCAGTTCCACTGTGTGTCATCTCATGATAATGGCCAACCCCTTTTTATAATCAAAGAATAATATAAATTATTCTAATTCTGGGTCATCAGTTCTTTTATTCTTTATTAGACCTATGGGCGGCTGGGAGATGAGAGGTAATGTCCAACTTTTCTTCTTCCATTTCTTTTTCATGTAGTGGGTTAGGTGGGGTGTTGAAATTTCCAAACTACTTAACTCAAAGGAGACCATTAGAGGCACCTGTTAGGCGTTGTGAGAGTTTAGTCACTAGACATGTTAAAGGGGTGAGGGGTAGACCAATAAAGACTTGGAGTGATAATATACTGAAAGATTTGATGTACTTAGGCATTAATGAGATTATGACTAGAGATAGAGCACAATGACGACAAAGGATCCATATAGCCGACCCCACTATAGTGGGATGTAGGGTTGAGTGTTGTTGCTGCAAATGCATGCATGCCTACAAACTGGCATCACATTGATTCTCATTAAATTTCAAGTGTTCTAAGAACACTCGGAAGAGGTGAAGTGACTACGAAATGCTATACATACTCGAGAAATGAAAAGGTTGAAATGGAATTTTGATTGGTTCATGAATGAATGAGACATTACATTATATCATTTATTTGTATCTTTTACTGGAATGATGAAAAGTTCATGAAGCTAAACGTTAACTATTGAGTAGTTGTTCCTTTGCACATATATTGGCGATCCTTATGGATTTATATATAATGAACTTTGGATGATTTTCCGGTAAAGAATTGATATGAAGGAACGTGAATAAATGATTAAAGTAGATGATTATAATATTTTTGGAAACTGTTCTGCCTTTGAGTATTGTTAGGTGCACTCAAAGTTGGGGGAACTTATTTAGGGTCTCCTTGGCATGACATTTTTGCTCCGGTGTGTTTGGACAAAAAATCCTCCATCATAGAATATATGTTTGGCATGACAATGGTTATGATTGCCAACAAAAAAAGAAAACTAGTTTTGAACATAAAATTGGACGGGGTTCCTTAGGCGAGGTTGGATGTTCACGAGCAGCGGTTCATAACCACCGTGTTCACTGTTGAAGCCAAAAATGGCCTCTGTGGAGTTCGGGGTCCCAAAAGAGGGGTGACCTCACACCTACTACACTCGGGAGAACGTCACGGACCGGAGACTTAGGAAACTATGAACAGACCCTCGGCTCTAGCGCGGAGGTCCCACCACACACCCGGAAGGTCACCAGAACTCTTCCCCTCCCTTACCAAAGGGCTAGGCAGGGCGCCTTGGAGAGCTCTCTCTACTCTACCAAGAAGAAGCTAAGCGAGGAGGAAGCTAGAAAAGTCCCTCTCCAAAGGCACCCAAGGGGGTCTATTTATAGTTTTCCAAATCTCATGTGCCAAAATGCCCGAAATACTCCTATGCCAAATACACCTTGGGCCAATAGGAAACACCCACACCGGGGGGCAGAGAGGTAATCCCCCCCCAGGGCAAGACGGTAAAAGCATGGTCCATAGAGGTCTAGGGGGCGGAGGGCGAACCCTCCACGGACTAGCCTCCTGGGGCGAGAAGGCTTGCCGCCCGGTCTCGCCCCGCGGGCTCGCCGCCTGGGGCGAGAGGGCTGGCCGCCCGGTCTCGCCCCGCGGGGTCGCCGCCTTGGGCGAGAGGGCTGGCCGCCCGGTCTCGCCCCGCGGGCTCGCCGCCCGGGGCGAGAGGGCCGGCCGCCCGGTCTCGCCCCGCGGGCTTGCCGCATGGGGCGAGAGGGCCGGCCGCCCGGTCTCGCCCCGCGGGCTCGCCGCCTGGGGCGAGAGGGCCGGCCGCCCGGTCTCGCTCCGCGGGCTCGCCGCCTGGGGCGAGAGGGCCGACCGCCCTGTCTCGCCCCGCGGGCTCGGCGGCTCGCCGCCTGGGGCGAGAGGGCTGGCCGCCCGGTCTCGCCCCGCGGGCTCGCCGCCTGGGGCGAGAGGGCTGGCCTCCCCGTCTCGCCCCGCGGGCTCGCCGCCTGGGGCGAGAGGGCCGGCTGCCCCGTCTCGCCCCGCGGGCTCGCCTCCTGGGGCGAGAGGGCTGGCGGCCCCGTCTCGCCCCGCGGGCTCGCCGCCTGGGGCGAGAGGGCTGGCCGCCCGGTCTCGCCCCGCGGGCTCGCCGCCTGGGGCGAGAGGGCCGGCTGCCCCGTCTCGCTCCGCGGGCTCGCCTCCTGGGGCGAGAGGGCCGGCTACCCCGTCTCGCCCCGCGCGCTCGCCGCCTGGGGCGAGAGGGTCGGCTGCCCCGCCTCGCCCCGCGGGCTAGCCGCCTGGGGCGAGAGGGCTGGCCGCCCGGTCTCGCCCCGCGGGCTAGCCGCCTGGGGCGAGAGGGCCGGCTGCCCCGTCTCGCCCCTGCGGGCTAGCCGCATGGGGCGAGAGGGCTGGCCGCCCGGTCTCGCCCCTGCCCAAGGCCCGGGTGTCGGGGGCGGGATCCTGGTCTCCAGCCAGTCCCGCCATCCTATCTCGCACCTAGCAAGCCAGGGGGGTGCCAGCCATCTTGCCGCACCCGCCCCTCTAAAGGGCCCGAGGGAAGATGCCAATTTTTCCTCCCCCTACTAGTATATTTCCAAGTTAGAGCCAAAATTGGCCACCAAGAGTGCAAAATCTCCAAAAAGCTTAAAAACGTGCTTGCCTTATTTGGGACCCACTCTTCGCGAATACGAGGTTGTACACAATCCCCGCTCTTTTCAGGGTTGGCACAAGCTCGGAAAGAAACGTCCAACCCAACGTATTCGCTGAGTGTAATTTTCTTGCGCGGCACCCCGGGGAGTCAACCTGTCATGCCAGCTGATGGGAGCCTGGGTGACGAGACTCCCTCCGGGTAAAAAATACTTCACCCTCCGGAGGGGTCAACCTGTCATGCCAGCTATGAGAGCCTGGGTGTCGAGACCCCCTCCGGGCAGAAAATACTTCACCCTCCGGAGGGGTCAACCTGCCATGCCAGCTATGGGAGCCTGGGTGGCGAGACCTCCTCTGGGTGAAAACACTTAGCCTCCCCGAGGGGTCAACCTGTCAAGCCAGCTAATGGGAGTCTGGGTGACGAGACGGCCTCGGGGTGAAAACACTTAGCCTCCCCGAGTTGTCAACCTGTCAAGCCAACTAATGGGAGCCTGGATGACGAGACGGCCTCGGGGTGAAAACATTTAGCCTCCACGAGAGGTACCACCGGCCCTGCCAGCTAGTGAGAGCCTGACAGCGGAATCGCTCTCGAGGTGAGACCTACCTACCCACCCTCCGAGAGATCAGTCTGCCATGCCAGCTAGTGAGATCCTGGCCGCGGAATCATCATCGGAGCAAAGGGACTTGGGCTACCACGAGAGATCAACCTGCCCTGCCAGCTAGTGGGAGCCTGGCCGCGGAATCATCATCGGAGCAAAGGGACTTGGGCTACCACGAGAGATCAACCTGCCCTGCCAGCTAGTGGGAGCCTGACCGCGGAATCATCATCGGAGCAAAGGGACTTGGGCTATCACGAGAGATCAACCTGCTCTGCCAGCTAGTGAGAGCCTGGCCGCGGAATCATCATCGGAGCAAAGGGACTTGGGCTACCACGAGAGATCAACTTGCCCTGCCAGCTAGTGAGAGCCTGGCCGCGGAATCATCATCGGAGCAAAGAGACTTGGGCTACCACGAGAGATCAACCTGCCCTGCCAGCTAGTGAGAGCCTGACCGCGGAATCATCATCGGAGCAAAGGGACTTGGGCTACCACGAGAGATCAACCTGCCCTGCCAGCTAGTGAGAGCCTGGCCGCGGAATCATCATCGGAGCAAAGGGACTTGGGCTACCACGAGAGATCAACCTGCCCTGCCAGCTAGTGAGAGCCTGGCCGCGGAATCATCATCGGAGCAAAAGGACCTGGGCTACCACGAGAGATCAACCTGTCCTGCCAGCTAGTGGGAGTCTGACAGCGGAATCCATCTCGAGGTGAGACCTCTAGTCATCCACGAGAGGTACACCGACCCTGCCCAGCTAGTGAGAGCCTGGGCAGTGGGACCGTCTCGGAGCAAAAGGACTAAGCATCTCAATCAAATCTTACCAAATCCTACATCCTCAAATGGGGAAAAATATGAGTTACATGGTCTCCTGACTCTTAGTTATCAAGGCGCGCGCCTAGGCGCGCCTGAGGCGCCGGGCGCACCAGGCGCAGCCAGCCGCGCCTCAGCACAGCTGAGGCGGGCGATGTGCCCCAGGCGCGCCTCAGGCGCGCCCCGGCGCGCCTAGGCGCGCGCCTTACAGGCTCCCAGGCGTGCCACAGGCGCGCCCCGGCCTTTCAAGGTATTTTTTTTAAAAATGTTTTTTGTTATGAGCAAAAACATGAACTTAGACGCACCCGAGGCTCCCCTAGGCACACTTGGGCGCCCAATTCGGTCAAATTGAGCGAATTGGGCGCCCAATTCGCTGAAACTGCGCGAATTGGGCGCCCAATTCGCTGAAACTGCGCGAATTGGGCGCCCAATTCGCTGAAACTGCGCGAATTGGGCGCCCAATTCGCTGAAATTCCACGAATTTGCTCAATTTCACCGAATTGGGCGCCCAATTCGCGCAATTTCAGCGAATTGGGCGCCCAATTCGCGCAATTTCAGCGAATTGGGCGCCCAATTCGCGCAATTTCAGATAATTGGGCGCCCAATTCGCGCAATTTCAGCGAATTGGGCGCCCAATTCGCTCAATTTCAGCGAATTGGGCGCCCAATTCGCTCAATTTTCTTTTCCCCCCATTTTTGCGCCTCACGTGTCTCAGGCGCGCGCCTTGCGCCTTGCGCCTAGGCTCCAGAGGCCCTTTGCGCCTCGGTGCGCCTTGCGCCTTTGATAACTTAGCCCTGACTTCAGCTGGTCAGGGGTAGTATTTGTTACAAGACAAGAAAAGGGAAAAAAACTATCGCGAGGCGAGACTCCCTCAGGGGGCCTGGGCATGATGGCCGTCTTCCGCTTCCTTCTCATCGGACACTTCCATCTTGCTCAAGCTCTCCATGACCTTCTCCATCTCCTCTGGCTTGGCCAACCAAGAGTTGGTGTTGACGGCCGTGACGTAGCACTGCCTTGCCATCCTGGAGTCTCCCTTGACTCTGACCTGGATCCCTCCGGAGCTGAACTTGAGGCATTGGTGGAAGGAAGATGACATGCAACGGAAGGCGCTGATGAGGGGCCTTCCGAAGATGGCGTTGTAGCTGCTTGGAGCGTCAACAATAACGAACCGGCAGTTCCTTGAAGCTCCCCCCAATTTTACTTGGAGCCCCACTCCACCCTCAACCTCCTTCCTCTCCCCTGAGAATCTGAACAGGGGTCCGTCCGAGGCCAACACCCTCCTTGGCTCCACCTTCATCTCATCAAACGCCTTCTTGAAAACGACGTTGACGGAGTTTCCGTTGTCAACCAAGATCCGGGAGACGGTGTAGCCTTCGATGGTCGTCTGGATGACCAGCGCATCGCAGAACGGATCCTCATGATCCGACAGGTCCTTCACCGAGAAGGTGATCTTTTCCTCTGAGGGCGGGGTCTGGGAGGTTAAGGCGACGCTTCTTCGGTACATGACATGGAGGCTTGCCTTCCGAGTGGCCTCAACCCCCACTCCACCGTGGATCACTCCTATACCACCTCAGGTTCCCACGTCGACCCGGTCCTCGCATATATCATCACCCCCTTCTCCGGGTAGAACCTCTTCTACCCGCACCGGCGGCTGCGGCTGGGCAGGGCCTCTCGCCCCCTTCACTTCCAAGAACTCGGGGCAGGTAGCCGTGGCGTGCCCCTCCACATGGTGGAAGTCACAGTACAGCAATGCTCTTTCTCCCCTCTTTCGGCGGGCTGGGCGTTCTCTCCTGTTACCTCTTCCCCCTCCTATTGCCAAGGCTTGCTGCGGCGGGGGCAAGAGCTGCCTTGGGGCTTGCCTCTGGAAGTTATACCTCCCTTGGCCCCCATGAAAGTTCCCCCCTCCTTGGATGAGAGCTCTTCCTGGACCTTGGGTAGGTCCTCCCTGCTGCCTCCAGCCTGGTTCCGGACCCTCCTGTCCTTGGAACCCCTGAGCTCTCTGCTCCTCTCTTCTTCTTCCTTTCTGATGTCTCGAGCCTCCTTGCTCCTTCGACTCCGCCTCCGTCAACTTCGTCAACCTTTTGACAAATGCCGGGTTGGCTGCCTCCATGGCAATCTCCTCCGCCGCCCTTTCCATCAGCTCCTCGAAGGAAAGGGGGGCCTTCCGGGTCAAGCTTATCTTGAAGAAGCCCTCCTTCAGCCCAACAGTGAAGGCCATCTGGAGAGCATACCCTGGCATCTCCTGGACCTCCAGGATCTCCTCTTGGAACCTGTCAACGTAACGGGCCAGCGACTCCTCGACCCCTTGCCTTATCAGGAAGATGGACTCAGGACTCCTCTTCCGCTTCTTGTAGGTGGAGAAGCGGAGCTGGAAGCTCCGGCTCAAGTCCTCGAACCCATAGATCGACCTTGGAGGGAGTTGATGAAACCAGTCCCTCGCCTTCTCCTTCAACGTGATCGCAAAGAGGCGACACTTGAAGACATCTGTCATCGGCCTGATGGAGACCGCATCCTCGAACCATTGCAAGTGTTGGACGAGATCATCCTTCCCGGTATAGTAAGCCATGTCTGGCTCTCTGAACCCCTCGGGAACGGGAGCTGAGATGATCAGCTCGCTGAAGGGTGACCCCCTGAGGGGGGGTCTCGCCTGGTCCACTCGCGCGACCTGCTCGCCTGGGAGGTTGGCACTCGCCGGACTGGAGAACAGCTCCCGGCCGGTGAGGTCTCGCTCGACCCCATATCCCATCCTTTCCTTCCCAGGCCTTCTTCCTGGTGCACTTCCTTCTCCCCCCGCTGGGGTCATCTCGCCTAGACCCCTGGGAGTCGACTCGTCGAGAGGGGGAGCTAACTCCTGGGGGGTCGGGGTGGAGCTTCCACCCTGAGGAGCAATGGTTCGCAGCATCTCCATGATGCCTTGGATGGAGGCCATGAACTCTTGCCTCCCAACAAAGGGTCCTGGGCTGGGGAGCTCGCCGAGATCATCACTACCTCCCTGACCTCCTGTCATGACACTCTCTCGAGATCTTCTGTGCTGGTCACTCTCCACGCTCACCGCACCAAAAGTGTTGAAGCCAAAAATGGCCTCTGTGGAGTTCGGGGTCCCAAAAGAGGGGTGACCTCACACCTACTACACTCGGGAGAACGTCACGGACCGGAGACTTAGGAAACTATGAACAGACCCTCGGCTCTAGCGCGGAGGTCCCACCACACACCCGGAAGGTCACCAGAACTCTTCCCCTCCCTTACCAAAGGGCTAGGCAGGGCGCCTTGGAGAGCTCTCTCTACTCTACCAAGAAGAAGCTAAGGGAGGAGGAAGCTAGAAAAGTCTCTCTCCAAAGGCACCCAAGGGGGTCTATTTATAGTTTTCCAAATCACATGAGCCAAAATGCCCGAAATATCCCTACGCCAAATACACCTTGGGTCAATAGGAAACACCCACATCGGGGGGGCAGAGAGGTAATCCCCCCCGGTGTCAATAGGAAACACCCCTACGCCAAATACACCTTGGGTCAATAGGAAACACCCACACCGGGGGGGCAGAGAGGTAATCCCCCCCCCCCCCCCCCCGAGGGCAATACGGTAAAAGCATGGTCCACAGATGTCTAGGGTGCGGAGGGCGAACCCTCCACGGACTAGCCTCCTGGGGCGAGAAGGCTGGCCGCCCGGTCTCGCCCCGCGGGCTAGCCGCCTGGGGCGAGAGGGCTGGCCGCCCGGTCTCGCCCCGCGGGCTCGCCGCCTGGGGAGAGAGGGCCGGCCGCCCGGTCTCGCCCTGCGGGCTCGCCGCCTGGGGCGAGAGGGCCGGCCGCCCGGTCTCGCCCCGCGGGCTCGCCGCCTGGGGCGAGAGGGCCGGCCGCCCGGGCTCGCCGCCTGGGGCGAGAGGGCCGGCCGCCCGGTCTCGCCTCGCGGGCTCAGCGCCTGGGGCGAGAGGGCCGGCCGCCCGGTCTCGCCGCGCGGGCTCGCCGCCTGGGGCGAGAGGGCTGGCCGCCCGGTCTCGCCCCGCTGGCTCGCCACCTGGGGCGAGAGGGCTGGCCGCCCGGTCTCGCCCCGCGTGCTCGCCGCCTGGGGTGAGATGTTCGACTGCCCCGTCTCGCCCCGCTGGCTCGCCTCCTGGGGCGAGAGGGCCGGCTGCCCCGTCTCGCCCCGCGGGCTCGTCGCCTGGGGCGAGAGGGCTGGCCGCCCGGTCTCTCCCCGCGGGCTCGCCGCCTGGGGCGAGAGGGCCGGCTGCCCCGTCTCGCCCCGCGGGCTCGCCTCCTGGGGTGAGAGGGCCGGCTGCCCCGTCTCGCCTCGCGGGCTCGCTGCCTGGGGCGAGAGGGCCGGCTGCCCCGCCTCGCCCCGCGGGCTAGCCGCCTAGATCGAGAGGGCTGGCCGCCCGGTCTCGCCCCGCGGGCTAGCCGCCTGGGACGAGAGGGCCGGCTGCCCCGTCTCGCCCTGCGGGCTAGCCGCCTGGGGCGAGAGGGCTAGCCGCCTGGGGCGAGAGGGCTGGCCGCCCGGTCTCGCCCCTGCCCAAGGCCCGGGTGTCGGGGGCGGGATCCTGGTCTCCAGCCAGTCCCGCCATCCTATCTCGCACCTAGCAAGCCAGGGGGTGCCGGCCATGTTGCCGCACCCGCCCCTCTAAAGGGCCCGGTTGAAGATGCCAATTTTTCCTCCCCCTACTAGTATATTTCCAAGCTAGAGACAAAATTGGCCACCAAGAGTGCAAAATCTCCAAAAAGCTTAAAAACGCGCTTGCCTTGTTTGGGGTCCACTCTTCGCGAATACGAGCTTGTACATTCACGTTGGCCACCGCCGTGCCAAACGGATCTTCAGTCACATATTAATCCTCTACTATGATGTGTGCTCGAAGAATATAGTGAAAATGATAAATGAAAGTTGATGAAGACAAATAAATAATTTGTTTAAATGATGTCTATATTATGTTTTTATTATGTTTTGCTTATGTTATGAAGGTGATAAGTTATGTTTATGATAATAATATTATGTTTATGATAAGTTATGTTTTAATGATTAGGATTGTCAATGTGGTCATTTTTAGAAGAAATTGCGGTTTTCAAAATTTGTCCGATGTATCGTATAAGATATATCAAGCACGGTTATGTGATTTTAAAAAAAATCATTTAAGGCTCTATTTGTTTGGGCGTTTCGATGCTCCATTTTGGGCAAACGCCGCCGGAAGGCGGGTAAACAAACGAACCTCCGGCGGCGTTTGCTTCATTTCCACCCGCCCGCCTTGAGAAACGCCCCAAAAAGCTCCGTTTGGAGCAGCCACCTCCCCCCTCCGTTTCAAACACTCCGTTTCCACCCGCCGGATCGACCCGCCACCGCCGAAACAAATGAAGCCTAAGTGTTGCTCGCCTCGATTTAATCTATCGAACTTTGCTTCTAGCTCTCCTGGTCTCTTTTGTCGACAAAGGTCTCCACTTCTTCTCTCACTTCCAGATTCTGGCTTAGAGATTCTCTTCCTCTCTGCTGTTAACGATCTCCTCTAATTCTCTTATTTCTATGGCTTATTCTTCAGTTCTACCTTTCTACTTGCTTTTCTTCCTATTTGTCATTCCACAAACCCTGCGTTTTCTTACAGTCATTCAATTAATACTTGCACTGCCTTCTCTTTGGAATATTATGACTTTTGGGCTCTTGTAATTGTCTGCCTAGCTATATGTGAGTTAATTTCCTAGTATCGGCTGTTACTTCAGTTCTGGAATTCTATTAGCTACTGTCTATATTATAATTTTATTGATTTATGGTTTGCTCTATTGCTGCTTATTACTATTATTGTTGCTCAATTTTAGGATTAATGGATTCTGTAGGCTGTAATTTTGTCCCCCCTGTCTATTGACTATTTTTGTTGCTATATTTGATCATCTGTTGCTTCAGTTTTGTGATCTGTGAAGTTTATAACTAAAACTTTTGAAAAAGAAAAAAAATTGTGCAGGTCTGATATAAATGTTGACAATTTATACTTTTCGATAGATTCTTCTTAGGCCTCGTTTGGCGTGGCGGGAGGAGACGGGGTAGGATTGGAACTGGAGGGTGGAGGCCGCCGTTCGAAATGGAGTGTTTTGCTTCATTTCTCATGGCGCGGCGGGAGTAGACGCGGCAAACGCCGTCGTCGGCCATTTGGTTACCCGCCGTGCTGCGGCGTTTGCGGCAAACGCCGCTCCAAATGAGGCCTTAATCAATGATAGTAACAACGAGGTGATTATGATTTTGTGATTATACATGCAACGGTCTCCTTCATAATAATGTAGCAAAAACCTTTTTTTTGTACAAGTACTATGTAATCGAATACTTTGATTTCCCTGCTTTTTTTTCTCTGACAAATCATGCATTGGCAGCGGTACCTCAAAGGCGTCTCAGATTCAAGACGACAATTGATGCTACTGAAGCACAAGTTATAGAAGCAATGAAAAAGATCACAACACATATACAAATTCCCTCAAAGTTTAGCAAGGCATCAAAGCTTGCCATACAGCTGATCCAAGCTGGTAGCGTGAAGCCAGAAAATAGTGCTCACTTCTTTGCTTTACTCAATGCAGCAATGTCTTCTCCTACTGCGTGCAATGAACCTTCATCGAGAGCAGATTATCATGCCCTATTCTCAGCAGTTCAAGATATCAATCAGGTCAGATTTAAGTTTTTCTTAAAATATTATTGTTTAAATGAGCTTCTAGTTCCTTGCATCATTTATGAAAATTCAGTTGTTTTAGGTGTTTGAATTGTCATATTGCATGTCCTCGGCAAATTTGGGCGTTATTGACATTCATTATCATAGTCTTTTTTTTGTATCTACTCATAAACATCTCTTATTTCTCATATTTTGCAGTGTTTCAGTAAGCAACAGAAGAATATTTTGGCAACTTGGATGATAAGGGCGCTGGTGGCTAACGATCTTTACACTGATGACAGCTTCGTTGTAAGAGAAATGAAATTAATCTCACAACTTATGTTAATGTTCATTTTCAGATTCTATAGTGACATGAACTTCCAGACATTTGGGGGAAAATAAAACACTGTTGGTCATGCAAAACTACTTATTTGAATCTGTTCGCCGAGCAGTTTTCTACCCTTTATAACTTAATTTTGTTAAATTTGTGCGAGTTTGTAGTATTCGAAGGCTGCTGGAAAGATAAAGGATGCGATATCTAATCTGCCTCCAGCCACTGCGGATGATGACACCGAGGAAACGGAAGCCCTGGCGAAAGCTGAAACTGTAAAGTCTGCTTCGATTACAGACACTGTAGATTCTACATCATCGGCCTCTCCTTCAGAATCAGACAAGCAAGCTTTGGATCCTTTTGGATTGGATGCTCTGCTCTTACCTGCAGGCAAGAAAGATGAGAAGCCAAGAGGGAAGGAGACTGCAGCCTTGAACAAAAAGGTGGAAGAAGTAGAGTATAAGATATTCATCAAGGCACAAAGAGAGGGCTTGCTTCTCTGTTTGGAGATTGCCGCAAGGCGCTATAAAATTCCATGGTAAATTTCGAGCTCCCCACTTCTCCATACAAACTTGCATATATATCAAAGTAATGGGGATGAAACTTGTCATAGTAGGATAGTGCCAACTGCCAAGTGGTGTGCCCTATTCACTTCACTCTCAATAACTTTACTCTATCTCATTGACTTCTTCATTTGACTTCTCATTATCCTTCTCAACCCAACTTTTGCATAGCGTAGGCTCAGTTTGGCGTGGTGGTGGCAGTCATGAATGCGATGGTTATAAACGTGACCTCTGCTAAGGAACTTCGTCTACTTTTATGTTAAAAACTTTTTTTTTTGCGACTGTCATGACTATTGTCATGCTAAACATGCATTCTATAATGGTGGTGTTTTTGCCCAAACTAACCAGCAAAAATGCCGCGCCAAACGGTGCCTTAATCTTTTTTTTTTCATCTCGTATTCGCTTTCCCTGAACCCAGCTTTTGGTTGTGAGTAGTTAAATTTCTTCTTCCTTGAACTTATATTGTCAGGACGAATCTCAAAAACTGATCTTGAAAATGTAAGTTCTCGGATTATCATTAGTTTTTTATAGATATTTTGTTGTTTGCCTTCTCTGTTTCCTCATCTCTTTTCTTCTCTTCCTTTTTGCCTTCTCCTTCAATCTTCTGTCAGGTCTGAAGTTCTACTCTAACCTTCATCCTCAGTATAAGAAACAAAATGGTTAATTGAAGCTGTCTATGGAAGATTATGATGATGAATGGGCAGTATGTTGTGTTAATGTAGTCTTCTTCTTCTCAGGTGCCAGACAGCCATTGACATCCTGGCAAAGCATGCTTTTGACCACATCAACAGATTCACTCTGCGACAAAGGGAGGCAATCGGGAGGCTCTGGTCCTCCATAAAAGAGCAGCATGTGAGGAGGAAGCAAGGGAAATCCATAACTGGCAAGCTCGACATGAACGCCTTCGAATGGCTTCAGGAGAAATACGCACACGAGAAGATAAGCA
Organism: Platanthera guangdongensis; assembly: GCA_039583875.1. Taxonomy (NCBI): domain Eukaryota; kingdom Viridiplantae; phylum Streptophyta; class Magnoliopsida; order Asparagales; family Orchidaceae; genus Platanthera; species Platanthera guangdongensis. Next base: position 238,750,782 of record CM077163.1, read on the forward strand.
TACGACATTCCGTCGGAGGCAGTGGAGAGCGCCGGGCGCAGCAGTGGCTTGGCTAATTTGATTGTAATGAAAGCAAACCAGCAAGGTGTGCTGTATTAGAATGTAAGTTCATTAGCTTTCGGTGTAAGAGCTTGATTGAAGCCAGATATTGATGATCCCATTTTGATTAATTTTTAATTTTATAAGATTGAAATTATTAGTGTGGCATTTTCGAAATATATAAATAAATATATTTTTATTCGTTTGGACAAAGGTTAACGCATTATACTCTTGGTACAGCCCTCCCTTATTTGGATTTAAGAACAATGAAGAATTTTAGGCTCCCTTTGGGGTGATTTATTTGCTCCAGTGAATTTGGTCAAAAACATCATATTATAGAATGTTTGTTTGACAAGACAAAAATTATAACTACTATCAAGAAAATAAATTAATTTTGAGCATAAAATGCATGAATTTTTTTATGTTAGGCTTGACCGTTTGACATTCACAATTAACTTCTCGTCATATCTCATCCAGGTCGACCAATAGACAACAAAGACCAATTTTCTTTGTTTCAACAATCACAACTCATTTATAATTATTGTATACTAATATCACCCTATAACTATATTTGATGACTAGTAGTTGTGTGAGAGGCTTTGCTAGTGCCTTAGTACTCACTCTCAAGCGCACACTTCGTGAGTGAATGGCTTCTCTTGTATTTTTAATCTTATAAATATATATATATATATATATATATATATATATATATATATATATATAATTTATGTAATGAATATTACACAAAATGCTCATCTTTCTAGAAGAGGTCTCCCTTGACGAGGTCTCCCAAGTTGAAGGGCGCCGAGTTGAATATGTAAGACTGCCAAGTTGGACCCACGATGTCTCTTATGTATTTCTGATCCATGTATAAATTAAGTATGATCCGACTACTTTAAATAAAGTCTAATGAAATTATGACTCTGTGAAGTATCTCAAATGAAGCTCCGGAAGGCATTTGTGTTTCCATATAATAATAATTCTAAAATGAAATAATTTTTAAACGTTAACCCGAAACTTATTAATGGGTCAGATGGCCGTGATCTAGAAACTGCTCGGACCCGATTGGACACGTTAGATAAAACCATTGGAGCATTGAATCCAACGGCCTAGATACATCTGCAGACTCTATAAGATACCCCAGCCTAAAACCCTGATCCGCTCAATGCTCCTCTGCTTCTCGCTCCCCCATTCTTTCTTCGAGGCCGTCATCGTCCCGGTGCTCCGGAAGACCAACCCTAGACTCCGGCGGTGCCGCGGTAGGTCGTCAGCCGTCGATTTACCAATTTTTTCGACGACCAGAAGTCTCAGGTTTGCTTATTTTGTTGTTGTCTTTTTTTTTTCTTTTTTCTGCAAGTTTTTACAGATCCGCAGATTTCTCATCGTCCTCCTCGTCCTCATTCCTCATTCGCCGATTACCATTTCCACCGCACTGTGCCTAGCTTCAGCAGATTCATTGATCATGGCTGTTTTTTTTCCCTTGTAGAATCATATACATGACAGAATTATGTGAAACAAAACAAATGCTTATGATAGAAAAAATGGATCGCTGGGATGGGTATACAGTTGGATGATGAGATACTGAGTGTATTTGTAATTGTTTTGACCAGTTTTTTAGGAGACAAACTGATGCGATCGCTGTAGATTTCAGATCTATATGTGCTGTTTTAAGTGTATAATGACCTGTTTTTGGGTTCCAAAACTCATTTAATAGTTCATTTTTTAGGTAACATTCTGCTTGTTTTCTCAACCAAACCTTGTCTTCTTCAATACTCTTCATTTTGAAAGATCTCAAGATGTTTCAGCTGGAGATTGTAGAATTAAGCTTTTGGCTTCATAGTAAATTTGAGCACATATCGAAGGCTTGCAGGAACCTCCTGCCGAGCTCAAAAACTGTGCGAGATCATGAATCGTTTCCACATCATAATTCCTTCTACTAGCCTCCCGCTAGTTGGAGGCAAAGGAAGAACGGAAATTTCATCTAATCATTTAATTGTTTCTGCATCATAATTTCTTCAATCGTTTCTACATTGTTTGAGATCAAGTTGAACATCTAGGTTCTGTTTGGCACGGTGGCGGTTGCGAACGCGGTTGTTATGAACCGAAGTTCGTGAATGCCCAACCTCCCCTAAATAGTTTCATTCGCTTTTATGTTCAAAATTAGTTATCTTTGCTTCGTTGCGGTTATAATGGCCTTTTGGCACATTCCATCCCCCATTTGGTCATTTTTGGCAATTTGCACCACAATTTTAAATATGGCACTTTGCACTATCATTTGCATTTAGTTTAATACTTTGCACTCTCATTTGCATTTAGTTTGACACATTGCACCCCATACTTAAATTTAGGAGGCTATACCTAAAGGATTTGTGTAACGATCCTGCCTAGATAGGTGGAGGAAGGTACTAATCGGAAGAAAGCCAGGAAGTGGCTGGGTAAGGAGAAGACGAACACGGAAGAGGAGGAGACGAGTTAACTTACTACATTTCATGCATAAAAAAACAAGAGTACAGAACTGGGTTAATATATAACCCCCGTTCAAATAAGACCGTTACACATAGACAGTAAACAAAGACAAACTCGGGGCACGAGCTCCCCAAAGACCCGTTACAAGCATAAACAGCCAAATAAAAGCAATTTAAAAAATCAGGGAATTAATTGGCGGAGGCTGCTGCAGGGATGGCAGGATTTCCATCCTCCATTGATATTTCTGATGACAGCTGGCCCATGATGTGGGGTGGTTGTACCACTGGATTGACTTCAATGTTGGCATGCTGATTATCGTTGGATGTGGCTAATTCCTCTGACGCCGTTGGATGAGCCCTGACATGAATCCTAACACTTCCTTCCTCCTTGAAGACACTGTCATCAATGTCCTCTTTGGCTTTGTTCTGATTTGGTGAAAAGTCATTCGGGTTTGACGTTGTGATGTGTGAGAGAGGTAGTGGAGCTGTTCCCGCCGGGACGTTGGTAGGAACCTCAGAGATGGCAGTCCCGCTTTCGGCGATTGGAGACCCAATCAGCGGGAACTCTCTGCAATTCGGTGTTCATGCCATGGATCGGAGGTTGCAGGGTGAGTTCTCCATCGATGGTTGTCCGATATTGAGGGAAACACTGGGGCCGGGGTTTTTCTGTGGCGTGCGTGTTTGTTTGTGACCCCATGGTGTGAATGGCGGTAGGTCTCGATGCCGTGAGTTCCGCCTCCCTTTATGTGACCATGTTGGCCCTGTAGTGGGTAGTAGTTTGTTGTCCCCCTTTGAGAGGTGCAAGAAGCCTTCGACTGTAGCTGTATCTTCCCAGGTAGAGTCGGCCGGTGGGAGACCCTTCCACTGTATTAGGACCTGCTGTACCCGCTTGCCCTGTCGAATGATGTCACGCTTGCTGACGATTGCCAAGGGCTAGTGTAAGGGATTGTTCTTCCAGTTGAACTCTGGGAGGTCCACGACCTGTATCGTTGGGTCGCCCGTGTAACGTTTGAGCATAGATGCATGGAAGACCGGGTGTATCCTGGATTCCGGCGGGAGGAACAACCTATATGTGGTGCCTCCAATGACCTCTGTAATTTGTAAAGGCCCATAGTATTTCAAACTCAGCTTTCTACCTCGTGGTCGCGTCATGGTTAGCTGCCTGTAGGGGTGTAATTTGAGTAAGACCCAGTTGCCTTTGTCTAACTTCAGTTCTTTCCTCCGTTTGTCTGCCTATGCCTTCATACGATGCTGAGCCTTGGAGAGGTTCTGCTTGAGGCAGTACAGAAGCTCGTCTCTAGTCTGTAGAGTCTCGTCCACAGCTTCGTTGTTGGTGGTACCTGCAGAATAGGGGAGTACCCCAGGCGGTGGTCGACCATACATGACCTCAAAAGGGGACATGTTGGTCGATGAATTATAAGAGGTATTATAATGAAATTTTGCAGAATTTAGATATTTTGACCATTTTTGGGGGTGCTCGTGAGAAAAAATTCGAAGGTATTGTTCTAAACATCGATTAATCCTTTCAGTTAACCTGTCCGTCTGGGGGTGATACGAAGAGCTGTATTTGAGATGGGTACCATGTAGTCTAAATAATTCGACCCAAAAATCGCTTAGAGATATTGTGTCACGGTCCGAAATGTTGGACTCCGGGAGGCCATGCAATTTGCCGACACAGCCCCAAAACTCTTTGGCCACTCTGGGTCCGGAGATGGGGTGTTTTAGCGGTGCCAAATGTGTGGCCTTGGAGAATCTATCAACTACGACATATATGATCGTGAATCCTTGAGAATTAGGTAGGTGGGTGATAAAGTCCATAGTAATATCGGCCCATAGCCGGCTGGGGATTGGTAGAGGTTGTAGCAGTCCGTATGGTAGGTGGTTACTGGCCTTGGCTTTTTGACATAAGTCGCATTGGCCAATGAATGTCGTGATCTCGCTTTTCATATTTTTCCAACAAAATTGGGGTTGTATGCGGCGAAGGGTCCCCTTGATTCCGGAATGCCCTCCTAGTCGGCTGGAATGAGCTTCTATAAGTATTTTTGCTTTGATGCTGGAATGTTCTGGAATGTAAATTTTGTTATGATGCATGATGTAATTGCCCTTTTTCTTCCAGTTAGGATAGGAGGTTGAATCTTGTAGTATTTTCTGGGCTAGGCTATCTTGAACATAATCGAGCTCCAATCCTTCCAATAGAGGAGAGGATGGGACTGTGAGGATGTTGAGGCATGCGAGGGCGGGGTCATCTGGCAACTCCGGTATCCTAGATAATGTGTCTGCCGCTTGGTTATTTTTACCTGCTTTGTATTTGATGGTGAAGTCATGGCCTACTAATTTTGATAAGAATACCTATTGCTCCAGGGTCTGAATTTGTTGTGTTAGCAAATAGTGCAAGCTCTGGTGATCAATTAGGATAGTGAACTGATGACCCAAGAGGTATTGACGTCATTTGCTGACGGCTGCGCTGACTGCAAACATTTCTCGGGTATAGGTAGATTTTTTTTTGCATGGCCGGTCAAATTGTTTTGCTGAAATAGGCTATCGTCTTGCTGCCTTGTTTTAGGACTGTGCCTATGCCGATTCCTGAAGCGTCTGTTTCAAAAAAAAGGGCTCGTGGAAATTTGGTAGGGTTAATATGGGGTAGGTAATTAAGTTGGTTTTTAGTGTTTCAAAGGCTGATTGGGTCTTGTTGTTCCATGAAAAGGCATTGCGTTTGAGTAATTCGGTGAGGGGAAAGACAATCTTGACATAGTCTTGAATAAATCTTCGATAATATCCGGTAAGACCTAAAAAGGCCCGTACCCCCTTTTGGGACTTTGGTTGAGGAAAACACTCGACACTCTCAATGTTGTCTTTAGTCGGGAGGACTTGTCTCTTTAATTGTGTGGCCCAGTAATTCGATTTCGGGTGACGCAAAATAACATTTTGGTAGTTTGACGTACAAATCGTTTTCTTTTAAAACTGCTAATGTTTGTTTTAAGTGCTCAAGGTGATCAGCGGTTGTGGCACTAAAGATGAGTATATCGTTAAAAAAAATTACTATGAACTTCCATAAATGTGGCTGAAAAATCGAGTTCATTAAGGCCTGAAATGTTGAGGGGGCGTTTGTCAACCCGAAAGGCATTACGACAAACTCTTAATGGCCTTTGTGGGTTCGGAAGGCTGTTTTGTTAACGTCTTCTCTGGCTACCCGTATCTGATGGTACCCTGATCTAAGATCCATCTTGGTAAAGAAGCGAGCGACATTTAATTCATCGAGCAGTTCATCGATAGTGGGGATTGAGAATTTATCCTTGATTGTTATCTTATTGAGTGCCCTGTAGTCGACGCAAAAGCGCCAGGTACCATCTTTCTTCTTGACTAGAATGACCAGGAGCTAAAGGCTGAGGTGGAGGATTGTATTTGGCCTTGGGTGAGCATTTCCTCTACCATTCTCTCAATCTCATTTTTCTGGTGATAAGGGTATCAGAAGGGTCTTGAGTTGGGGGTCATGGAGTTCGGGAGATGGTTGATTTTGTGATCTATATTCCTGGAGGGTGGTAGAGATCGTGGTCTTCAAATACCGAGGCAAACAATGTTAATATCTTATAAATCGGTGGTGTCACTATGAGCTTAAAATCTGCTATTGTTTGGGTTTTTGTGGGCGGGGAATTCTGGGTTAATAAAAGACACATTGCTGAAGGTTTGAAGGCTATCATCCTACAAAGCTGCGATGATGACACCTGGCCAACCGAGGTCCCCTTTTGGTGTCCCACTAAGGTCACTTGTCCCCAGTTGCTATTGTAGGTCAGTGTGAGCTTCTCATAGTCCGTGGTGACTGGTCCAAGCGTCCTGAGCCACCTTTGACCTAGGATAAGGTCCGTGCCATCGATATCGAGGACGTATAGGTGAACCATATAGTGGTTGGCCTGTATGAGCAGCTGGGCATCTTTGCATTTCCCCTTGCACGTCTCGGTGGACCCATGGGAAACTCTGTAATCTTGATTTTGGGTAGGTTCATGAATTCGACCGTCCTAATTCCTAAAGGAGATGAAGTTATGGGTACTACCCCCATCGATAAATAACTTTAAAGGTTGATGATTAATGTGACCAGTCATGCGTTGAACATGGTCGGGAATTTGCCCCGATTAATGCTTGGAGACATATTGGGGTGGTTGGATCCCCTTCCTCTCTCGAGTCCCCTGGGGGTTCGTTGAACTCGTCCTCAGATTCCTCTGTGCCACCTAAGTAGAGGAGGACACCTCGGCCCTTGCACTTGTGTCCTGCGTGGTATCGTTCGTCGCAATTATAGCATAACCTCTTCGCTCTTCGTGCCTGAAGTTCGGCTAGGTGTAAGCGTTTAATGAGAGGTAGTTTCGATCGATTGTTGTAAGTATGGGTTGGTCTATTTCCCCCATAGTGAGGGGCATGGTGATATTGATGGCGATTTTTATCGTTCCCATTTTGTTGGTCTTCATTCATTCGCGCCAAGGCGAAGACATCATGGATTTCCGTGGGGCGGGCCATCATTACCGGCCCTCTGATGCTCTCCTTAAGGCCCGAAACGAACATATCCAAAATAAATTCGGGTGCCAGTCCTGGCACCTTGGTAATGAGTTCCTCGAATTCTTTCTTGTACGCCAGCACCGTGGTGATTTGTTGTAGTTTGGTCAATAGACCGGCGGGTTTTACATAGAGGGAGGGTCCGAACCTTTTTTGGATGGGGTTGACAAACATTTGAAATGTTAGGGTGGGATGGTCTTTAAGGGTGACTTGATACCATTTGGATGCCGGTTATCTAAATGAAATGAAGCGAGTAATAAGTAGTCTTGTGACCTAATGCTATTGTACTCAAAATACTGTTTCAATTCATAAAGCCAATCGGTAGGGTCGCCGTCGGAAAAACGTGGAGACGAAATATCTAAATTACCGGGACGGTTAGAGTCGACCTGATTTTTGTGGAAGGCTAGGCTGGATCCCCGGATACCGTTGGCTGATTGAGCGGGAAGGAAATCCGGCTGCCGTTGCGGGCTGCTCTGCGCCTCTTCTATGATGAAGGGTCTTGGGTCGGGTTGGCCTCCTCTCTTGAGTAGAACCTCGAACTGTAGCATGATATCCTTGCGTAACGCGGTGATTTGCTCCGCAATCTGGTCGGCTGATTGTTCTTTGTTTTCCAGAATCTGTCGAGCGAGTAGATTATCCTTTGTTTGCAACTCGGTAGTGAAAGCTTGATGTAGCTGTTGCGATTGTCGGGTGAGTTCCGTCATCATTCTCTGATGTATTTCTTCCATCTGGCTTGCTCGATTTGCCTGCTCGGTTTGAAGGGCGGTTTTAAAGTCTGCTATGGATCGTAATCCCTATCCCATGGTGATCCCGGCGGAATCGGGAATCTCTCAACGAGAGCACCAAAGATGTAATGATCCTGCCGGGATAGGTGGAGGAGGAAGGTACTAACCGGAAGAAAGTCAGGAAGTAGCTGGGTAAAGAGAAAACGAACAGGGAAGAGGAGGAGACGAGTTAACGTACTACTTCATTTCATGCATAAAAAAAACTAGAGTACAGAACTGGGTTAATATTTAACCCCCGGTCAAATAAGACTGTTACACATAAACAGTAAACAAAGACAAACTCGGGGCACGAGCTCCCCAAAGACCCGTTACAGCATAAACAGCCAAAAAAAGCAATTAAAAAAAGAGCAGGGAATTAATTGGCGGAGGCTGCTGCAGGGATGGTGGGATTTCCATCCTCCATTGATATTTCTGATGACTGCTGGCCCATGATGTGGGATGGTTGTACCGCTGGATTGATTTCAATGTTGGCATGTTGATTATTGTTGGATGTGGCTAATTCCTCTGATGCCGTTGGATGAGCCCTGACATGAATCCTAACAATTTGTGATAGCTGAGAAGCACTCTGGTGTATATCTCTATTGGTAAGGAAGTTTGACAAAAAATTCCTCATTACAATGTGTCAAAATAAATGCAAATAGGGGTGTAAAGTGCCATATTTAAAATCTTGAGGAGCAAAGTGCCATATTTACAATCTTGGGTGTATATTTACATGAGCAAGTTGGGGGGGGGGGGGGGGGGTCGAGTGGTGTTTTTGTAAACTCACCTGAGCAAAAAATCCCCGGCAAAGGGAGACCTGATCATTTAATTGTTACATTTATATCATTTATTCTGTAGCTGTTGATTTCAATTTAGAGCACAACAAGCTAAACATTTTGATTTCTTGAAGGCTATATTGACTTCTGAGCTTATTTTACTTCACCAAGAGTTCGTTTTGCATTATGGTGGCCATCATGAACGCCATGCTTATGAACGCCTCATCTCACCTAAGGAACACTACTGTTATGTTCAAAATTAGTTTTTTTTTCTTGTTGGTGGTCATAACTGCTGTCTTAGTTGTCAAGGCGCGCGCCTAGGAGCGCCGGGCGCACCGGGCTTAGCCCGCAGCGCCTCAGCACGGCTGAGGCGGGCGATGCGCCCCAGGCGCGCCCAAGTGCGCCTCAGGCTCGTCCATGCGCGCCTTGGCCTTTTAAGTTATTTTTTTTAAAAAAATGATATGGACAAAAACATGATCTTAAACGCACCCGGGGCACCCCTAGGTGCATGTGGACACCCAGTTCGCTAAAATTGAGTGAATTGGGCGCCCAGTTCGCTGAAATTGAGCGAATTGGGCGCCCAGTTCGCTGAATTTTCTTTTTTCCCAATTTTTTGCGTCTTGCGCGTAGGCTCCAGAAGCCCTTTGCGCCTCGGTGCGCCTTTGATAACTTAGACTGTTTGCCATGTTTAGTGCCTGTTGTTTGTGAATGCCCGACCTCACCTACGAAACTTCATCCACTTTTGTGTTCAAAATTGGATTTTTTTCTTAGTGATGGTCATAACCATTGTCATCTCAAAGATATATTTTATGAGCAAAAATGTCTTGCCAAATCAAGCAGAGCCTAAATCTTCCTATATTGACATGTGTTTTAGAAACTGATTCTTAAATATGAAGAAAACAGGCTGTTGTGCAAAAAATATTTACTGATTTATGTATTTAATTTTAATGAGCACAGGCACTAAACATGGCAAACCCCAAAGTTTTCTTCGACATTCTAATAGGAAAAGCCAAAGCTGGGCGGATAGTAATGGAGCTATTCTCTGATGCCGTCCCCAAAACCGCAGAGAATTTTCGAAGCCTTTGCACCGGAGAGAAGGGCATCGGCCGCGCGGGGAAGCCCCTGCACTATAAGGGATCTGCCTTCCACCGCATTATACCCGAGTTCATGTGCCAGGGCGGCGACTTCACCAAAGGGAACGGCACTGGCGGGGAATCCATCTACGGAGAAAAGTTCGCAGACGAGAACTTCACGAAGAAGCACACTGGGCCCGGCATTCTGTCCATGGCCAATTCCGGCCCGGGCACAAATGGGTCGCAGTTCTTCATCTGCACTTCGAAGACATCGTGGCTGGATGGAAAGCACGTGGTGTTTGGCAAAGTGGTGGACGGATACTCTGTCGTGCAGGCGATGGAGAAGGTGGGATCCCAATCTGGGAAGACTTCGTCGACCGTGTTGATGGAAGACTGCGGGCAGATTGTGGAGAATTAGGAGGGAGTTTCTCGGCGGTTCATATGCAGCCAGTGTGGAAATGATGCTGAGATATGCGTTCCTGTGATAAAGGCTGAAACTTTAATAATATGAGTTTCTAATGTGAAGTCCAATCAATATGTGTTCTGCTGGGTAAGAATATCTCCTTTGATATTTGTATTTAAATTGATTAATCTGAGGCTTGTTCAAATGGAGGAACCTTCAAATGTGTAAGCTTTGGTGGAATGAAGATGCAGTATGTGTGTGTGTGGTAGAGCAGCCCTGTCAGCCCTGAAAATTGAGGTGTTCAAATTGTGTTTTCCAGCTCATTTTGGCATATCATTTTAGTTAACCTATGGGAGATTGTTGAGCGCAAATTGTGTGGGAACTCTGACAAGATTTAGGGCGCAAAAGAGGTGAGAAATGGTTTGAGGGGATAAAAAAAACAGAGATTAGAAGTTATTTGATCGGAAAAAGAAGGGAGCGAAGAATGATTTATAGAAGGAAGAAACATTGGTGAGGGTAATGTGAGCTATATTTTGTGGCATCCAAGTTCTTATGAGAGGGATGGAAGCTTGTAGGCTCAAGTGGGTGTAAAAAAACATCAGACACTGCTTACTTGTTGGTTAGGCGGAAAGTAAGAAGCTAGCTCTGGGAGCAGCTATGAACAAATTTTTGTCATTTTAAGCAGCAAAATGATGGATAATTCTGTGAAAAAGATGATTTTTTTCAGTAACTAGAGCATGTTAAAATCTGCAGATTTCTCTTTTTTCTAAATGAAATGCAAGTCTGTGGTTTCTCTTTCGCTCTTTTATTTTGCAAAGCCTTGTTCGATCTACTTCCGTGCGAGCCATTTTCTTCCATTATTTATGTTTGTCAGTGCTTGAGCAAATCCATCTCCACCGTCAATAATCGGTATTGGAAAATGAAGATTGAGACCGTAAATTTGTATGCTTCATGTTCATAGCAAACCCTAACTTGCAAAAAAATCGCCTCTTTCATCGAACAGTAGTAGTTCAAAATCGAACCTTTCGAACTGCTGCTGCTGCATATGGCCATGTAGTTCAGAAACAAAGAGAAATATGCTATCAGATGAAAAGGGAGAGGCATCAGAGGCAGCAAACTCATGAACCACCCCATTTATCTCAATCCAACTACCACCTGGACTCGGTTTTTGCACCCCCAACTCCTTCATCTTCTTCCTCACATCACCGACCTCCGCCCATCTATTCTCTTTTGCATACATCTCCACCAAAACCATGTATCTGCTGCTCTCCCTCGGATCCAAATCTTCTAGTCTTTCCATGGCGATCTTTGCCACCTCCATGTTCCCATGAACCTTGCACCCGCTTAATAGAGCTCCCCACACAACCGAGCTCGGAACTATCCGCATCTGTCTAACAAAATCCAGCGCCTCGTGGACGTGACCGGCACGGGCCAGAAGATCCACCATGCAGCTATAGTGCTCCATCTCCGGGGCGATCGAATAATCCTCCACCATGCTCGAAAACATACGACGCCCTTCTTCGACCAGACCTGCGTGGCTGCACGCTCGAAGAATGCTAATGAAGGTGACACCGTTAGGCCTGGACGATGAGCATTCGATCATCTTAGAGAGCATGTAGAGCGCATGCGCGGATCTGCCGTGCATTGCGAGTCCGTCAATGATCGAATTCCAACAGAAGAGGTTCTTCTCTTCCAGCTTAAAGAAAAGCACGAGAGATCTTTCTATGCACCCGCATTTGGCGTACATATCAACCAGAGCTGATCCAATGTATACATCCATGGAGAAATCATACTTTGCTATGAGTCGACACATTCTTCTGCCCGGTTCGAGAGCTCCCAGGTGAGCGCAAGCAGAGATCACGCTGCACATTGTGACCTTGTCTGGGCTCACCCCAGCATCGCGCATGACGTCAAACGTCTCCAAAGCTTCTCTGAACATCCTGTTCTGAGAATAGCAGCAAATCATGGCTGTCCACGAAATCAAATTCTTATCCGGCATCTGCCGGAAGAGAGACGCGGAGGACCCGGCGTCCCCCGACCTCGCGTATCCGGCAATCATGGCATTCCACGACACCGCATTCCTCCCCGGCATTTTGTCGAACAGTTTGCTCGCTGCGCCCATATCGCCTGCCTGGGTGTATCCGAAGATCATTGTGTTCCAAGAGAAGGCGTCTCTCACAGACATTTCATCAAACACTTTCCTGGAATCTTCGATTTGGTGAAGCATGGAGTAGAAATGGATTAACCCGGTCTGCAGAACTAGATGGCAGATGAAACCCGACCTTCTAATCTGGCCATGAACCGCTTTGCCAAAACCGGCTGCTGGAATCTGAGTGCAGGCCCTGATGAGCTGGGAGAAGGTATGGCAGGTAGGCAGGTGATTTGACTTGGGCAATTCGACAAACAGGTGGAGGGCATCGGCTGCTGCAGAACAGTTTATGAGGCAGCCGATCATTGCATTGCAGACAAAGATATTGGGATCTATCATTCGGTTGAATGCGAGCAAGGCCCGGTCGATTTGGTTGAGCCGGCTGCACGCGGCGAGAAATTGGTTGATGATGAAGGAATCCTGGTGAAAATTGTTCTTCATAATGGCTGAATGTAGAGATTCGAGGTCCTTGGATGAAGAGCATCTCTGCAGCAAAGAGGGAAGCAGATTCTTCAGTCCGGCGGGGCTCGAGATTGCTAAGAGAGGACCGCGAGGAAGGAGGAAGACGGCATTCATGTAGACCGCGGCTTATACTCTGCTGCCGGCATTACAAAAATGGCGATAACTACCAATCAAACTCCACTGCGGCTCCATCGTCGTCGTCGAAACTATCCTTCATTCAGCTCAGCTACCTCGCCGGCCTGACGCTCCTCCAGGACCAACTTCAGGAAATCGCCGCCGAAGGCCAACGAGAGCCGTAATGCCAGCTTATTTCTCGCATACACTTGTATGGCAAAATTTGAATCGAAGCTTTGCTGCTTTGGTAAGATGAAGTTTTGATGGCTTGAAATAAATTATGAACTGCTAATTTTATTTTATCTTTCATTTAATCGCATCGTTTTCATTATCTATCCATGAGACATGTTTACATTGTAAGCATGTTAAGACCTAAGCTCTGTTTTGCGATAATCTTTTTTTTTAATTGCTATGATGAGATAGAAGAAAAGCGTCCCCATAGTGAATGTATGTTTAGAATGACAACGGTTAAGACCATCAAAAAAAAATTTAATTTTGAACATAAAATTTCTTAGGTGAGATCACAAATGATGCTTCATAACTATCATATTCATGATCACCACCATCGTGCCAAATAGGGCCCTTTGTCCAAATAGAGCTCTCTGTTTGGGGTGGCGGTGGCCATGAAAAAAGAAGCTGTGAAAAAGGAAAGGCTGTGAGCTTTATAGTTCAAAAAATTGTACTCTTTGAAAAATCTCTATCTAAATGCTTTTTAAAAAGATGTTCATGTTCTTTGTGTGGAATAACAAAATTTTAATAATAAATATTTAGCTTTTAATAATAAAAAAAATATTTTATGCTAATCATTTATCTCATAGATAAGTAAATTACAAATGGTTAGTGACGAGAAGCAAAGATCACAAATAGAGCTGTCACTTAAAACCAAAGCAAAACCGAAGCGGAACCACAAAGAACCAGACCAAACCATTCACAAATTATTCAAGTTATGTCTGAATTTTGGAACCGTAGACAAGAATGGTCTTGATGCGGTTCCTTCATTTTATTATCCGCACCGAAACCTGAATCGGAACCACGACATAATTATCTTGAGCCGTTTTAGAATTTGTCGTCTGATTCCAGCCATACTTAGTGATCAACCATGCCGACTTTAAAAAATAATATTTGATTATTTTTATTTAATTTTTTTGACGACTATATTACCTACTTTGAGCATGTTTATAATTGTTATTCCTCGACTACTTCGCTAGAGCGACTGTTTTTGCTGAGCATCGAGTATTACAGTGTTATTTGTTGTCCATCATTCTGATGATGATGTTTATGTTAATTATTTTTTTGGATCATGTTTATTATAATCATACATTGTTGCACATTCTTCTTCTATTCAATTCGATAAATCAAATATTATTGCATGCAAATCTGTATTAGGACAATTAAATTCCGGTTCTTGCAGTTGTAACTACTTGACTGGTGAAAATAAGTCCCCCCAAACGGAGCCTTAATCAATAGCATTTTTTTGTTCCAATTATCGCAGCTGCAATCTGGCGGCGGCATTTTTATATGAATACATAAAGCAAAAACACAGCACCAAACGAAACCTAAAAATTCTAAAACAAAAATACTTACCAATATTAAGCCTATTAAAGAAAGTGAGATTATTTCAGAAAATATTCAGAAAAGATATTAAAAGAGCAATAGTAGAACTCGAAACATGTACATAATAAAGTCGATGAATATATGCAGGCCGATTTCAACTCGAAACATGTACCTATAATTGCACAGACTGCGCAATTATATAAAAATTATGTGCATACCAAAATTTTTACAGGTCTAAGATTTCCTATATTTTTAAATTTGGCCTTTATTAATGGGCTGTATATAACAACCCTCTAAATCAAGCCCAACTCATTTTCCTAAAATTATGATTGCAAATAATAACCCAATTTTTGCCAAGTCATCCAACAGTAGTAATATATTATGGTGATTGTTAACCGCAAGCCGTAATTGGCTAGTGGCACCTCAAAATCGCCCAATTTTCGCGCCTTTTCGAAATACGCCTTGTACATGCAATTTCAGAAAGTGTTCAACACAAAAGTTGTAGATATCGATGAGATCTACAACTTTCGTGTTGAACATTTTTCCTGAAATTGCATGTATAAGGCGTATTTCGAAAAGGCGCAAAACCTGTGCATATTTCCAAAGTACGCCTTGTACATGCATTTTTAGGAAAAGTGATCAACATGGATCTACAACTTTCGTGTTGAACACTTTTCCTGATACTGCATGTACAAGGCGTATTTCGAAAAGACGCGAAAAATTGAATGATGTTGGGGTGCGACTAGCAAAATAATGGATTGCGGTTTAACAATCGCCTATATTATTGGTTAACATTGTGGTAAATTGGTAATATAAATATTTAATAATATTAATCAACACAAACTAAAACTATTTTTTTAGTTTTCACAGCGTCATCCACCCAGTTTTTTCAAACTATAGTTTGTTTTACAAAAATGGTAGGGAGGGGGATGGGGTCAGATTTAGAAGAGCAATGTTATAAGCACTTCCAATTGTGTTATTGGCAGTCCATTGTTATCCGCATATCCACAGATCATTTTTTTTATCCGCACCCAAAATAATTACAACAAGCATAGCTAGCGGATTACGGACTGCCGAGAGAGGCCACCTTCGATTACCGAAAAACTGCAGGCGGCTTTGGGGTAGGATTAAAATGAGAGATTTTAGGAATTTTTTGGGGGTGCGAATAGCGGGTTTCATACTACTATAACATTGCTCATTTAGAAATGAGTAGAGAGAAGAGAAGATGATGGCAAGCCTTTGAGCACATCCCTAAGAGCATAGTGGTGATTATCGCATTTATGATCTGATAACAAATTACCGGAGAGCAGTATCCTCCTGAAGTGTTCTCCCGGATTCCGCCTCCACAGCGTGTAGAATTCTCCGCTCTTCGCTTCAACTTCGCCGTGGGAGCCGCCTTCCTCAATCTCCCTTCTCAGAAAATACTGAGTGCCGGGCAGAAAAAGCTCCTCCACGATGCGATCCTTCGGCTTAACAATGGTGCCGCTGCCATCACCGGCTTCTGCCTGTTGATCCCCTGGCCTATTTCCCATTGTAATATCTTGCAAAAAAAAACAAACAAAAGAATTACTGATACAAATTGAAAATTCACATCAATGAGATGATTTGTTATTGAACTGTTAAGTATGCATTTGCTGGGGATAATCATGTTCAGTGTTAGTTCCAGGACGAGAGAGAAGAAACCTTCACAATATCACTTTGAAATAATATGATTTGAAAGCTGGTAAGTATTCAGCTCTCTACTGATTAAGCTCTATTACTACGCTTATCTGCATGTTCGGTCTCATCTAACCCGCTGCAAGGCGACACTGTCCTGGTGAAGTGCCTCCTCCATGGCTCACAATTTGACGTGTTGGTTGTCGACTTGTCGTTTGGCCTTGCACTACACCCCCGATAAATGTGTGTGTGTGGGTGGGTAACTGTTTTCGTGCTAACGAAATATCTCCGGGCAACAAATTCCTCATTGGTTTCAAACTCGAAATTCGCTTTCAAGATGGCGAAGCAAAGAAAATGAGGAATTTTGCTGCATTATTAAAAGGGTAGTTTATTTCACCCCAGAATTGATTTGAGCTCAAGTATTTGTTTGGCTGAAGCAGTTTCAACCTTGAAGGCTGGAGTATTAGGATAGGCTGGAGTATTATGATAATAATAAAACTATATAAATAATATGAGAGTGGATCAAGTGGAACTCTGCAGCGGCCGAAACAAACACAGGAATTGAATTCGCGAGATGTGAGTTCCTGTAACACTAAGCAAATTTCATTGCAATCCTCAAATCACTTCAATGTTGCTCGCTTCCAAAACTGAGATTCAAACACTTTCAAATACTACATAATGAGGAACTAAGTGGCCCTAAGTGCAACATTTTGCAAGAAGAGTTGTTAATATTATTTGCTTTCCTTTTGTAAAAAATATTGAGTCGAAACTTGTAAACTGTATTTTCACTATTCACTATCAAGTATGAGTACATATATATAGGAAGAGAGAGAGAGATGAGTCCCAAAACAAACAGTGTGAGACTAAAACTAGAGATCTAAATGAGCCTATAAATGGGCTATTTACATATTCTTCATAATATTTTCTAACACTTCCCCGCAAGTTGGAGCATACAAATCGTAAGCACCAAGCTTGGATAAAAACTGCTGATATATTGGACTTGGTAAAGCCTTGGTCAAGATGTCGGCATTTTGCTCAGAGGCCGGAACATGCTCCAATTCAAGTTTCTTCAGTTGAACCTTTTCCCGGACAAAATGACAATCAACTTCAATGCGTTTTGTTTGCTCATGGAATACAGGTTCTTGGCAATATGTATAGCAGCATGACTGTCGCAGAGGAAAGTTGCAGGTAAGGATAGTTTGACTCCAAGTCATCAAGCAGACTTTTCAACCAGACAAGTTCAGATACAACAGCTGTCATTGCACGATACTCGACTTCAGCAGAAGAACGAACAACCACTGATTGTTTTTACTCCGCCGTGTGATAAGATTTCCTCCAAAATAAGTACAAAATCCAGTAGTGGACCGTCGATCATTAAGAGATCTCGCATAATCCGCATCGGAGTACGCAACAAGAGAATGAGAGGAGGATGGCTTATATACAAGCCCCGTCCCGGAGCAGCCTTCAAGTACTTGAGGATGCGTTCGACTGTCTATAGATGAGAAATTCGTGGTGAATGCATAAAGCAATTGACCACCCCCAAAACAAATGAGATATCGGGCCTCGTGATCGTCAAGTATATCAGTTTTCCTACAAGGCGCCGATAATATTCTGAATTTGCAAGCAGTGAATCAGGGTCAGATCCATTAGCACATAACTTGTGGTTGACATTCATAGGAGTTTCTTCAGGTTTGCACCCAGAGTTGTCAGCATCCTGAAGGAGGTCGAGACAATACTTTATTTGTGATAAGACAAGGTCATCAGGTCGCCTTGCTATCTCCAGACCAAGAAAGTATCGAAAATTTCCCATATCTTTTGTTTGGAAGATCAAATTTAAGTGTTGTTTGATCTAGTGTATCCCGTTGGAGTCATCACCCGTTATCAGAATACCATTCACATAGACCAGGAGAATGACAGTCTCAGTTGATTGATGGCGAGTGAAAAGAGAGTAAGTCAACCGAGCTCCGCTTGAATCCAACTTCGCGAACAACCTTACTGAATTTCTCAAACCAAACCCAAGGAGACTATTTGAGACCATAAATAGCTTTTTGAAGAAGGCAGACACGAGACTACCCTATGGTCTCAAACCCTGGAGGTTGGCATATGTAGACAGTCTCTTGAAGATCACCATTCAAAAAAGCATTTTTAATGTCCAGTTGATGAAGAAGTCAGTGGCGGTGGACAACGAGGGAAATTAGAACCCGAACAGAGTTTAGTTTGTCAACCGGCGAGAATGTTTCCTCGTAGTCCAGGCCTTGTTGTTGGGTGAACCGTCATGCCACAAGTCGAGCTTTGAGCCGATCGATAGTCCCGTCTGAAGCATGTTTAATGGCAAAAACTCATTTACAGCTAACACAGAACTGGTCAGGAGGAAGGGGACCAAATCACAAGTGTGATTCGCACAAAGGGCAGACATCTCAGCATCCATTGTTGCACGCCACCCAGGATGTTGAAGAGCCTCCTGCATAGAGTTAGAGATAAAAACAGAGGAAAAAAGCAAGAGTAAATTTGAGGAGAGGGGGTGATAACCGATGTAAAGAAATGTAGTTTGTCAGTGGATGAACCGTAGAGGTGGAGGCAGGATCGCCCAGCCGCGAGATAGCATTGGTAGAGGGTAGCTGTGGATGGGCCCCAAAGTTTGAAGCACGACGAGTGTAGAGACGAAGGAGAGGTAGTTTAGGTGGTGGTGGCCCCGGTTGTTGAGTTGGAAGGAGAGGTGGTAAAGGAGTCGTCACTGGAACGGTAAGACAAGGCAAGAGATGAGGTAGAGGAGAAGTAGAAGGGGAAGTGTGAAACGATTTGTATTCAAGGAAGGTGACATCAGCCGAGACAACCACTTTGTCATCGACGGGAGAATAACAAACGTAACATTTTTGAGTGCGAGGGTACCCGACGAACATGCACTTGTTGCGCGAGGGGCAAATTTTTCGAAGGTGGGCCAAGATTATGGACATAGCAGGTGCAGCCAAACACCCGAGGCGTGAGAGGAAAAAGAGACTGAGAGGGGAAGAGGAGACTAAACAGAGTGGCGAATGCGAGAACAGAGGAAGGCATGCGGTTGATAAGATGACAGACAGTTGACACAATGAAGTGTCAATATTCTGTGGGTACCTGGTGTTGAAGCATTAAAGACTGAGCGACATCTAGGAGATGACGATTTTTCCACTCGGCCATGCCATTTTGCTGAGGAGTATGTGCACATGAGGTTTGGTGGATAATGCAAAACTCAACACAAATAGCAGAGAACGTCCGACTTGTATATTCTTGCGCATTATCACTTCGAAGGATTTTTAAGGGAGAGGAGAACTGAGTACGAGTTTCAGTAATCAAAAGTACGAAATTTAGATATTAGTTCAGTGCGATCACGAAGTAAATATAACCAGGTTAAACAAGAATAATCGTCAATAAAGGATACAAAGTAGCGGTACCTAGACACACTGGGGATTTTATACGGTCCTCAAATATCGGAGTGAACTAAAGATAAAAGAGTAGAACTCCGAGTACAGACAGGACTAAAAGAAGTACGGTGTTGTTTGCCAAAGATACAGGATTCACAATGAAATTCATGCAGAGAAATATCTGGAAGAGCTTTCTTGAGAATCTGGAGGGGAGCATGCCCAAGACGACGATGTCAACTGACCGAGGAGACGGCAGAGAGAGCGGTGGGAGGAACATCAAGGAGATAAAGCTCATTAGACAGTCGTCCCCTACCAATAGTATTCCGCGTTCGCCGGTCCTGCGCAATAAAGGAAGATGATGAGAATGTAACACAACAATCAAGATCCTGAGTAAGCCGACTAACAGACAGCGAGTTAAATGGGGATCCCAGAACATGAAGAACCGAAGATAAAGAGAGGGTTGGTGTGAGAGGTAGATCAACAGCGCCGAAGACTGGAGTGGTATCACCATTAATCACAGTAATGAACTCAAAATGCGAAGACACTAAGTATTGCAGCGGATTTTGCGGAGTGAGGTGGTGTGTGGCACCAGAGTCCACTATCCAGTGAGAACTTTAGGCAAGACATGATATACCTTTATTTGAGATGGACGCCACGGAGCCAGAAGAGCGAGCAATCGCCCCTTGGAGATGTTGGAGCTGGGTACGAAGATTTTCAACATCTGTTGGAGCGGAGGAGGAAGAATCCGATGCGGATAGCAAGCGCGAGGCCCGGCTTTTTTAGTAGAGAAGCAAAGGGTGGAGGGGCAGCCCAGTTTGCTATCACGTTGTTGCCTCAAGATGATTATCACAACCGCAGTAAGTGCATTTAAGGGGGGTTTGTCAGCACGTCCTCATCCCCGAGACGGGTGGCGACCCCCATGGGATGAAGAACCACGGGTGTAATGAGTTGGTGTAGGTAGCTGGAGAAATGTCAGAGAGGAAAGCATGGGAGCCTCCGGTGTTGGTGTAACCTTCAGAAGCATAGAACAAACATCTGAGAGAGAGGGAGTAGTAGTTGATGAGAGAATATGAGCCCGAACACTATAGAGGTGAGAGGGGACACGGACCATCATCATAGCAATCCCGACTGCAACTTTTTGTGCTCGTTGGGCAACCAAGTCAGTGGTAGGGGGTTGGTGTTGTATCCATGCCTCAACAAGGGTCTTGGCCATGGTAACGAAGGAGGTCATATCTCCTAGTATCCCGGGATCAAGGGATTGAAGATCAGTAATGATCTCGAACAAGTGTTGGAGGTTGTTCTGGCCAGAATAGAAATAGTGAAGTTCTTCCCACATTGACTTGGCCGTGTCATGATACATGGTCATCCTGTAGGGCTCAGTATCCATGGAATTGAGAAGCCAAGATTGAACATGACAGGCATCACGAAGCCACTCGTTAGTGGGTGCAAAAGGTGTAGCCAGTGTCAAATGATGAAGAAATCCTTTCGTCTGCAGCACACTGACGAACATAGTGCACCCACTACACAAAGTTCTGTTTCCCATTGAAAGAAATGGTGGTAATTCAAAATTCATCCCAAAGTTCAGTGGCGGAAGCAACAACACGAGCCGGAAGAGAGGAGGCAATAGTAGAGTCCATAAAAGCATGGGTGGAAGCCATGAAGCAGAGGTCGGGCAGTCATACGGATATGCAAAGCGAATAGGCGAATACCGAGCAGAACACGCACGGACAGAACACGCACAGAAAGGCCGGGCGGTCAGGCGGATAGGCCGAGCAAAATACCAGAGACCGCGGGATGCAACCGCACGAACAGAATGCGCACGAACAAGCTGCGAGAACGCGATATAAAGGAGTGAAACCGCGCGAGAAGCGGCTAGAGCAGCGACAAGAACAGCATGCCAGAACAAACCTCGGGAGACAGCGGCTTATACAGAGGCCGCGGGAGTCAGCGGATAGAGCAGACTGCGAGAACAAACCCCGGGAGCGGCGGCAAGAACAGTCTGCGAGAACAGAACTATCCGCTAGAACAGACTGCAGGAGAAACCGCGCGAGAAGTTGCGAGAAGCGAATAGAAGCTGCAACGGAGAGGAGAGAAACCGCGCAAGAAAGCAGGGAGAAACCGCGCGAGAAAGCGGGGAGAAACCGCGCGAGAAAGCGGGGAGAAACCGCGCGAGAAAGCGGGGAGAAACCGCGCGAGAAACCGCGCGAGAAGCGGATAGAAGTTGTTGCGGACAAAGGAGAAACCGCGTGAGAAACTGCTGCGGACAGAAGGGAAGTCGCGGAATGAGGAGAAACCATGCGAGAAGCTTCTGCGGACAGAAGGGTAGCTGCTGCGGACAGAGAAGAGTAACAACGCGAAAAGCGGAAAGAGGGTCCCACCAAACCGTGGAAGGGAAGGTCTATAAAAGGACTGAGGGAGGAAGAAAAGAAGAGAAGCCACGGAGGGAGGGGAAGAGCCGGTTAGAAAACAACGGAGACCACAGAGAGGCACGGTTAGGGGTGGGTGTAGAGAAATTCAAACCGCCAGAAGGACCGTTTCGAGATCTGATACGGTGTAGAAAATATTGAGTCGAAACTTGTCGACAGTATTTTCACTATTCACTCTCAAGTATGAGTACATATCTATACAAAGAGAGAGAGAGAGATGAGTCCCAAAACAAACAATGTGAGACTAAAACTAGAGACCTAAATGGGCCAATAAATGACTATTTACATATTCTTCATAATATTTTCTAAGACCCTTCAACAAACACTGATATGAATACGAGTAGTGAGTATGATATGTATCTAGTACTACAAATTTCAAAAAATAATGTGTATTATTGGTGATTTATCGCCTCCAATTTCTCTCATCTAATTTCTTCCTTCATTAATTATATACATTATTCCTCCTAGACAATGTGGAACATTACTATGTACATCGACTAGGTTATTGGCAAGTTGCATGCATGCAGCCGAATCTTGTTTCTTGTATACGAGTGAATGGAGTATGAACTCGAATTTCTTTCATAACATGAACACGAAGAATTTTGACCAAGAAGCTTCATAGCTACTTGCAACATTGGCGTTGAAGTTCCATAACAACTCCACTATTCCTTGTGCGACAAAGGAGCTCGACTCTTCAAACTATCAGGTTCATTAAAGGCTTTCAATCCCGGAAATCTAGAGAGTTCATTGACGACTAAGTTTCTCACCCCCACATTAAGGAAATATCTCCTCTAAGAAACATTTTTCATATGTATATGGAGCAACCCTATTTGGTCCTAAATCATGCCATTCACGACTGTATTGTCTATAATTTTTAACATATTACATAATAATTTCATTGCATAAACATATTAACAAAAAGAGCAATGCAATGTGGCAGTGTGTGACTCTTGGTCCACCGATCAATGAGTACATAAATTGTCTAGTAAAGAGACAATGAGCATCCAAATCCACAAACTTCTCATACTTATAAGTTTGAATATGCACTTTCTCTATGACGAAGTCTTACATGTCATGAATATAAAGGTATATCAGTATTGAATGCCCTAAGTATATCATATGTATAGGTCTTGCTATGTCAAGGATCTTGCCAATATCATCTCAACCTTCACAATAGATGAGGCCCTATAGGCTTTAACGTCTTGGGTTTTTTCACAATCTCCACTATGAACATCCTATCATATCAACAAGAACCATCTGCTCGACAAAATAATAGTAAAAAAAAATCTAGTCTCACCTATTCCAAATAACTTCAGAGAAATAAATGAGTTGTAAATGTTTTGCCTATAATGACAACTCGTGATGAAAATCCTGATGAATTAACCTGTATAGACAACTTGAGTGATCCATGCACATTACCTTCTAACAGATGCACCGTTCTCAGTGATGTTAGCTACACACATTTTTGAAGTACGGATAAATGTGTGCACTATACAAAGGGTACAATATATATGTGTAAACTTTCTTTATGATTGGATTTGTTGCCTTACGGCTTACACACAGGAGTATTATTAGTGATAACTTGCACAGTATTATCAGGATCAATTTCATTAATAGCTTCAACCATCAATGTGGCAACATAACTTTTATACTCATACTCTTTAGAAGCCGTAGATTGCCTTTAAAAATATTGGACCATCCATAAAGGCAACTATAAGATTAACAAATTATCTTTTATGAACATTCATCCAACCAGCACATACCAAGCATATTTCCATAAGGAGTCCAATTACTGTAGAAATCTTGTTGATACTAGCTCTCTTATTGAAAAAAGCGGTCTTCATAGCATTATACCTAGGAGGAACAAACTCATCAAGGTTATGGTTTGCAACAAATTTATATGAACATTCATAACATGGATTTTGATAAATATATGCTAACCTACTATTAGTTAAATCGTGCATGCAACACATGGTATCTTGTACCACTACTATATGAAGGAGAGTAGACCTAGTTATAGGATCATCTTGGAAGTTGTCTTAGGAACTCCCTTAAAGAGGAGGAAACTGACGCAGGACGAATCTATAGGCGGCGAGAAATATGCGATCTAACCCTACATGCTATGCAAAAGTCCGACGGTTAGATCACAATTGGATAATAAATTAAAACATCTCACGCAGTTAAATTCACAGCAAGACAAAATAATTTACTAGGGCAAAACAACCTTAGGCTTTCCTCTGCGTGGGAGGCCAAAGTAAGAGCGTGCGGCGAATAAACACTGCAAATCACAATAATAATCTAGGACAAAATTCTACAATATTGTTTTTTCAAGCAAATATAAAATGTTCAACCCAATAAATAAATGTTGAAAATCATAAATCAGTACAACTAAATCTCACCAAATAGTAGGTTGACCGAGGCACTGAAGATTCCGGAGTCGAATGCATGGATCGGCTATCAAAAAGTGGAACCGGTGGCGTGAAAATAATGAAGTGCCGATCCTCAGTGGCGGGAGATGAAAATGTGTCGAAAATGGATTATCCATCCACAAAGGGGTCGATCCGGGCGAGGGGTGATCGATCTGATGTTTGGTGGAGGATCCGGGCAAAGGAATGGAGTATGGGTGTAGGGGATGACGGATCGGTGGGCTGAGATTCTAGATTTGGACTGACCTAGAAATTGGCGTTGTTTCGAGGTGGTTCCACGACGGGGGATGGTGGTAGGGTGTTGTTTTGGACTGCGGAAGAAAGAGGGGTTGTGGGGGTGAGGGGGAGGCTGGCCGCAGGCTGTAGACAGGGGTGGAGGGAGGCGGAAGTGAGAGGGAGGAGGGGGAATAGGCAGCAAGTTGCTAGGAGGAAAGGCTATAGACCAGCGGGTGCAGGAGAACAGCAGGCCGGTGGTGGATTAAGGCTTAGTAAAGTTTAGAAGTGAATAGTGAATTTAATGATTAAACAGTAAAATTTGAATAGGAAAAAAATGGATTTCCTGGACTGATTTCCAGCCGGCTGTAGGGGAGGAAAGGGGCGGGGGAGGGGGTATTCAAGGTGGGAAAAGAGGCCTATGGATGGGTAGTACCTTGGGGGGGGGGGAGACCACCTAGGAGTCGTCACCTAGGGTTCCACGGCGTCGGCAACGTAGGGCGATCGCGGAGTTCCGCGATTTTCTTTCTCCAAAACCTGCAATGTCTTCAACCAGCCCACAAACCATCTATTTATAATAAAAGGAGGATTAGGGCATCCCACCATCGATGGCTATGATTGGCCGAAGGTGGGGCCACCTAAATACATCAAAATAAAATGCAAAATAGTGAAATAATATATCAAATTAATTCGCAAAGCAAATCCAAACACATCTGCGGAGTCCGATCGTCGATCCGGGCACGCCATATATAGAAAGTCGCCAAATCAGCCCCGAATGGGCCCAAAACTCGTCCTCCACTGCAAGTGCTCGTCTATGCTCCGCATCAATCTGCCCGGCTTGAAAGAATTCATCTGAGATGAATAGGGCTCAGAATTCTCTCGCTGCATGCCAGGTAAAACTCGAAGAAGTCCACCCGAGGTCGCCCAAGTGTCGTCGCTGGAAAAGTGTCTTTGCCAATCAACTCTCTCTGACTGAAAAAATGTCATCTCCGGTAAATGGAGAAGTCCGTGTTGAAGTCGAAGTACAGGGGCGAATCGATCAAGCTTTGCGACAAGTATCCAAGAGTCACCAACGTCTGTAGTGGTAATGCACTGGTGGAGTCTAGTCTCCATGATGCTCTCATCGCTCAACTCATGAGTGGTGGATCCCGGTGCGATCGGCGACGTTGTAGGTAGAACCAAAGAAGACGAGTTCTCAGGTGTGTGGGTGTCAGAAGTAGGTGAGTAGTGGTGGTGATGGGAATCCATCGGATCGTGCACATGATGGGGCGGGACCCACGTTCATTTATTCCCGCCGGAAGACGTGATCGGATCGTCGATCCGACCCCGCGGTTGCGTCCGGCACGTCGCCGCGAATCAGATTTATATATTTATGTATTTTTTTTGGACACGTACTTATTTTATTTAAGGGCAAACCCACCGGCCAATCATAGCCGTTGGATGGGATGCCCTCATGCTTGTTTTCTTATAAATAGGACTAGTGGCTGCCTAGGTTGGTATTGCTGAAGTTGGAGAGCCTCTTCCATACTTCCGGTGGTCTTCCGCGGTGCCGACGCCGTGGACCCTTGGTGCCGACGCCTTGGGGTAAGTTCCCTCTTCTCTCCCTCGTTTTTCCTCCCCATCCAAGCCGCCAGCCCCCCTGCTTCCCTCCGCCCAGATCCAGCCGCCGGCAGCCCCTCCCGCTGCCCCAATCCAGGCCGCCAGCCCCCTGCCTCCCTCCGCCCAGATCCGGCCGCCAGCAGCCCCTCCCGCTGCCCCCAACCCAGGCCGCCAGCCCCCTGCCTCCCTCCGCCCAGATCCGGCCGCCGGAAACCCCCCTCCTTTCCTCCCTACCCAGGCCGGCCACCCTCCCCAGCAATCCAGGCCGCCTGGAATCAGCCCCCGCCCCCTTTTCCACCTCCCACCAGCCCGCCAACGCTCCGTCCCCACCCCAACTCCGTGGATCCACCCTTCCCGAGCCGGATCCGGCCATCTAGTACCGGATCCGTCCACCCGAGCCCGGATCCGAACGTATTCATCCGGATCCGCCCGTTTTCGTCCCGATCCCTTCTCCACCACCAAAACAGCCCCTTCCCGTCGTTCCCACCTCCGCTCCACCACCCGGCACCCGATATACGCCACCCGCACCCTCCACTTCCATTGCCCGAAATCAGCCCCTAGTCTTGAGTTTTTTTTGTGATTGTGGTGTACTATTTTCTGGATATTATTATTGGAAATCTCATATTTGTTTGGAGTTAGTTTGTGACACTTTGTATCGGTTGATTATTAATCTGCAGGTGGACTCCTTCGCCGCACGCTTCGCTTCTGGCCCTCCGAGCGGAGGAAAGCCAACTAATAAATTTGCCTAATATTAAATAAACTCTTGTTGTAGTTATTTGTTTGTGGCGTTGCTATCTTCATTGCTCTATTAATCCGTTGCATGAACCAGTTGTTGTGTTGCATTTAGAGTCTAAGTGGCGCCCTTCATAGCCTACCCTACATCAGTTGGTATCAGAGCCCAGGTCGGGCCATTTGCATGCTCCGTAGTGGTAGGACATTTAGAAGCATGGTAGATCCACCGTCACAAATGACCGGGCAGCGGGCTCAAATTCGAGCACCGCTACCACAGACTTTCAACGCCTTATTCTAGAGCGTTTTGACGCAATGGGTGCCCAGTTCGAGAACGTGCGTCACGATATCGCCGCGGTGACTCGTCGCCTAGATCTGATAGAGCGCGCAAGAAGTACTCCCTCCCTACACGACCATGAGGCGGGTGACCCGGGCGACTCTCCCCGTCGTGGGCACGGGTCAGAGATGATCCGCCACCTGCGGACCGCTACCACCGTGAAGGTCCCGTGAGAGCCCCCACCCCGCCAGCATGGCGAAACCCCGAGCCTCCTCGTGGCCGACCCCCACCCCCGTGGGAGGATTACCGTGTGCCACGACAGCCTGGCCCTAGGAACCGCGTGTCCCCGCTCGGGTCGCCACGACCAGCGTCGTGACGAGTATTACCCGCCGGGTCGACGTGAGCGCGGACCCCCGCCCGCTCGACACGACTATGACCGTGACGATGATCCTGATGATTATCCAAACTCGCGGAGAGGCGACCATGGTTTTGACATCACTCGTCGCATCCGCCTCGATGCCCCTTCGTTCGATGGTCGCCTAGATCCAAAAGCCTTCAGCGATTGGCTCTTGGACATGGACCACTACTTCGAGTGGTACGACATGAGTGACGAGCTCCCCGATGAGCTGCCTCCCCCCCGGGACATTCAGCATGCCATTGATTTAGTCCCGGGAGCTTCCCTCCCGAACCTGCCTCACTACCGTATGCACCCGGATGAGCACGCTGAGCTCAAACGGCAAGTTGACGAGCTTCTTCGGAAGCAGTTCATTCGCGAGAGCATGAGTCCTTGTGCGGTTCCCGCCCTTCTTACCCCTAAGAAGGACGGTAGTTGGCGTATGTGCATCGACAGCCGCGCCATCAATAAGATCACGGTCAAGTATCGCTTTCCCATCCCACGACTCGATGACTTACTGGATACTATGTCCGGTGCCCTGATCTTCTCCAAGATCGACCTCCGCAGCGGGTACCATCAGATACGGTTTCGTGAGGGGGACGAGTGGAAAGACCGCATTTAAGACCAAAGACGGTCTGTATGAGTGGCTAGTCATGCCATTCGGGCTATCCAACGCCCCGAGCACATTCATGCGAGTTATGACGCAGGTGTTGCGGCCCTACATGGGCAAGTTCCTGGTGGTGTACTTTGATGACATATTAGTCTACAACCAGACTCAGGCCGCTCACCTCGATCATTTGAGACTTCTCTTTGGCACCCTCCGTCAAGAGAAGCTGTATGTGAACCTGAAGAAGTGCACCTTTCTGTCCGAGTCCGTCCACTTCCTAGGCTTTATTATTTCCTCCACTGGAGTCTCCGTGGACCCTGAGAAGGTCAAATCTATTCGAGATTGGCCTGTACCTAGGAATATCCACGAGGCTCGTAGCTTTCACGGGCTTGCCACCTTCTATAGGAGGTTTGTCCAGGGGTTCAGCACGATTATGGCCCCCTTCACGAGCTGCCTCAAGAAGGGAGAGTTTCAGTGGACCCCCGCAGCCACCAGAGCCTTCGAGGAGATTAAGGAGAGATTGACGACAGCTCCCGTCCTGAGGTTACCAGATTTCAGCTGCGCCTTTGAGGTCGCCTGCGACGCGTCCGGTATCGGCATAGGTGGCGTATTGAGCCAAGAGGGACACCCAGTTTCCTACTTTAGTGAGAAGCTGAATGACGCAAAGCAAAAGTACTCGAACTATGATCGAGAATTTTATGCTATTGTCCAGTCTCTGCGCTACTGGCGACACTATCTCCTTCCCCGGGAGTTCGTGTTGTACTCCGACCACCAGGCCCTTCGTTATCTCGATTCGCAACGCAAGCTGGGCCACCGGCATGCGAAGTGGGTTGAGTATCTGCAGGATTTTCATTACGTTCTCAAGCACCGCGCGGGTGTTGAGAACAAGCCGGCCGATGCGTTGAGTCGTCGTGTCTCGTTGCTTCAGACGATGACCGCCCGCGTTGACGGGCTTGAGCGCATGATCTTAGAGTATCCGACGTGCCCTGATTTTGGTGAGATTTACACCGCCATATCCCGAGGTCCCCCAAACCCTGTTGAGGGATATCAGATCTTCGAGGGATATCTATACCATGGATCCCGCCTATGCATTCCCCGAACATCGTATCGTGATTTCCTGATTTGGGAGTTGCATGCGGGTGGAGCCGCTGGACATTTTGGGCGCGACAAGTCTATAGCCATTGTGGAGGACCGTCTCTACTGGCCCACGCTTAGGAAGGATGTGACTAGAGTCGTCCGCCATTACCGTACCTGCCAGACGGCCAAGGGCACGAAGCAGAACACGGGCCTATATACTCCTCTACCGGTCCCACGTCGGCCTTGGGAGGACCTTAGCATGGACTTCGTTCTTGGACTTCCACGCACTCTTCGGAAGCACGATTCCATCTTCGTGGTGGTTGATCGCTTTTCGAAGATGGCTCATTTCATTGCATGCCGCAAAACGGCGGACGCGACCCACGTTGCATCCATTTTCATGAGGGACGTTTTCCGGTTACACGGCCTTCCCAAGACCATCGTATCGGACCGTGACGTGAGATTTATGAGCTACTTCTGGAAGACCCTGTGGCTCAAGACTGGCACCACCCTTAAGTTCTCGACTGCCTACCACCCACAGACGGACGGCCAGACGGAGGTAGTAAATAGGAGTTTAGGGAACTTGTTGAGGTGTCTAGTGGGTGAGTGAGTGAGTAGTTGGGACTTAGACTTGCCGGTCGCCGAGTTTGCATATAATAGCTCCGTCAATAGGACTACTGGCTTGAGTCCATTTCATATAGTGTCAGGTTACGACCCCAGGAAACCCCTTGACCTTATTCCGAGCCCGTTAGAGTCTCGTCCTAGTGAGTCTGCCGAGTCATTTGCACAACATCTGCATGAGTTGCATGAGTCGGTTCGCCGACGTATTAATATGAGCAATGAAAATTATAAAACCACGCAGATCAGCGAAGACGAGAGCGCATTTTTAATATTGGCGAACGGGTGATGGTACGAATCCGCCCGGAGAGACTCCCTTCGGGGTCTGCCAAGAAGCTAAGCGCCAGGCGAATGGGTCCTTTCTCAGTTATTAGTCGGATTGGGACAAACGCCTACAAGCTAGATATCCCGACAACCATGGGGATTCATCCAGTTTTAATATCGAGGATCTGACACCCTATTACGAGCCTCATGACTATGGGGACCCGAGCAGTGGAGGTGCGCCACCTTCTTCCTCTTGCCCGCCTTCCCACCGCCCCACCCACACCAGTTGGCCACCACAGCCCGCCCACTACTGACACCCTTTCCCCTGGGAGTTCGTCGCCATTGGTACCACCGCCGGCATCACCACTCACACCGGATCCCACCATGAGAGACGAGAGCATCACGGAGATCAGATCCACCAGATTGTTCCCACCACGGACGGGCCGCGCCTTCGCTACTTGGTTCATTGGCGGGTTCGTACAGACGCTGACGACGCTTGGATACTACCGGCCGAGCTTGATCGACTTGCCCCCGGACTTCGACTCCAGTACGATCGTCTCCATTCCTCGGAGATGAATGCCTTTCAGTCGGGGGGAGTTGATGGGAATCCATCGGATCGTGCACATGATGGGGCGGGACCACGTTCATTTATTCCCGCCGGAAGACGTGATTGGATCGCCGATCCGACCCCGCGGTTGCGTCCGGCACGTCGCCGCGAATCAGATTTATATATTTATGTATTTTTTTTGGACACGTACTTATTTTATTTAAGGGCAAACCCACCGGCCAATCATAGCCGTTGGATGGGATGCCCTCATGCTTGTTTTCTTATAAATAGGACTAGTGGCTGCCTAGGGTTGGTATTGCTGAAGTTGGAGAGCCTCTTCCATACTTCCGGTGGTCTTCCGCGGTGCCGACGCCGTGGACCCTTGGTGCCGACGCCTTGGGTAAGTTTTCCTCTTCCTCTCCCTCGTTTTCCTCCCCATCCAAGCCGCCAGCCCCCCTGCTTCCCTCCGCCCAGATCGGCCGCCGGCAGCCCCTCCCGCTGCCCCAATCCAGGCCGCCAGCCCCCTGCCTCCCTCCGCCCAGATCCGGCCGCCAGCAGCCCCTCCCGCTGCCCCCACCCAGGCCGCCAGCCCCCTGCTCCCTCCGCCCAGATCCGGCCGCGGAAACCCCCCTCCTTTCCTCCCTACCCAGGCCGGCCACCCTCCCCAGCATCAGGCCGCCTGGAATCAGCCCCCGCCCCCTTTTCCACCTCCCACCAGCCCGCCAACGCTCCGTCCCCACCCCAACTCCGTGGATCCACCCTTCCCGAGCCGGATCCGGCCATCTATTACCGGATCCGTCCACCCGAGCCGGATCCGAACGTATTCATCCGGATCCGCCCGTTTTCGTCCCGATCCCTTCTCCCACCACCAAAACAGCCCCTTCCCGTCATTCCCACCTCCGGCTCCACCACCCGCACCCGATATACGCCACCCGCACCCTCCACTTCCATTGCCCGAAATCAGCCCCTAGTCTTGAGTTTTTTTTTGTGATTGTGGTGTACTATTTTCTGGATATTATTATTGGAAATCTCATATTTGTTTGGAGTTAGTTTGTGGACTTTGTATCGGTTGATTATTAATCTGCAGGTGGACTCCTTCGCCGCACGCTTCGCTTCTGGCCCTCCGAGCGGAGGAAAGCCAACTAATAAATTTGCCTAATATTAAAATAAACTCTTGTTGTAGTTATTTGTTTGTGGCGTTGCTATCTTCATTGCTCTATTAATCCGTTGCATGAACCAGTTGTTGTGTTGCATTTAGAGTCTAAGTGGCGCCCTTCATAGCCTACCCTACATCATAGTCGTTGATGGGAATCCATCGGATCGTGCAATGATGGGGCGGGACCCACGTTCATTTATTCCTGCCGGAAGACGTGATCGGATCGCCGATCCGACCCCGCGGTTGCGTCCGGCACGTCGCCGCGAATCAGATTTATATATTTATGTATTTTTTTTTGGACACGTACTTATTTTATTTAAGGGCAAACCCACCGGCCAATCATAGCCGTTGGATGGGATGCCCTCATGCATGTTTTCTTATAAATAGGACTAGTGGCTGCCTAGGGTTGGTATTGCTGAAGTTGGAGAGCCTCTTCCATACTTCCGGTGGTCTTCCGCGGTGCCGACGCCGTGGACCCTTGGTGCCGACGCCTTGGGGTAAGTTCCTCTTCCTCTCCCTCGTTTTTCCTCCCCATCCAAGCCGCCAGCCCCCCTGCTTCCCTCCGCCCAGATCCAGCCGCCGGCAGCCCCTCCCGCTGACCCCAATCCAGGCCGCCAGCCCCCTGCCTCCCTCCGCCCAGATCCGGCCGCCAGCAGCCCCTCCCGCTGCCCCCAACCCAGGCCGCCAGCCCCTGCCTCCCTCCGCCCAGATCCGGCCGCCGGAAACCCCCCTCCTTTCCTCCCTACCCAGGCCGGCCACCCTCCCCAGCAATCCAGGCCGCCTGGAATCAGCCCCCGCCCCCTTTTCCACCTCCCACCAGCCCGCCAACGCTCCGTCCCCACCCCAACTCCGTGGATCCACCCTTCCCGAGCCGATCCGGCCATCTAGTACCGATCCGTCCACCCGAGCCCGGATCCGAACGTATTCATCGGATCCGCCCGTTTTCGTCCCGATCCCTTCTCCCACCACAAAACAGCCCCTTCCCGTCGTTCCCACCTCCGGCTCCACCACCCTGCACCCGATATACGCCACCCGCACCCTCCACTTCCATTGCCCGAAATCAGCCCTAGTCTTGAGTTTTTTTTGTGATTGTGGTGTACTTTTTCTGGATATTATTATTGGAAATCTCATATTTGTTTGGAGTTAGTTTGTGGCACTTTGTATCGGTTGATTATTAATCTGCAGGTGACTCCTTCGCCGCACGCTTCGCTTCTGGCCCTCCGAGCGGAGGAAAGCCAACTAATAATTTTGCCTAATATTAAAGATAAACTCTTGTTGTAGTTATTTGTTTGTGGCGTTGCTATGCTTCATTGCGCTATTAAATCCGTTGCATGGCGAACCAGTTGTTTGTTGCATTTAGAGTCTAAGTGGCGCCTTCATAGTCCTACCTAGGTAGCATCAGGTGGTCATCAGACATAGGTGGGCTATGGGGGTGGCAAGGCAACAGGGGTGGAGGTGTGGGCGCCTGGAAATCCCCACAGCTTGGGTCCACATACTCGTGAGGCTCGTAGTATGGCGTCATATCTTCAACACTAAACATCGGATGGATGCCTATACTTGCGGGGATATCAAGATCGTAGGTGTTTGATTCGATCCATCTCATGATTATATAGGGATCTATTTGTCTAGTGCTCAAGCTTTTAGCAAGCCTCGCACGGAGCCTCACAATACAGATTCACACCATCACTTGCTCGCCTTCATGAAGTATCTGCTCTTGCCAGTGAACATCCGCATGTGATTTATAAAATTTATTATTATTATGAATTCCTTGTCGGACCGACTCATGACATACGTGCAAACGATGAACAACCAACTCAATAGACTCATGCAAAAGATGATGAAACGACTCAACAGACTCTTGCAAATGATGCAAATGACACATGACCAACACAACATGCTCTCTATGGAGAGTCTAATAATGACCTGAAAACTTGTCAAAGGAGGTGGCCTATCAGGAGGCTCTCTCGACGGAGTGTAGAAAAACTCATCCCGTGTGAGACGAGTGCTCAGATGACTGTGAGAGACAACTATACTCAAATAAGGGCTCATAAAGAGCCAATGTCTCTCGGGGAACGTAGCATATCAGGGAGCTCACCAGGAGGTGTGTAAGAAAAGTCATCACGAAAGAGACGACCACATGAGTGAAAATCGTGTCTACCGACTGGAAATCGTGACTCTAAAATGTGTTGAAGTGTCCCCGACAAGAAAGAACTCTTCAGGTGGGTCAGCGGGTGGTGTATCCAAAAACTCATCGAGGATGCGATGCGTCAGCAGGTGGTGCCAAAAATACCTGATGCTCCACACAATATCCATCCTCTGGGGCAAGGCCAGAGACGATAATGGAAGAAATGACACTAACCCAAAACTCGTAAACAAGCGGCTCACCTAAATCGCATCCTCAACAGGATGTGGTGGCTCATCAGGAGGCTCAACAGGGGGGTCATCATAGAACTCGTCACTAGGGTCAAGGTCCTTCAGATGAGTACCAGTGCAAGGGGTACTGCCCCAATGAATAGGTGACATAGTTAGTTCGAGATTAACACCAGTCTCTGGGTTCTCGGTCGTGATGTGACTCAGGGCAATGACAACGAGAGAGCGACATAGACCTACACTTAAGAATGGATCCGTGGGTACGGTGTCAGAAAATGGGTCTGTGGTTGGGGTGCTAACTAACCCGGTGGATGTCAGAGGAGATGTGAGTGAGGGACACAACACTACGGACTCAATACGTCGTTCAGGCTCTCCCTCAGTCGGAGTCAAAAGGGGCGGGTCAGAAACAAAAGATAAGTCACTCACTGAGCTAAGCACCTCACTGGGGTGGGAGTAATCCGCATCAGGTATCACTTCTGTCGTGGCTGACAGGACAGCGGTAGGCATCACAGTGACCTCAGTATGGGAGGGGCTCGTACTCCAGGGATCAAAGTGAGAATCGCATCGACCATCTCTTGCAGATCTCAATGACCTTTCATAACGAAGGGCGAGCTGATATGTCTGCTCGAGGGACTCCGAGCTATGATATATTACCTTAGTACGAATGTCAGATCGAAGCCCGCACCGAAATCTGGTAGTGGTCATGGCTAGGTCCTCTCGGATATCACTCCTCGCCACTAACTCGTCAAAATGATCCTTGTACTCAACGACAGATATGGATCCTTGCAGAAAGGAAAATAATTGGTCGAGCAAGTGACTCTGATACGACGATAAGGCAGATACCTCTGACACAATGTACGCTTCATGTCCTCCCAACTAGTGATGCGACGAAAACGGTCTCGCCCGCGGGTTCTCTCAACGCTAGACTAGTAAGCCCTCGCCTGATCTAAAAGTCCAAGTTTCGCAAACTTGACGCGACGCTCACCGAATACCTCAAAATGATCAAGATAATACTCCATATCCACGAGCCAATAGCTGAAAAACTCGGGACACGATGAGCCGTCAAAGGAAGGGACAGTAGTACGAAACTGAATCTCAAGATCTTTATCGGAACGACTATCCTCATAATAATCATTCTTAAGATAACTGAGTCGTGTCAGAGGGTCAACACGATCCGTTCGCGTGTAAGGATATGAACAACGACAATTATCATAATGATCGTTTCTAGTGTAGTATGGTTGCGTCGGTGGGTCAACACGATATCTAAAAGTGGTGTGTTGCGATCAAGAATAATCGTCGTAGTAACATGAGGGTCTACCTAACGGGGCTCTGCGAGAGCGGGTGCAAGTGGACTCGAAACCTCCAAAGTGAGGAGATGAATAATTGTGAAACCTAGACATAATGAAAAACCTATAGACTCTACGAATACGTATCAAAAAGTGTGCGCAACCTGACTTTGATACCAATTGACGCAGGACGAATATATAAGTGGCGGGATATCTGTGATCTAACCCTACATGTTATGCAAAAGTGATTACAATTGGATAATAAATTAAAACAACTCACGCAGTTAAATTCACAACAAGACAAAATAATTTACTAGGGCAAAACAAGTTTAGGCTTTCCTCCGCGTGGAGGGCCAAAGTAAGAGCCTGCGGCGAATAAACTCTGCAAATCACAATAATAATCTAGGACAAAATTCTACGATATTGTTTTTTCAAGTAAATATAAAATGTCCAGCTCAATAAATAAATGCTGAAAATAATAAATCAGTACAACTAAATCTCATCAAATAGTAGGCTGACCGAGGCACTGAAGATTTAGGAGTCGGATGCGCGGATCGGCTGTCAAAAAGTGGAACCAGCGGCGTGGAAATAATGAAGGTGTAGGGGATAAATCCAGCCACGAAGGGGTCCATCCAGGCGAGGGGTGAATGGATCCGATGTTTGGTGGAGGATCTGGGCAAAGAAATGGAGTATGGGTGTAGGGGACTGATATTCTAGATCTGAACTGACCTAGAAATTGAAGTTGTTTTGAGGTGGTTCCACGACGGGGGATGGTGGTAGGGTGTGGTTTTGGACTGTGGAAGAAAGAGGGGCTGTGGGGTGAGGGGGAGGCTGGCCGCGGGCTGTAGACAGGGGTGGAGGGAGGCGGAAGTGAGAGAGGAGGGGGAATAGACAGCAAGTTGCTGGGAGGAAAGGCTGTAGACCATGGTTGCGGGAGAACAGCAGGCCGACGGTGGATTAAGGCTTAGTAAAGTTTAGAAGTGAATAGTGAATTTAATGATTAAAAAGTATAATTTGAATAGAAAAAATGGATTTCCTGGACTGATTTCCAGCCGGCTGTAGGGGAGGAAAGGGGTGGTAGAGGGGGGGTATTCAAGGTGGGAAAAGGGGTCTATGGATGGGTAGTACCTTGTGTGGGGGGGGACCACCTAGGAGGCGCCACCTAGGGTTCCATGACGTCGGCACAGTAGGGCGATCGCGGAGTTCCAGGATTTTCTTTCACCAAAACCTGCAATGCCTTCAACCATCCCACAAACCATCTATTTATAATAAAAGGAGGACTAGGGCATCACACCATCGATGACTATGATTGGCCGAAGGTGGGGCCACCTAAATACATCAAAAAAATGCAAAATAGTGAAATAATATATCAAATCGATTCGCAACGCGAATCCAAACACATCTGCAGAGTCCGATCGTCGATCTGGGCACGTCATATATGGAAAGTCGCCAAATCAGCCCCGAATGGGCACAAAAACCGTCCTCCACTGCAAGTACTCGTCTATGCTCCGCATCAGAACCTGTTACAATACCGGACGAACCCGACCTGCATTGGAGTCGCACTTACCAACGCCGACCACCGGCCACATCCGCATGAGGGGTGCTTCATCTATTTTGGTTGGCTACGCAATATCGTATCTTTATTTCGTATTGTGATTTTATTTATCCCCCATGTTTAAGCCAAAGTGGGGGGCGCGTTTGTGGAACCGGGGTTTATGACAGGGTTGGACTTGGAACTAAGCAAGAAGTAATTTCCCCCCTTTACCCTCTCTCTCTAATTCTCCCCCTCTCTCTACCCCTCTCGTTTCCCGCGGGAAATCCTTAGTCGTCGCCCGCGATACCGCCGACTTCCGCGATCGTGCAGCCGGATGGGGTTCCGCCTCCCTCCTTTCTCTCTCCCTCTCTACCTTCCTTCCTCTCTCTTCTTCTCCTCTCTTCTTCCTTCTTCTCTCCCCGTTCACAACCATAGCACCGAGAAGATCCAAGACGGGTTCCTCCGACCCATAGAGATCTTCATCCTCTTCAGGCCCCATCACCAGATCTAGGTCAGGGGATCACGACAACTTGGTATCAGAGCCAAACGTCGGACCTCCTCTTGCCGGCACTCACCACACCGCTTTCACCACGCCGCGCCGCCTAACCGTGGTTCCGCCGCCGCCGAGCCACGCAGTGGGCCTTCTTCCTTCCCCAACAGTCTCCCTATTGCCACCATCCACCATCGATGAAGGACCCCCCCCCCCCCCCTCTCAACCAAGTCATGGAACTATTCGAATCCATGCTCGCCACACAAAACGACAAAATGGACTCTCAAAACCACAAGATGGACGCCCTCAACGCGCGCTTGGACTCCATTCAAGGTGATCCGCCACCGCCGTTGCCTGCACTTGCGACTTCGCCGACAACCAGCCGGGTCAACTTTACCCCTCCTCGCGGGGACTTTGACCCGTTTTCGCGCTCCATTCGCATGGATTTTCCAATCTATGAGGGCCGCGACGATCCCCTTCCGTGGATTACGCGTTGTGAGTTATTCTTCGACAATCAACACGTTCTGGATGATAAACGTGTTGGACTAGCCTCCTTCCACCTCCTCGGACCGACGCAATTGCGGGTGACCCAATTCCTTCGAGAACATCATGTCGCCTCTTGGGAGGAATTTTGGGCGTCATGCACTCTTCGTTTTGTACCGGCAATGTCGGGCAACCCCTTGGGCGATCTCATTGTGCTCAAGCATACCGGCTCCATCGACGCATACTTGGAGCAATTTCAGATGTTATCTCGTGCCACTCTTAAGTGTTACCTTCGCAGCAAGTTCCTCTCTTTACGGTCGGGATGCCTGACCGGTTACGTTGGGATGTTGAGTTTCAGAAGCCACCTGATCTCTTGACAGCCATGAGTCTTGCCCGTGCGTTTGAACGCCGATTTGCACTTGAGCGGCCGCCTCCGGGACGCCGCGAGTTTTTCAGCCCACGA
Source organism: Platanthera guangdongensis (assembly GCA_039583875.1). Taxonomy (NCBI): domain Eukaryota; kingdom Viridiplantae; phylum Streptophyta; class Magnoliopsida; order Asparagales; family Orchidaceae; genus Platanthera; species Platanthera guangdongensis. Next base: position 238,789,133 of record CM077163.1, read on the forward strand.
CCACCATCCAGTTCGTTGCCTCCCAAGCCGTTGGGCGAGCACGATCCTCAGAGGCCGCCTTTTCGCCGTCGTTTGTCCCGACCAGAGATGGCCGCCCGCCGCGAGAAGGGGCTATGTTTCAATTGTGATGAGCTTTATACACCTAGCCATCGGTGTAAGCGCCTATTTTGGTTGGAGATCGACAACCCAACGGACCATGATGATGAGTTCAAAGATTCTGGCACACCGCAGCTCTCTTTACATGCCCTTGTCGGGCCGCGGGAAGGGTACACTATTCAACTCTACGTTATGGTGGCGGGAACTCCCCTCCTAACACTTATGGATACGGGTAGTACCCACAGTTTCATTGGGCATGATAAGGCACTCCGGCTTCACCTTTCGCATGTTCGTAGTCATGTCAAGGTGGCGGTCGCCAACGACCAACAAATGACATGTTCGGGCATCTGTCGTCGTGTAGACTTCATTGTGGAGTGATATCCGTCCCAAACAGATTTCTTTGTGATGGATCTTCGGGGTTTTGACATCGTATTGGGTGTTCGCTGGCTGCGCACGTTGGGGCCCCTCACGTGGGACTTTGACCGTCTGACTATCTCATGGCAGGAGGGCTCTCGTTTGATACAGTGGCAGGGACAGGCCCTCGGGAAAGGCCTCGCCTCCTTGGTCCACACAGAGTCGTTGGCCATTTTTCCCCACCAGTCGGGGGACCACCCTCCAACTCTAACACACCTTCTGCAGTCGTTTCCCGAGATTTTTAGCCCACATTTGGGTCTTCCTCCACAGCGACTACAAGAGCATCGCATTTGCCTCCTTCCCGGGGCGGCTCCGATTGTGGTACGGCCATATCGTTATCCCTTCCTCAAAAAGGACGAGCGTGTTTTTTCATCAAGCTTGATCTATCTTCGGGTTATCATCAAGTGCGAATGGTCGAGGCTGATGTGGAGAAGACCGCTTTTTGCACCCACCACAGCGGCTTTGAATTCTATTTATGTCTTTCAGCCTAACTAACGCGCCCTCGACCTTTAAAGCATTGATGAATGAGGTATTCCAACCACTCCACCGAAAATATGTTTTTGTATTCTTTGACGATATTCTTGTGTATAGCCAAACTTGGGAGGAGCACCTACAACATCTCCAGGCCGTCCTTAGCTTGGTGTAGACACACCATTTGATTCTTAAAGCTTCTAAGTGCTTTTTAGGTCAGCATTCCATCGCCTACTTGGGACATGTCGTTGACAGTTCGGGCGTCTCGGTCAACCCGGCAAAACTCCAAGGAAGCGGCGTCGTGGCCCCGGCCGCAATCCATTACAGATTTATGGGGTTTTCTTGGTCTCACTGGATACTACCGTCGCTTCATCCAGGACTACGGCACCATCGTCGCCCCTTTGATTGCGCTGCTCCGGAAGAATGCTTTTCCGTGGACAGACACCGCTACTCAGGCATTCCACTCCCTCCAGGCTGCTTTATTGTACGTCCCGGTCCTTCGTCTCTCGGATTTCACCATACCCTTCTTTGTGGAGTGTGACGACTCTGGCATCGGCTATGGGGTTGTTTTGCAACAGGAGGGGCACCCTATAGCCTATTTCAGTCGGTCGACCGCCATACATCATCGCAAATTGTCCGCTTACAAAGAGGATCTCATTGGCCATGCCAATGTCCGTTCAGCATTGGCACCCATATATGTGGGGGTGGCCTTTCATCATCCGGACGGACCACTACAATCTCAAATATTTGCTAGAACAAAGGCTCACTACCGTTCCCCAGCAAAGGTGGGTGAGTAAACTGCTCGGGTTCGACTTTCAAGTGGAGCACAAAGCCGGTGTGCTAAATCGCGTCGTCGACGCTCTATCTTACCGTGACACAGCATCGGATGCCTCCCTTCACGCCATCTCCTTTCCAACGGCGCACCTCATCACTACCCTTCGCCAAGAGATCCAGTACTCCCCCAGTTTGGCTGAACTTCTCCACCGGGCGGAACAAGGGCTCGCGGGTCCTCAATGGACAACATGCCATGGTTTGATTTTTTACCGCACTCGGATGTGTGGACGTCGTCTTCCCTCATTCTGACGATTATAGAGGATGTTTATGCTCGCAACCACGAAGATGTTCATCGTACTCTTCAACGCCTCCGCATGGAATTCTTTTGGAAGGGTATGAGCAAGCATGTCCATGACTTCATCGCCAACTGCGTCGTGTGCTAACAAAACAAATCCGACCATCTTCTTCCGGCCGGTTTACTTCAGCCCCTACAGGTGCCCAACAAATTTGGGCGGATCTCTCCATGGACTTCGTGGAAGGGCTACCCTCGGTTCGCAGGTGGACAGGTTCTCGAAGGGGGCCCATTTTATTCCTTTGGCTCGGCTGCTCATTGTCGAGAACGTGGCATGAGTTTTCTTCTAGGAGATCTTTCGGTTACATGGCATGCCAGAAACTCTTATCTCCGACCGTGACCAGGTGTTTACCAGTACATTTTGGTGGGAGCTGTTTGCCCTCAGCAGTACCAAGCTTGCCTTTTCTTCAGCCTACCATCCTCAATCTGATGGGCAAACTGAGGTGGTTAACCGAACTTTGGGAAAGCACTTTTGGTGTGTCACTGGCGACCGACCCCGCGATTGGCCGCGCTGCCTCCCTTGGATCGAACATTGTTACAACACCGCCTATCACACCGCACTGAAAACCACCCCGTTTCGCCTCGTCTATGGTCGGGCAACCCCCCCCCCCCTCCACCTTTTGTCATACACGGGGAACTCGGTGCGCTTGGCGGCCGTTGACCGAGAGCTGGAAGACCGCGACAAATTTCTACATAATGCCCGAAACCGTCTCCTGCAGGCCCAACAATGCATGGAAGTTGCTTATAATCGGGGACATCATGAGCTCACCCTTGTAGTGGGTGATTGGGTGTGGGTTCGTTGCCGCCCATTTCGCCAAGTGACTGCCGCCCGCCCGACCTCCAACAAGCTGGGGCCAAAGTTCTTTGACCCTTTCCAGATTACGGAGCGCATTGGGGATGTGGCCTACCATCGCGCCTTACCCCCCAAAACCCGGATTCATGATGTCTTTCACATTTCACAGCTCAAGTTGTTCGTGGGACTGCCATCGTCTGCACCTCTAGTTGACATTTCACCACAGCTCGAGCATGAGTTGTCTTCTGACGAGGGCGGAGATGTTAGATACCGGGCGAACCCGACCCGTGTTGGGTTCGCACTTACCAGCGCCGACCACCGGCCACATCCACATGAGGGGTGCTTCATCTTTTTTGGTTGGCTACATATATCGTATCTTTATTTCGTATTGTGATTTTATTTATCTCACATGTTTAAGCCTAAGTGGGGGCGTGTTTGTGGAAACGGGGTTTATGAACCGGGTTGGATTGGGAACCAAGCAAGAAAAAATATCACCTTTTACTCACTCTCTCATTCTCCCTCTCTCTCTACCCCTCTCGTTTCCCGTAGGAAATCCCTAGCCGTCGCCCGTGATACCGCCGACTTCCGCGATCGTGCAGCCGGACGGGGTTCTGCCTCACTCCTTTTGCTCTCCCTCTCTACCTTTCTTCCTCTCTCTCTTCTCCTCTCTTCTTCCTTCTTCTCTCCCCATTCTCAATCATAGCACCGACCGGATCCAAGACAGGTTCCTCCGACCCCTGGAGATCTTCATCCTCTTCAAGCTCCATCACCAGATATAGGTCGGGGGATCACAACAGAACCATCGGTCAAAAGCTTGGTGCAAATATAACTCGCAATTGTATCCATCTTGCATTTTATTGCAATCAGAATTGGTGCGTATCAACTTGGTCAAGACTGTCGTTTTCCCCTGCTTGAACTTAGGTCGTGGGAAACCCTAGATCCAACCCTTGTCTACGGTACCAACCGCCCCAAATCTACCATTTTCGCATTGCTTCATCCCCGATCGTCCATAGTTCAACTGATATTACTCCCCTTCGTCGATTAATCCATTTGAGGATCGTGAGTTGTGACTATGTTGCTCCTTCGAGCGCGACCACAAACGACAAACGTCTCATTTCCAGCGCGATCCTCTGAGCCTACCACACGAACTTCCGTGGACCAAACCCCTACTTCAACATCCCACGCTCTCAGTCACCTCGTCCAGCCTTAAAAATTTGACCGCTTCCATGAACGAATGACGTGCAGAGTCAGCAACCTCTTCTCAATTCCATGCATAGATATGTCGTCTTCAGCAATCCAACAACTCTCGACTGGCTTACCACTGCAACACAACCAGCTTTGATTGTCCAAAAATTGCAGCAACTTCTTCCTTCCTTGCTCCTTCTGCACTCGTTGCGCTTTTGTCACACCGCCCCCACTTTGACTGAGAAATCGCTGAACCCTGAGCTCGACACTCTCATTCTCTTCGTGTGGCCTTCTGACATGATTTTTCGCCGACAACTCCATCTAGATTGGTGGATATCATTAATGAGCGACATGAGAGATGGTCTTGATGAAGTGGAGCATTCTTTGAAAAATCTCTCCTCGCGAATGGATGTGGTCGAATCATCCCTCACTGATATCCTACACATCATCCATCACGAACATCCAACCACCAACAAATCTCCCCCGTCCCCAACAACGAATTCTGCAGTCATCAATATGACAGGCATCGAAAGCTCGACCAGCTGGTGGAGACCAACCCAAATCGGGTAGTCGCAGAAGTGTCCGACGTCGCGCCCGACCAGACCTTTACCGGCCCTAACTCATGACATTACTTTTGTCATTTTTTAATTTTACTGTACCGTGTAATGGTGTAAAGTATTTGTGTGAATATATATATATATATAGTTTTGTTAATTATCATTCAAAAACCGATCCAGCTGCTTTCCCAATAAACAGAAAAAAAACCGCTGGTTCATTATCTTCCCGATCCAGAACCGCAGGAATGGCGGAATTCAAGCGCTCGCTAGGGCTCGGCAGCCGCGCCATCTCCGATAGATACACTGCTTCCAGGAGAAGCTCCACGCATGGTCTCCCTACGACCCAGCCACGTCTAAGCTTTGCAGGGCAGGGCGCCGCTTCTCCGATCATTTTAGCCACGACGCCCCTGTCTCGGTGGTTTCATCCCCACGATTCGAGCTCGGCCATGGCCGCCCATGGAGGTTCAGTTCATGTCGTTTTTTTTATTGTGTTGTTGTTTTCAGAACCCTATAAAATGGATTTATGATGTTGTAACGGTGGTGATGAATGTTGAAACTGAAATGGATTTGCTGTGTTAGTTTGCCTTCCAATGCCAGGGAAGATGAGTAGGTGTGTTAGAGTTTAGGTCAAGGTGAAAAACTGTACTGCTTGTGCTTGATTTCCTGTTTAGGAGTGGAGTGAATGAAACAATTTCTGTGTGATTTTGCTGGTAGATAGTTCTTGTAATTCTTGATTGAGTTTCCGTTGGTTCCTGTAGTCAAGATATTGTGAAAGGAAATTCAATTCCCGTGTTGCCGAAGCCTTCTTGTGAAGAAGATGAACAGTGACATGATTACTTTGTTGTAAAGTCAAAGTTAGGGAACAATATTATCTAATGTTTGAGAGTTATACCACTGATGCGTAAACCGTGAAGGGGTGAATAGTTATTTTAATGTTATTGTGTGCAATCAGATTGCAGTAGGTTATTTAGGAAAGAATTTAGGTCTTATTTTGATTTGTGGATCCACTTTTGTGTGAGTGAGAGAACTTTAGTTCGTGTGTTAGAGAATTCGGGGAGCCAGTTGTGTGGGAGTGAGAGAATTTAGGGTGTTAGGTTTGTGGCTTCTCAAGAGTGTTAGAGATTTCGCAGATCCTCTCGCGTGATCGCCATCGACTTCGAACACGGAAGACACATCTTCCGTGAGTAATTGTTTTTTTCTTTTCCTTTGTGTGCGCCTTTATAATTTCTCGTAGGATAATAGACTCGGTGCTGGGTTTTCGCCCGAGATTTGTTAGCAAATACTACGTCGAAAACTCCAAACGGAAACGTATTTGGAATTCATGATTTCCGTTTTGCTACAATAAGGGGAACGGAATGAAAGTTGCGAACTTCCTTCCCCGGATTTAAAATTGAATCATTTTATTAAGAAAAATTATTTTAAAACAAAATAACGATTTTGTGTTTTATAAAGAATTTAGTTGCTTCATTTCTTAAAGTTCGTGCAAATTTCTCTCAAATTTCGTTGCGTAAAGTTCATCGAATATTGCATGCATTAGGGTTTCCTAGAAAAAACCGACAGGTGTGCAAACCCTACGTGTCGTCCTGCATCACCAGCCCTTATGTTGGAGCTCACTCACCATTGATTCCCCAGTACATGGCACACACGTAGATCGAGGTGCCATAGTTCGACGATTCTGACCCGCTTGGGTGGATTGCTCAAGCAAAACAATCATTTAAAGCTCACTCTGGAAGCCAGTAAAGTTCCCCTTAAGATGATTACATGTAGGGGTCCGCCCTTTATTAGATGTGTTGGATTCATTAGTCCAACTGCACATTACCGGTGACATGCTCAAGGAGGGCTTTCCCAACAGAACTCATACTGCACTACAACACATGTCGCCCTTGGAACATGTCCGAGCATCTCTACGATGTTCAATAAGTGGACTTGGTGGAGGCTTACGTCAATGATTTTGTGGAATTGACACATCATTTACGGGCATGTTCATAGCACATTACCTCAGGTATGTAATGCATGGCTAATAACCGCGCATCCATGACCGCCTTCAGATTTTGAACACATCTACACTCATTGTGGTCATCAGTAACTACAACATATGACCCCCAATAACTACACCATTTGAACTCCCAATCACGATCACGCATCGGCCCGCCCAAACAGGCACATGCCCTTTCTTTGCCCCCATATGAACCTTCCCAGGCACAGATCCGTTGGCATCCCCTCTTCCAGCATCCACCTCCAGTTCCACCATTGAAGTTGAATCCTCCAACACACAGTCCCTCTCACCAGGATTACATCAACATCCTCCGCTAAGGCCTTTATTTCCGTCAAAAACAGTTGTACTCCCCTTCACTAATGTTCCCATAAAAATTATGTTGGCTGCTCGCGCCCGAAGATGACAACATTACAATTGTTGATCTTGAATCCATGTGATGTAGGGCGAATCTATAGATGGTGGACAAGTGATTCCTTAACCCTACATGCAATGAAAACAATCATGCAATGGATGGGATGGACCTAAATACTGAGTAATGTAGAGTATGTTGCGTGAAGTTGCGACTATTTGCAATACTAGATGAAGTGTCGGGAAAATAACTCTAGAACCCAATGTTACTACATGCAACACACAAGATCTAATGGAGAAACCAACACCAAATAATAAAAGATGAAATCTCAAGCAAAAATCAAAGCAATGCAATTTATTTCTTTAGGCAGAGCAAGTTTTGACTTTCCTACGCATGGAGAGTCAAAGCGCGAGTGAGTGGCTAATAGTTCCTGCAAACACAAGATATCACATAACAAAATTCCATAACGCAATAGATCAACAACACAAAATTCACAATACCATATTTAATCTTGAAAATAAAAATTCCATACAATAATAATACACTCACCGAGTAAAGGGAGGTTGTCGCAGGAGGGAGGCTCTGTGGATCGCGGGTGGTTGGTGGTTGTCTGGAGGTGGAAGACGGATAATTGGTGGCTGAAATCAGATTATTGTAGGGTGGGAAATTGGGATGTAGGCTGGCTTGAGAGGAGGGCTGCAGGCGTAAACTTTTGGAGGGGAGGGTATTTTTTGGGCCAAGCTGATTCAAGTTGGGGGAAAGGGATATGAGGGATGGAGGAGCCATTGGTGTGGGATTCCTGGGAAGGATTAGGCTGGCTAGAAGATGTGAATAGTTGGAGGGGAAATTGGATTCCTTGGAGGAAATGGAAAGTCCAATGACCTGGACGAAACAGACCACCGATTTGCTTATAGGCAAGGAATCATTGTAGGGACAGATGGTGATCTGATGTTGTAGGCGTGAAAACATTGTAGAAACATGGGACTTGCGATTGGGTTTCTGTAGGGAAATAGAGGGCTAATGGAGGAATCTCCGTGGGGCTTGGGAGCGAGAAAATACGTCTGCAATGATGGGGAATAAAAAGGGACGTTGGAAAATACCTAGGAGTCGTCACTTAGGGCATCACGGAGTCTCCACCGGGAGGTTATAGCCAAATTTTGGGAATGTTTCTTCTCCAAAATCTGCAATAACATGACGATTGTCCCCTTACCTATAACATCTATAACCTAATATTAAAATAAAATAAAATTTCAAGACTCAATCACAATTAACCATTCGTATGCGCGGTCGTTAGATCAAGATATGTTTATTTCTCGCAGTGTTTGTCTCGTGTTAAATCTTATTTTAAATGTTTGCGAATTTTGGTGTAGATGCAATTTCAGTTTTGTGGAGGGGTGCATCACATAGATTTATAAGATTTAGATAGGGTGGCATAAGTGAAATTAAGTGGAATCTCGTTTAAAGTCCAATACATGATATCAGCCCCCCTCACAATTTAGAAAGGAGTGGCTCTGTTTGGGAAAACAATTGCGGATGTAAAAGTTGTTGATCGAATAGAGCTGTTAGAAAAGCAGTGATAAGAAAATTGCAGACTGTTTGAAGAGTTTGTGCATAAATGTTGATTGAACAGAGGTTTCTCAATCAAGTTGTTTGGAAGAACTGCGGTTTGAAAGCTAATTTTTTAAAACAAAAACTACGGTCCTATCATGGAGCAGCAAATGCATAAAGTATATATAAGAAACAAAATGCAGCAAATACACCTAAACATGAATCAATCACATGAATACCCTAACAGTGCTAGGAGCCTAGGAGTGAATAAAATGCAACAAACAAGAAATTCAATCCAACCAATGGAACATTCATGAAGCCAGCTAAAATCAGAATTCATACATTTGGAACAGAGTGGGAGTGAATGATAGTAGCAAGTGGAATGCAACAACCACCAGACAAATGAAATCGAACAACCACCGGAAAATGAAATCAAATGAAATCTGAAATCTGAAATCGAATGAAAATCTAAAGGATGGGGCTGAGGGTGAAATCAATTTACCTGGAATCGAACGAAATCATCTGGATCTGGTGGTTGTTACCTGTTAGAGAGGGGAAGAGCGACTGGACGAGGATGCATAAGCAGAACCCAGAGAGGAGAAAAGGAGAGTCGCGTTCATCCAGCGAGGAGAGTCGCGTTCATCTTCGTCCAGCGAGGAGAGTCGCATTCGTCTGTCCAGCGAGGAGAGTCATTCGTCTTCATTCTGGGGGGAGTGGAGCCAGAGCACCAGAGGAATCGTGTTTGACAAGAGGAGAAGAAAAACTTGTGCGAGGGATAGGGATCTGGTTAATCCTTGAGCCACTTTTCTATGGGTTTTGAAGCCGACTATAAATGATGGAGACTTGCGGAGAGAGGAGAAGAGGAACTTGTGTGAGGGATAGGGCTCCAGAAGCTTGGTGGAGAAGCAAGCTCGACGAGGAAAATTTGGATCCACGTCGGAAGGGAAGAAAGGTCGGAGAGCTTGGAGATGGTGATCGCGAAGGGAGGAGCACTGAGAAGAATCAGCGGGTTTAGAAAAGCAATCGCGGGTGGACTTAGCTTTCCGAACAGACCTAAATATGCTATTTTATGAAACGTGTTTTCGGAGAGTTGTGCATCCAAACAGTTTAAAAACAGCGGGTGCGGTTGGAATGCGGCTTTTACATCCGCAACTGCTGTCCCAAACAGAGCCTAAACCGCACTTATCTTTTATTCCATCTCAGTCGAGCGCTCGACGGAAATAAAACCGCCACATGTAATCCCCCCCCCCCCCCCCCCTCCGACAAATTGGTGCATATCAGATTCCTAGCTAAATCACCAAAATAAATTATTGTATCAATATGACTTCTTAGCTAATCTATGGGTTTATTTTGAAAGTCAAATCAATACTGCCACCTCTTATTATTTTCCTTCCCCTAAAATTAGAGCAGACAAACTTAAATTAGGCAATGTGATTAACCTCTATATTGATGCATGTTTCTCCATGCATAAAACAAAAAAAAAACTGATGTATGTTTCTTGGGTATCTGAAATCACTCTTTGAAGCTCTCTTAAATATTATGCAATAACTTCCACACATACCCCAATGTCATTACCTGATAACTTCAGCAAATGACTTAACTCCTGAATATGCGCCGTGATATCCAATCTCACAAAATTACATTTCATTTTCTGTTTACTCCCCCAAACATCTCTATTTTGAATAATATATGCATAAGCCCAAGATGGAAAATGGCCAACATTGTCAACATCACGCAAAATAAGCCTACTTGGCACACTTAACAATGAACCGGTGGCAGAACTGCTTCTACCAAAAAAATAGAAGATTAAGACGGCGATACACTAATACCTAAAATGAAATATAGAACCCTAATTTCAAAAGAAATGAGGAAATTTAGGAAGAAATATAGCTGGGGAGATTGAGAAGTTTTTCAGTTTAAGGCCAGACGCCAAGGCTTCGGTTAGATGATGGAAGGTGATAAGTTATTAAGGGAGAAATATAAGTTAATTCCTAAAGAAGAGGATATTTGGAGAGGAATGAACTCCACACGGCTCTCACTAGTCCTGACAAGACATTTTGCCCTAATCGAGGACCTAAAACATCTTGAAGTCCGGAGTCAACATAAAAAAAAAATTTGCAACGAAGCAATACTTTTGAAGTTTCATTAATAAAAATCAGATTATAACTCGAGGCAAATGAATCAATGACAACACATTAGAAATTCTGAGAAGCTCGCAACAAGGTTAGAACACTAAGTGCGTAGTTAATCATTGAGGCTGAAACAAAAAAGGATGCACCATTGCTCAAACCAGCTCGCAGCAAGGTTAGAACACTAAGTGCCTAGTTAATCATCGAGGCTGAAACAAAAAAAGGATACACCATTGCTGAAACCAGAGTCGCCATTAACGCTACTTCGTAACAACTCAACTCAATCACGGTCACACACTTCCGAATATTTAACAGAGACAACATTTTATTTAATATTACTATTTGGAGAAAACATCTCATTGGTGAGCTGAGTAAAATTCTCCCTTAAAAACTTCCTCAATTCACGACCATAAACACACTCTCAATGCATTCGGAGGGTGAAGAATAACACCTGCCAATGAATAGCCAAAAGAGCCTTAAACAGTCTACTCATTGGGCATTCTCCATAAGTTTTTCAAGCTGTAAAAACTTCTACTATTTAAACTTATTTGTTTTAATATAACATTCAATTCTACATTTATTTATATTCCTAATCTACAGTTATTGATACACATTTTAAAAGCCACTATTAACTTACTCTAATACTTCTAATAATAATTACACAAAATACAAAATTTGTCTTTAAGAAAGATTTAAGTAATTCTTTTAATGTCTAGTCATATAATAAGGTCTAGTAAAAACCTTTCAAAAATGAAAAACATAATTAGATTTATTAATAACTGCCTATAATATTATACCCCAACTTTAGGCTTACCAGAGGAACTTGAAACTTTCGTGAACTTCGCATAATTTGCAAGTTTTCGAGCTACATCTTGGACTGATGAAACAACCAGCTTAGCATTTGTAACCAATCCTACAATGCCCTTCCAGTCTTCCATCTCTAAAATAGTCATCCTGAAAAATAAATAATTTCAATAAGCAATAAAGTCTATGGAACAGGACTGAATTGAATAGTAAAAAGTACCTAGTATGTACAAAATAAACATTGTAGCCTGTTGGTGCAATAAAATAGTGCATCAAGTTTTACTTTCCTCATGACATAGTGTTTAATTCACCACTTTTTGCTAGTTCCTCTCAGAAAATCCCGCACATTGATGACTCCTTTAAGGAACCACTCAATAGATTGCTTTGCAACTGCTAAAGTACGAAATGGATGGAATTCTCAGAGTTATTGATGGGGAACAGCAAGACCTTTTGGAGCAAGAGTTTTTGAGCTTGTTTAAGGCTGCATTGTCCAACGCCATTTTTGACATCACCGGATGGACAATCGGAGACAATACTTGCGTCTAGAGCAAGGACATCTTATTTTACGTATTTTTTGTTTTTCATCACAAACAATTTAGCAAACATCATGATCGCGCGATTTGGGTCGTTCAAGATGGTTGTCCTAGAATTTCTTATCTATTTATATGAGCATAGGGGATGGTTTTCAGACCATCACAAAATTTTGAAAACTTTTTGACTATCTTGTAAGATTTTCATGGCATCAAATGCACAGCGGAATACTGGAAACACTAGAAAAAAATCCATGTGAAACCCAACAAATACAGAAAAGGAATCATATACTTGCGAAAAAATCAAGTTTCGTAAAGAACAAGTGGTTTTGAGAACCAAAATACATAACGAAACTCATGTCTCTACAAGTATCCACATAAACACAAAAAACATCAAGCAGTCTATCCAACAGTCACGTGGATAGAAGAAGATTGCTCGTCTCAATAATAAAATACAAATTTTGCTTCTGCAAAAATTCTTCTGCTCTCTTTCTTCCCTTTTTTTATCACAGAGACCAAAACAAGCAGCTCTCTAACTTTCAGTCAAAACCGAAAGTAGAATTCATAGGGATTTTCCAAAACGTGTTCCTTTTTATATCAGATAAAGGATTTCAAAAATTCATAAGAGAGGAATTTATAGCACTAGGAATTTGTCATTTTGATTTAAAACTGAAAAGGAACAGGTTTTGGAAAATCCCTATGAATTCTACTTTCGGTTTTGACTGAAAGTTAGAGACTTGTTTGTTTTGGTCTCTGTGATAAACAAAAAAAACTGGAAGATAGTCACCCAAAGTGCGAGATAAGGAGCGGTTGCGGGGCCGACTGGAGTGATCTGAGGAGGATGGGTGGGAGTTGTCGCAAGTGCCTATAAGAAGAATAATTTAATTCTCCGGTCTGAACTGGTTTCTTTTCATGCGGTTTGCATAGGGCTCGAGAGCGCGTGCGGAGCTGAGTCGTGTGGGGCTCGAAATGGCAGAAAGATGAGTGACTGTTGTGCGGAAATGAAGGGGAGAGGAAGGGCGGAATACTTGGAACCACGGAGAAAACGTGATGGCACAGTGCTCCGCCGGACGCGTCGACAAAGAGGCGCTGGAGATGGACATGGCTGGACGTCGGTGTACAACTCATATTCGTCGAGAGTGGACCCACCATAGGCAGGTCAGCAAGAAGTCAAAGTCAACAGGTCAAGACAGAAATCAGAATCAACATTCAAGACAGTAGAAGACCTGGACGAGTATGACGAGCTCCCCTCGCATACTCGCCAGGAGGCAACTAGGGTAGTTGCTCGCCTGCAGCCGAGCGAGCTCCCTCAGAAATCGCCAAGTCGTCGCAGGGTGGGGGCTATAAATAACCCCCCCCCCCCTTTGGATTTGCCTATAAATAGGACCCCAGGGGTACAAGGATGTAGACTTCAGAATCTCGCAAACGATCTCGACCACCTCATTTCCTAGTGATCGAGCTGAGCCTTTGGATCCTTTCTTCAAAGAGACAAGTTCCGAGCTAGCAATTATCTCTCTTAATCTCCGCCTTGACTTGGTCTCCAGTTTGAGTCTACCTTGTACCCTGCTCGGCCATCTTTGATTGTGGAGGGAAAGTTTCTTCCAAGCATCCGAGTACGTGGTGGGACCTCCCTGTCGCAACATCTGGGGTCCTTTTTGTTGTCCCTGTTTTTGTGTTCGAGCCCGCTAAGTCGTCAAGCCCGACCGCTGTACTAGTAACCTTAAGTTGTCTAGATCTGAATTTTGGAGTAGAGATTTTCCCGGCTTCAACACTTTGGTGCGATGAGCGTGGATCGTAGCCGAGAAGGAAAGTTCCGCGAGTAGGCGAGATGGTGAATGGAGGAGAGAATGAGGAGATAGTCGGAAACTCGACAGGAGTCGGCAACTCAGCGAGAGGGGGCGATTTTGTGACTGTGGCAGTGCTTGAGGAATTCACAAGGAGGATCGAGAGGAGCATCCTGGCAGGGTTCCCTACTCGCCTCAATGTCATAGCAACCTCGTCGCGTGACACCGTCGGAGGAAGGGGCGCCGCCTAGGCAGCCAGGTAAGAAGCGAGCAAGAGGGAAGCAGGAGCGACCAATGCAGTCGCAGTACTGTCCGGCGAGCGGCCAAGAAATCAGGTTCAGAGACGCGAAGCAGCCGACGAGGTTCCATGATACTCGGTCAGGTAGCGAGTACGAGGAAGATACTCGCGAGTATGAAGCCCATCATCGCCAAAGAGGGAGGAGCCCCTTCTGTGACAAAGTAATAGCCGCCTCAATTCTCGAAGCCTTTAGGGATCCCGTCCTGAACTACTGCTCCGATAAAGATGATCTGATCAGGCATCTCCAATGGTTCGAGGACGTGATGTCCATCCGCAACATGACTGATGTATTCAAGTGCAGGTTTTTCTCCATCACCTTCAGGGGGAAGACAAGAGACTGGTTTCACCAGTTACCCGAAGGCTCCAGCAACTACCTCGAGGACCTGCGTCGGGGACTGATGGCAAGGTTCACGACGTCCAAGAAACGAAAGAAGAAGGCAACCGCTCTCTTCAAGATCGTGTAGGGGCAGCACGAGAGCCTCAGCCACTACATCGACTGTTTCCAGGATGAGGTTTTGGAAGTGGAGGAAGTGGATGACTTCACCCTGATGCTGGCTCAAAGGTTCGGCCTGAAGCAGGGGATCTTCAGCCTGGAGATCGGCTCTAAGCCCCCGAGATCCTTCGAAGAGATGATCGAAAGGGCGAACGAGTTTGTGCAAGGGGAGGAGAAGAATCCCGACTTCTTGTCAAGGCTGGATGGGGAGAGCCTGAGAGGTTGGGAAAGAGAAGGACCTTCGGAAGTAAGGGCCAGGTAGTGTCGAGGAGGGAGAAGCCGAGGAGAAGAGAAGAACCAAGGAGTGCAGAGGAGCAGAGGAGGCAAGAGAGGCCTTGCAGGCAAGAGAAGTCTTACAGGCAGGAGGAGAGGAGGCCCGTAGCGGCTCCAGAAAGAAGGGAGGAGGCACGGTGATTCCAGTATCCCGTGAACCGGCCCCAGTGGAGGCCACCAGAAGGCCCTGTATCAGAACCAGGAGAGAAGGAATGACAACTGGCCGGAGAGGAGGCAGGGAAGAGCTCAGGAGGAGGCGTCGCAGAAGGATTCAGCCGGTGAGGAATCAGGCGTAGGAGATTCCCCTTTGCTGTGATCTGCATCAAGTAAAGGGGCATGAGACCTTGGCTTGCCCCGAGTTTTGGGAAGCAAGAAGGAGGCTAGAAGTAGGAGCGATGGAGAGGGAGTAACCGAGGCAAGAGGCCCCCGTAAGACCGATAGCGTTCCAAGCTCCGGGGAGGAGGAGGAACAAGGATCGGGTCGACCAAGGCGGTCGCGGGGAGGTGGTCCAAGGCCCGGGAGCAGGGTAAGTAAGAGCGTCAACGGAGGAATCGGGTTTGGAGTTTCCCGCAAGGGAAGTCTCCATCATATCTACCACAAGAGCGTCGCCTCGACCTCTCAAGCTCCGTCGTCGTTGGAGGAGATCACTTCTTCTGAGGAGAACATGTTAGGGAATGATAACCCTTTTCATGATGCCCTCGTCATCCAAGCCGTCATCGAGGACTTCACCGTCGAACGAATCTCGGCAGACAACGGGAGCTCGGTGAATGTCATTTTCAAGAGGACGTTCATCGGACTGCAGGTGGAAGCGTCCAGAGTCCTAGCTGCGGACAGACCCCTCTTTGGCTTCTCCGGAGAGGAGGTGGAGGGAGGAGCGGATTCTCTGGTGACCCTTGGTGGCACCTTGATCCGATGTTGGTATGTCATCGTGGATGCGTCGAGCTGCTAAAGCGCGATATTCGGAAGACCCCTCATCAACTACTTTAAGGTGGTTCCATCGTCATACCATCAGTGCCAGAAGTACTGCAGGGATGATGTCCATGTGAGGGTCTGAGGCGATCCCAAAGTTGCAAGGGAATGTTATCTTAGTGTCATCAGTACCATCAGCAGGATGGAGGATACAGAGAGGCTGGAGAAGATCCTAGAAAGGGAGGATGGGTTGAGAGCAGCGGAGGAGCTGGAGAAAGTGGAGGTGATCTCCGTGAGAGGAGAGCATGGACTGCTGAAGATTGGAGGATCCCCGGCGTTGGAGGGAAAGGTGGAGATGATGGCCTGTCTGCAAGAGAACGTAGGCATCTTCGTCTGGAGCGCCACAGAGATGTCAAGAATTGACGCAGAGGTTGTCTGTCATAGCCTCAACCTAGATCCCAAGGTTGCCCCCGTCGGTCAGAAGCAAAGAAAGAGCGTCGATGCGCTGATTGAGCCAATCAAGGAAGAGGTGGACAAGTTGTTGGAGGCAGCTTTCATTTCGGAGATCCAGTATCCAGGCTGGGTCTCCAATGTTGTAATGGTTAAGAAGGTCGGAGGGGGCTGGAGGCTATGTATTGACTTTTCTATATTAAACAAAGCTAGCCCGAAGGATTGCTACCCATTGCCTCGAATCGGCGAGCTGGTTGATTCAGTCGTCGGTTTTCCTGTGATGAGTTTTCTTGATACTTTTTCAGTGTATCACCAGATCCGGATGCATCCCCCGATTGCCGCAAAGTCTCTTCCATCACCGGCAACAGCTGTTATAGCTACAGGATGATGCTCTTCGGGCTAAAGAATGCGGACGCAACCTACCAAAGAATGATGGACCAAGTCTTCAAGAAGCAAAAGGGGCGGAATCTGGAAGTGTACGTTGATGAACTCCTGGTCAAGAGCAGGAGCATCGCGGAGCACACTAAAGATCTAGTGGAGACCTTTGCGACTTTGTGAAAGTACAAGATGCGGCTCAATCCGGCAAAGTGCGTTTTCAGAGCAAGAAGGGGCAAGTTCTTAGGTCACCTCCTCACTCCGAGGGGGGTGGAGTCTAACCCCGATAAAGTGAAGGTCATTCTGGAGATGAAATCCCCGAAGAATTCCAAGGAATTTCAGTGGTTGGACGGAAGACTGACATGTCTTAGCCGCTTCCTGTCCAAGGCGGGAGAGAAGTGTTCTCCATTTTTCAAAACTCTTTGAAATAACCAGAAGTTTGAGTGGACCGCGGAGTGCGAGGAGCCTTTTGAAAAACTCAAGCAGCATCTAACTCGCTCTTTTACCAGAAGTTTGAGTGGACCGCGGAGTTTGAGTGGACCGCGGAGTGCTGAGGCAGGCATAGACGAGCTATCTTATCCTGGAGAAGCTAGCTTTCGCCTTGGTGACTTCGGCGCGGAGACTCTGCCCATACTTTCAACTCACTCCATCAAGGTCGTCTCTGATCATCCGCTACGAAGTATCTTAGATGGAGTGGAGCACTCGGGAAGGTTGACAAAATGGGCGATAGAGCTTAGAGAGTTTGATATCTCTTTCTCGCCAAGAGTGGCGACCAAGGCCCGGGCGGTGGCAGACTTCCTGGCCGACCTCTCGGCCGAGGAGGGGGGAGACGAAGGCTCTTCCAGCCCAGTATCGTGGAAGATATTTGTGGACGGAGCTCCGACCAAGAACTCCATAGGGGCAGGCGTCGTGCTAGTGAGCCCTCGGGGAACTAGGATCGAGCAAGCAGTTGAGATCATCTGTCATGTCACAAACAACTAGGCGGAGTATGAAGCCATGGTAGCAGGCTTGCGTCTCACCAAGGAGTTGGCGATCCAGGACCTCAAGGCCTTCACCGACTCAATGGTGGTTGTTTCGCAAATTAGGGGAGAGTTCGAGGTGAGCGACCCCATCCTGCAGAGATATTTGGCAAAGGTTAAAGGCTTTGTGGGAGGTTTTCAATCTTTCTTTGTCGAGCACGTGCCCAGAGAGGAGAATTTAAAGGTGGACTACCTAGCCAAGTACGGCTCAATGGCCGGTGGGTCAGTGACAGAGCTGTTTCGACCGTCCATCAAGAAAGGGGAGATGATGGAGATCGAGCGGAGAGCCTCTTGGAAGGACCCGTTCGTTACTTTCTTAAGGACATGCCAGCTTCCTGCCGGTGAGGAAGACCAGGGGAAATTTTGATACAAGGCGGCCTACTATTTGTTGCACGAAGGAGAGATATATCGCAAGACCATCTCAGGCCCCCTCGGCAGATGCCTGACAGAAGCAGAAATCCCTCGAGTTCTCGGAGAAATTCATTCAGGAGAGTATGACAGCCACTCTAGGACTCGCACTCTGAGAAGAGGATTCTGAGGCACGACTACTGCTGGTCGACCATCCGAAAGGATGCAGAAGCTTTCTCGAAGAAATGTCTGGATTGTCAGCTCTAAGCTCCACTCCAGTTGCAGTCGGCCCGACAACTTCGCTCCATCACCGCCCATTGGCCCCTCGTCCTCTGGGGAATGGATTTGATAGACCCTTTTCCCCCAAGCTAGCGGCCAGAGGAAGTTTGTTCTCGTCATGATCGACTACTTCTTCAAGCTGATCGAAGCGAAAGCTCTCGCCAAGATCACGTCTCAGATCGTGAAGAAATTCATTTAAGGAGAGATAGCCTGCAAATTTGGGATCCCTCTCACCATCATCACTGACAACGGCCCGCAATTTGCGGGCTTGGAGCTGGAAGACTTCTGCAAGCAGCTAGGGACGGATCTTCGATTTGCCTCTGTCCACCATCCTCGGAGGAACGGACGGGTGGAGGCCGCCAACAAGTTGATCATCAACCTCCTGAAGAAGAAGGTCACCAACCTGAAAGAGAACTAGGCAGAACAACTTCCTTTGGTCTTATGGGCCCTGAGAATAACTCTTAACCCGGTCACGGGGGAAACACATTTAAGTTGCCGCACAGGTCTGAGGCTCTCATCCCAGTAGAGTTCGAAGTTCGAAGCTCGAGAGTCGTCGCAGCAAGAAACGACAGCAAAGAAAGGCGCCTAGAGAACGAAGATGCTTTGAGGCTTTCTCTGGACTACATTGAAGAACTTCGAGACCTAGCTTATGTCCGCCAAGCGGGGGTCAAGAGGCAAATGACAAAGCACTTCGACAAAAACGTTCGTCTCAAGCAGTTCCTTTCAGGATATATCGTCATGAAGAAGGTGGACGTGTCAGGAAGGGCTGCTGCTGTTGGCAAGCTGAACCCTAATTGGGAGGGACCCTTCATCATCAAAGAGGCTCTGGCCACTGGGAGCTATCGTTTGCAGAATCAAGTAGAAGAGCTACTATGAAACACTTGAAGCGGGGACGACCTGAAAAGGTTGTATCCCTAGCGGTAACGTGTAATGATTGCTTGTATGTAAATTTACTTTTGCAATTTAATAAAATCCTCGCCCCTTGAAATATGGATTGGTTCGAGTTGTCTTCTTTGTTCTAATCGTTTCGAGTTAGATAGAAGCAGTGAAGTCAATCTCCACGATCGATTTAGGAAACTTGCCTCCGGCTGGATTCTCCTAAAAAGCCCAGAGGGGATGATGTGTCAGGATTATAAGCGTTCTTTTAAGACCGAGCTCCTGCATTGAAGGTCGAGATCAGCTCCCCCCTTATATGTCGGTCTAGCTACCCCTGATTGCACCTCTCCTCTGACTGGAGGAAATATCAGGAACAGGTTTGGATGTCAACCTCTCCAACTCGACGAAGGGTCGACCTCACAAAGTGACACCTTGTGTAAATGCATCATCGGTCTTTGAGAAGACTAAAAGACCCGCTCTTAGCAACTTTAGTCATGCGAAGCAGGACGCATCTCTATTATTGTCAAGGTGGGATAACTCGCCATACTTTTAGAAGCAGCCAAGAAAAGAAGTTCTGGGAGGTTCGAGTTCGTAGTATGATTGAGACTTCAAGTGTGTGCGTACCGTTGGACCCCCCGACTGTCGTTCCCTATCTATGGATCCCTTCAATTCTTTGTCGGTTGAAGTAGAGTCTTGGCCTCGAGAGTGTGTGTCTTACGAGACCCCCCGAGTACAACTCCCTTATCCGAAGGATTGTAGTCGGCAAGCAAAAATCTGTTCGTTTTTCTTTCAGCAAGTACCTTCCCTTGGGGTTTTTCGCCAAAGCTTGTGAAAATCAAACAGATATGATAATGCGTTTTATGCAAGCATGCAAGTGTGAGTAGCGATGTGCGAGCATGCAGGTGCGCGTAGCGATGTGCGAGCAACGTCATACGAGTTAGTATGAACGAGTATGTGAGTAAAGATTGCGCACAACGAGCACTCAGTCTCCCCGGGCCTATGAGCCTAGCGAGTACCAAAGGCGAGCGATTATGTGGACAAAAGAGCGAGCATAAAGAACAAAGTACAAAAAAAAATTTTATATATGTGTGGCGAGCATTATAACACAAAAAGGATAATAACGCCCTGAATAAAGGTTCGTCCAAAAATTTCCTAAGCTATGTTACATGATATATACATAATCGCACGCAGGGAGTCGTCGGCCGACTAGGGCTCATCGTCGCCAGTGTCAGGCTTGTAATCCTCCTCGTCCTCGATGATGGTGTCTTCCTCATCACCAGCATCTTCCTCGCCACTCTCCTCGTCATCGCCTTCGTCGTCATCGCCGCTCTCTCTGTTGATGTTGTCTTCATCGCCTTCAGAGTCGGTAGCAGAAGACGGGATGGGATCTAGCGAGTTGGACTCCTCGGCGAGCATGCGGGGATAAGGTCCATCACGGTCAAGTGATCGGTCCGGGCCCAGGAAGTCGCTCATCCGCAGCTTGGCAAGAACGGCGTCCCCCGTTGTCTGCGCGATGCCGCGACGAATCATGGGCATCTCATCCCCATGAAAGCGGACCTTATTCCCCACCCCATGAGGACTCACCTCTGACTGTTGCTTAGCTGGGCGAGTATCTGACAGCACAGGGCGAGTTTCAGCTGTCGCCAGGCGAGTCTCCAGCTCGGCGATCCGGACTTGGGAGGTCTCCAGCTCATTCTTGGTGTTGGCGAGCTCTTGCTCAAGCAAGAAAATTTTCTTCGACATTTTTATCTCGGCAGCCTGCGAGTGTCAACAGCAAACCATCAGAAAATCCAGTGAAGTGGCGAGTACTGAAAAGTCGCATAAAGAAGCTAAAGTCACCTCATAGTCGTTTCACCGGACGGACTGCATCCCCAGATCGATCGTCTTATTCGAGACAATCTTCAGTTGATCCTGCGACTCGAGCAGCTTCCTCGGGGTGCGGTGGCCGAGCTCAGTAGCTTGTAGGAGCGCGCAAGCAGTTTGATGGGCGAGCACCTCTGCACCGAGATATGGCAGCGACTAGGCATCAGCTCGCCCATAGAGCGCGAAGGCGGCATCATAGGCTTCTCCCTTATCCTCCCAGTCTTCCGACCAGGCGGGAAGGTTAGTGCTCAATGTCACCTTGTGCTCGCTTTCAAACTAGGACACCAACGGGCATCATAGGTTTCCAGACTTGTCTTTCCCTTTCCCCTTATCCGATTTCTTATGCCAGGAGGTTTTCTTGTCTCCAGCTCGCGACTGGCCCTTAGTACCCGTAGGAGGCAGTATCTCCTCAACGACAGCAAGCGTGTTTACCGAGATCTTGAGCAAAGGCGCGGCCTCCTTCATCATAAGGAGAGGTTCTCGCAGAAGAACGTGAGTAGCTGCAGAAGTGGCAGAAAAAAGTTAGTCACAGCAACTATCAGAATCAAGTCAGCAACTATTAGAAACCAGGTCGGGGGTCCCACACGGGTAAAGGCCCGGCCCTGTCCGACTGCAATCTAACACATCCACAACCAAATCTCTGTGCAAGGCTCCGAATTCACACATGGAATATTGCACGGCAGGTTGTTGAGAGCTGGTCTCGACCCTGAATAAAGGTTTGATAAAGGAGATGCTGGGGTCGAGACCATCTCTCAACAACCTGCCGTGCAATATTCCCGTATGTGAATTCGGAGCCTTGCACGGAGATTTGGTTGGGGATGTGTTAGACTGCAGTCGGCCAGGGTCGGGCCTTTACCCGTGTGGGACCCCCGGCCTGGTTTCTAACAGCAACCAAGTCAATGAGTATAGCAATATCTCGCCCAAGTATCAACCTTTGTCGGGATAGACCTCGCCGAGCTCGTTAACGTTCAGACTCCAGTGGATGACGTCGAACCGTCGACCTCAGAAGGCCTCGAACAGCGCCTCGCGCGGCCCTCCGGGATGGGCGGCAGGAAAGCGACTTCCAGCTGCTGATGCGGCCTGCGCGGAACCCTTTCAAAGTCGTCGACAACTAACACTAGATACTCGTCCCATCGGTGGACCTTGTTCGTCGTCCCGACCAAGGTGCAGCCACGGCTACTGAAAAATATTACACCCCCGACAGTCGCCGCGAAGGCGAAAATCTTCTGGAATACCGAAAGATCGAAAGCAATGTTCTCTTCCCGCAAGAAGCAGAGGAAACCCATGACCATCGCTACCCTGTTTGGGTTGATCTGGGACGGAACTATCCCGAAGTATCTCAGGATCTGGCATTACTCCGACCATAAGGGAAGTCGCAGGCTGACTTCGAAGTGGCGAAGAGGAAAGACGATCTCACCTTCCATAAAAGAGTTAAGTCACTCGATCCGGGCGGGGAGCCTGGCCAAGTACCCTTCAGGCAGGAGCCTTTTGTTGAAGTCGTCCAAGTACCTTTCAGTGGCAACGGATTTCTTGAACACCGCCTCGGTGAAGTTAGTCGCGTGGGCCATCCGACGGGCGTTGGCATCATCACTGATCCATTTTTTGACAGGCGAGTGGAGAGTGGGAGAGTAACGGGAGAGAGAGAAAGAGAACGCGAGTAGCGTTAGAGAGAGAGGGACAGGACATGGATACTTGCGAGCAGACCGAGGAATTCGCAACAGCGTAGTTAAGACTTATCTACCCGTTCTATTTATAGGCGGAGGCTAGGGGGTAATCCTCTCGCGCAATAACATCCTAAGTTGCTACCTTGCCAAATAATGCTCAGGAAAAGGATGAGAATCCTATCTTGCGCAATCTTGGCCAGAATCTTGCAAGCTCGCCGAAACCTGTACAATTAGTCCAAGAAGTTGCAGAACACAGACAAATATTCAACACAGAAAAAGTAAAATCGCAAGCTCAATGCGAGATCCAAACTCGTCACCACAATAAAAGAGCACTACAAAACTGTTCATTACAATACCGCCAAAGGCGAGGAAAGATGAAGAAGAATAAAGAAAAATCATAGTTTCTAGGTGGTCGCTGCTCAGGAAGTGGAGGATCCGCCCGACCAAGTCCATGTCGCGCGCTCGCCGGTAGTGCTCGCTCGCCACGGTCATCGTGTCATCACCTCGTCGCAGCTGCTCCATTCTCGAAATCCGGACAGCGGAACTCATGCTCGCTCGCATCCCCGCCAGTTCCTCGTGATGGAGTTGCTGGCGATGTTCAGTCATAGTTTGTCGCCGCTCAAGCTCGTTGATCAGATGGAAGCGGGACTCAGCGCCAGCAAACCTCTCCGACAACTTTTCCATCCTCGCCATCCTGACCTCCAGTGTCTAGATCTGACGATGAGCCTCGCAGATAGCCAGTTGGTCGAACTTCGCCTCCAGCTCCATGTATGCACAGGCAGCGGCCTGGCGGTACTCGTAGGCGGGGAGTCTGAGGGCATCGATGAAAGCCACTCTCGGGGTTGCAGGACGACCTGTCAAAGCAGAGAAAGAGTCTCCAAGTCAGCGGAAGCCGCAGTATGTCAACAGCCAACCAGTTCGGCGTCAAGCAAGTTACCTTGCCGAGGGGATCGAGATCGGCGGGGGGAAGGGCTGCAGCGAGACGATTCTCGCTGGCCCGATGACGGGCCTCCCAGACGCTCGGCAGCCTCCCCCTGTTCGCGATCCCCTGGATGGCGATCTCCAGTCCTCGGAGGGAAGTAGTTCGGGCGCCTTTCATCCTGCTTGTGACAAGCTCGCCGGCTGGTTCGAAGGGGTCGTGGTTTTTTTTGGGCAGACTTCAGGACGAGCGGCAGTATTTGGCGGCAAAGGAGGAGGTGGTGGCAGAGGGGTGCTCTCCATCGGCTGCGACAAACTGGTCGCAGGAGGAGGGGCCTTGTTCGCCCCAAGTTGCGAGGTCTTCGACGCAGGATGACCTTTGTCTCTCGCTTCTGGTGCTTGTTTTTCTGGTCGCTTCTTAGAGCCGATGTTGATCCGAACGATGTGCCCAGATTGTGGTTGTTGTTGAGCTTTAAGGCCGACCAGCGGAACTGATCACAGGGGAGCGACGTCCAGGTGCTCGCCAAAAGTAGTCAACGGAGGAATTGCGAGTAAGGTACAACGGTCAACAAGACAGACAAGGAATGTTTAGCGACTCGAAGGAATCAACAGGCGAGATGATAACCTTGCGAGGCAGCGAGATCCGATTGCGGCTGAGTCTGTGACCCGGCGAGGTTCGGGGCAAGTGACAAAGTCGGCGGAAGAGGCAGAGAAGTGTCAGGTGCCGAGTGCTGACTGCTTGGGGATGTCGCTCAGCCCAAGATCTTCATAGATTTGTTGGGTGTGAGCCGGAAGTTCGGGGTGGTCGGCCGAGGTGTCGACATCCTGTGCTCTCGGAGGCGGGTTGTCCTTCAAAGCCAGCGACTTCTTTTTCGATTTTTGTTTCTTCCTCTTCGACGGGAGAAGGTCGGCAGCGTCGTCGCCTTGCCACGGCTTTTTTGGCTTCTTAGGCTCCAAGAACCCCGACAGAGCAGAAATACTCGCTTGGTAGAATTCCTCGGCAGATTTTGACATGATGTGCGAGTTCAGAAGGAATGCAGCAAGGGTGAGCCCCCCTATTTATAGGGGTCAGCAGGCATCCACAGGTCGCGAGTAGCCCAGATACTCGTCATGAGCATCTCGCCGAATAAGCGTTGGATGTTTCTTTCCAAGCTCCTACGTCGCTCGCAAAAAGCGGGAATTGTGTACAACCCATATTCGTCGAGTGTGGACCCCTCATAGCCAGGTCAGCAAGAAGTCAAAGTCAACAGATCAAGACAGATATCAGAGTCAGCATTCAAGACAATAGAAAACCTGGGCGAGTATAGCAAGCTCCCCTCGCATACTCGTCAGGAGGCGACTAGGGTAGTTGCCCGCCTGCAGCCGAGTGAGCTCCCTCGGAAGTCGCCAAGGCGTCGCGAGGTGGGGCTATAAATAAAACCCCTCCTCCCTTTGGATTTGCCTATAAATATGATCACAGGGATACAAGGATCTAGACTTCAAAATTTCGCAAAAAATCTCGACCACCTCATTTCTTGGACATCGAGCTGAGCCTTTGAATCATTTCTTCAAAGAGACAAGTTCTGAGCTAGCGAGTATCCCTCTTAGTCGTCGGCTTGACTTGGTCGCCAGTTTGAGTCAACCTTGTACCCTGGTCGGTAATCTTGGTTGTGGAGGGGAAGCTTCTTCCAAGTATCTGGGTACGTGGAGAGACCTCCCTACCGCAACATCTGGTGTCTTTTTGTTGTTCCTGTTTTTGCGCTCTAGCCCGCTGAGTTGTCGAACCCGACCGCTGGACTAGTAACCTTAGGATGTCTAGATCCAAATTTTGGAGTAGAGATTTCCCGGCTTCAACAGTCGGCATACCAGAAGAAAGAAGAA
Source organism: Platanthera guangdongensis (assembly GCA_039583875.1). Taxonomy (NCBI): domain Eukaryota; kingdom Viridiplantae; phylum Streptophyta; class Magnoliopsida; order Asparagales; family Orchidaceae; genus Platanthera; species Platanthera guangdongensis. The sequence continues at coordinate 238,814,540 of CM077163.1, forward strand.
GACGACGTGCTGGAGATGCCGACAGAGGAAGCAGAGCACGGTTGATGTGGACGGAGGGAATCGGTTGGAGGAATATCAGCAACGACTGGGTTGTGTTGCTGGAAAACCTGAAGCGGTGACTGGAAGGAGGATCCAATCCAAAAGAAAATGGGGAAGAGGACCGGTGGCTCTGATACTAAGTTGTTATGGGCCAACTCGGCGATGCCGGAAGAGCGAACGAACGATACCGTGGAGCCATAACCACGACTGTCTAAGCGGAGTGGCTTGTTAGAGGAGAGAGCCATCAATAATCTCGTACAATAGACAAGAAATATAATTTCTTCTGGCTTTCTCATACAACCTTACATATACCTTTATAGAGACTGACAACATATAAAAAGACAAACAACGATAATGACAAATATTACTAGACCCGGTGCTCGAGGCCCCTAGGTAATGATAACACCTATATAATGATGACACCTACAAAATAGAGATAATCACAATCAACTAGATAAACGGGTACGCGACCCATAACATAAGGGCACGGTGAGAATGAAGGAGAATCATACATGCCAACGACGAGGAAGGTGGGGGTAGATGTCAGATTCATGTCGGTTTGTATCTGAAATGTCGGTTGTCGAATTGCGAGGGATATATCAGAGATATTTTACAATGTTGAATTTTAATTTAAAATAAATTTATTCATATATATACTCATTTTTTATAAATATGTATAATTGTACAGATAATGTATATTTATAAATTACACAATAAGCATATATATAAAATTTATAAATTACAGAAGAAAGAGGTATGTCGACGACAATAAATGACATAAAGAGCATCAAATGAGAGTGTGATGAGAAAGTTGTTGAAGCTAGCGCAGAGAGATACACGAAATGAAGCAAGAAACAAAATATTGTTGATTGGTCCTTAAAAGAAATGTAAAGAAATATTTTTAATGACGCAGCTGATATATCGGGCTCGAAATATCATCTGATATATCAGGTGATGTGGAGCAGAGAGGAGAACATGCAGTAGTGGACGAGTTTTGGGTCCGTTCGGGGCTGATCGGTGACTTTCCATATATGGCGTGCCCGGGTCGACGATCGGACTACGCAGATGTGTCCGGATTCGCGTTTCAAATCGATTTGATATATTATTTCACTATATTTGCATTTATTTTGTTGTATTTGGGTAGCCTCACCTCCGGTCAATCATAGTCGTTGATGGGGGATGCACTAATCTTCTCTTTATTATAAATAGACCTCTTAGGGGCCGATATAAGTCATTGCAGAATTTGGTGAAAAGAATTCTCGGATTCCCACGATCTCTCCACGGTGCCGACTCCGTGGAACCCTAGGTGACGACTCCTACGCTTGCATCTTCTTCCCCAAGGTAACCCCTAAGCCTCTTTTCCCCCTCCCAAACCCTCTCCCATAGCCCCCAAAATCCACCAAAATAGTCCACCGTTGGCTGTCCAGAACATTGAATTCCTATTCATTGCACTGTTGAAAAATGAAATTCACTGTGCTATTCATATTTTTTTTTCTTTCCTTCATCCATCGTCGGCCAGCAACTATTCCCCCACCTCTACAGCCTGCTAAGTTTCTTGCCGCTGCTCCCCTTCTAGTCGACTCCTCCCCTTCTAGCCGACTCCTCCTCCAACCCACTCACTGCCTATCGCCCATCCACAGCCGTCCCTGCAGGTCGTTGCCTCCCGTACACCTCCCTTCCATCCTTGCCCCCCTACTGTTCCAGCAACCACCAGCCGCCGGCAACGAGTCCAGCCACCATTTTTATCTCCCCACAGCCACCCTGTCCAAAAGCAGTGCAGGTTGGGATTGTCCAGCCCCGATCCACCCCTTTCCCACATCTGTTCCTCGTCCCTTAGCCCGGATCAGCTTCCAAACATTGAATTCATCCACCCCTCACCCGGATTTACTCATACGTGGCTGGATCTATCCATTTCTGGTCTGATTCCACCAACTAGGACAGCCACCGACGTTATTTCCACACCACTGGTTCCACACTCGAGCGTCGTACGCGCATCTCTGACCCCAGATTCTTCAGTGTCTTGGTCAGTCTACTACTTGGTGAGTACTTGTTGTATCAGATAATTATTTTCAGCATATTTATATTGGATTAGATCTTTTATTGGTTTTGGATCTCTTGTATACTAGTTGTTTGTTAGATTAATATTGTGATTTGCAGGGTTCATTCGCCGCGCGCTCTCGCCTTGGCCCTCCACGCGGAGGAAAGCCTAAGCTTACTTTTGCCATAATAAATATTTTGTTTTGTCATGAATTTATTTTGCGTGGGATGTTTTATTTATTATCTAATTGTGATCTAACCGTCGGACTGTTGCATAACATGTGGGGTTAGATCACCGAGTTTCTCACCGTCGGACTATTGCATGAGTCTGTTGAGTTGTTTCTTCGTCATTTGCATGAGTCTGTTATGTTGTTTGTTCATTGTTTGCATGCGTGCCATGAGTAAGTCCGACGAATAATCCATATTGATAATAAATTTTGTAAATCACATGTGGATGTTCATTGGCAAGTGCAGGTAGTTCATGAAGGCGAGCAGGTGATGGTGAGAATCTGCGTTGTGAGACTCCGTGCGAGGTTTGCTAAAAGCTTGAGTGTTAGGCGATTGGATCCCTATATAATCATGAGACGGATCGAAGCAAACACCTATGAACTTGATATCCTTACAAGTATGGGTATCCACCTGGTATTTAGTCTTGAGGATATGACGTCGTATTACGAGCCTCGCCAGTATGTGGACCCAAGCAATGGGGACTTCCATCTGCCCACACCTCCACTTTCGTTACTTTGTCACCTTCAAAGCTCACATACGTCTGATGGCCACCACTACTCACCTACTTCTGACATAAGTATATTTATAGAGGTGATAAACCAGATATGTGTATAATGACTCTACAATACATCACATAGCGATCAATAAAATGAAGATTTGAAAAAGAAGAAGTCCAGAGCCAGAGAGTTGTTGATTTATTGTGGTCAGAAAATGGAAGCCATAAAGACGAGAACCCCTCCGGCCTCCGCAGGAAAAGACACAAAATACTAGTGCGACATGAAAAGCCAGAGTTACAACCTCGCTGTCGATGGAGAACCATCATCCATTTCATAAATATACAACCCAATTTTCAATAAGAAAAAGGAACACCGCCCAAAAATGGCAAGTTGACTTTGTCTTGGCTTCAACAGGAGGAAAAAGTAAGGAAACGACAACTTGAGCAGGAGGAAGGAGGCAGGATGCTCCATCGGGAGGAAGGAGGCAGACGGCTTCAGCGGGAGGAAGGAGGCGGGCTGCTTCAGCGGTAGCACCGAGAAAGGAGGTGTCGGGTTGCGGTTAACCGTAGAAAAAAATATTTGTTTTTTAAAATTTTGGGGTGCAAATAGCGAAAGACGGTTGCGGTTAACAATCGCCTTTTTATTGGATATTGGATTAGTATCACGTGAGTTGGAAATGTTGATTGGTTAGTGCCCATGTTTCATTTCTTGTTTTACTATAATGATCTGTTCATGAAAGTTATAGTTGAAGGAACTTCGTGCAAAAGAAACCGTCTTGATTGCTTAACTGAAGACTTGTTGCAAATGTTGTGTTTGGTTGCTTAGCTTAAATAAATTTTACTACTCAATTTGATTTTGTATAAATTTAATCAGTACAAGCATCATATAGATTAGGATTGTTTGAGTCAATCATGTGTCATTTACATAGATTTGCATTAGTGTCGGCACACCTCTCACACCCTATCATGTCTCACTACCAATTGAACTTAAATTACAAATATATGAAAGGTATCAATGCTTCACAAAGGCACATGACCATTTAAAATGGATAAATAAAAAATCTAGTTAAAATTAACAAAACTTTAAAAATAGGAAGCAAACAAGGGAAGTTGTCAGTAGAAAAATGGAGTACACTTTGTATATAATTCTTGTGTCTAAAAACAATATATGAGTGCATATATATAGGAAGAGGAAGGAGAGAAGAATCTCATTTACAAGGTGTGAGACTAATACATAGAGGATAGAGAAACTAAATGGGTCATTGTGTGGGCTTTTACATAGTCTTTTTTAACACTCCCCCGTAAGCTAGAGCGTACAAGTCATAGGCACCCAGCTTGGACAATAACTTGTAAATTAGAGCACTATGTGGGGTCTTAGTGAGAAGATCAGCAACTTGGTCAGTAGTCGGAACATGTCTCAATTCCAGCTTCTTCATTTGAACTCTCCCCTGAATGAAGTGGAATCAACTTCAATGTGTTTCATTCTTTCGTGGAAGCCCGGATCCTTAGCTATGTGTACAGCAGTTTGACTATAACAGAATAAGGTAGTTGGTGAGGAAAGTTTTACTACCATATCATTTAGGAGACTTTCAAGCCATATAAGCTCGGACGCAACCAGCGTCATCGAACGTGAAGATCGAGAAACCACGGCTTGTTTCTTACTGCGCCAGGTAATAAGGTGACCTCAGAAGTAGGTACAAAATCCGTTGGTAGAACGCCGATCATCCAGAGAAATGGCATAATCTGCATCTGAATACGCAACCAATGTTGGAGTAGAATAAGTTTTGTATACCAACCCTTGGCCAGGGGATGTTTTTAGATATTTCAAGATGCGTTCGACGGCCTGTAGATGAGACATCTGAGGAGAATGCATAAACCGGCTGACAACCCCAATAGCAAAGGATATGTCTGCTCTTGTGACTGTTAGGTAAATTAGTTTTCCAACGAGACGTGATAGTATTCTGGATTTGGAAATATATCTGTATCTGAGGCATGTGCACACAGCTTATGATTGATATTCATATGAGTATTGGTCAGCTTGCATCCAGAGTAGTTGGCATCCTGAAGAAGGTCGAGACAATACTTTCATTGAGATAGGACAAGGTCATCAGGACATCTTGCAATCTCAAGACCGAGAAAGTGTCAGAGGTTCCCCGGATCTTTTGTTTAAAAGACAGAGCTCAAGTGTTATTTGATCATTTGTATGCCCTTTGAGTCATCACATGTGATTAGGATGTCATCGACATACATTAAGAGGAGAACGGTGTATGTTTTGTGATGTTGAGTAAACAGAGAAAAATCTGTCGAGCATCGAGTGAAACCAACTTCACGCACAGCCCTGCTGAATTTGTCTAATCATGCCTGAGGAGATTGTTTGAGATCATAAATCGACTTCTTGATGTGACAAACCCTGGACTCTCATGTGGTCTCAAACCCTGGAGGTTATTGCATGTAGACTGTTTCTTGTAAATCATCATTTAGAAAAACATTCTTGATATCTAGTTGATGTAAGAATCATTGGCGATGCACAGCCACTGAAAGAAGGACACGAACCGTGTTGAACTTGTCTACTGGAGAGAATGTTTCCTCATAATCGAGGCCTTGTTGTTTAGTAAATCCACGAGACATCAGACGAGCCTTGAGACGGTCAATTGTCCTATCAGGAGCATGCTTGATGACAAAGACTCATTAACAGCCAACAGTAGTCTGGCCGGGAGGGAGAGAAATCGGATCTCATGTCTGATTAGCCCATAGGGCCGTCATTTCTTTGTCCATGGCTGCCTATCAGCCCGGATATTGGAGAGCCTCTTGCACAGAGTTAGGGACAGAAATAGAGGATAATGAAGTAGCAAAGGTGCGAAGTGTCAGAGACAGACGATGTAAAGGTACATAATTCGTCATTTGGTGAGTTGTAGAAAGCGCTGCCGAATCATTGGAACACAAATTGTCATTAGTAGAAGGTAACAGGCTCAGGGTAGCAGAAGAGGAGGGACGACCAGTGTACACATGGATTAGAGACGGCTTGGGTGGTTGGGGTGGGAGTGGCATGGGGAGGAGAGGCGGTAGTAGCAAAGGAACAGGAATAACTAGCTGCAGAGGAGGGGACGGTAATGGTAATGGAGGATCAAGGGGTTGAGAATAATAGGGTTGGTCCTCAAGAAAGGTTACGTCGGCCGATGTAACAGTCTTTCGATCAGTAGGAGAGTAGCAAACATAACCTTTCTGAGTGGAAGAGTACCCGATGAACATATATTTTGTTGCACATGGGGCAAGCTTGTCAGTAGAGGGGCTAAGGTTGTGAACATAACAGACACAACCAAATACATGAGTGACTGCAAATAGGGGTGTGGAGGAAAAAAGAATGGAAACAAGAGTTTGAAAATGGAGAATAGATGAGGGCAAGTGGTTAATGAGGTGGCAGGTCGTAGAGATTGCGAAATTCCAGCAAATGGTGGGAACATTCATTTGAGTGATAAGGGTGCGAGCGACCTACAGAAGGTGACGATTCTTGCGTTCGGCGACACCATTTGTTGAGCAATATAAATACAGGAGGTTTGGTGGATGATGTCGAACTCAGTGCACAAGTCGGTAAATGCATGACCTGTGTATTCACGAGCATTATCGGTGCGGAGAGTTTTAATCATTGTAGAGAATTGGTTGCAAGTCATAAGGATAAGGGTACGAAATACACATGACAATTCAGATCGATCATGAAGAAAATACAACCATGTGACACGAGAGTAATCGTCAATGAAAGTAATGAAGTAATAATAGTCAGAAACACTGACAGTTTTATAGGATCCCCATATATCGGAATGAACTAAAACAAGAGGAGCACCGCTCCGAGTATAATGTGGTGAAAAGGTAGAACGATGATGTTTGTCGTAAATACATGACTCGCATGCGAATTCAGTGAAAGACAAATCTGGAAGAGCTTTTTGAAGGATGCGCAGAGGGGCATGCCCAACACGTCGATGTCAAACGATAGTGCTAATAGTGGAGAGAATATGGTGGTGGAGGTCCATGATGTAAAGCCCATTAACCAGTTTTTCTTAACTAATGATCGTCTGCGTTTGGCAATCCTGCACAACACAAGAGGTAGAAGAGAAAGTCACATGACAATCAAGATCTTGTATAAGGCCATCAGGACATGTTGCGATCTCAAGACCTAGAAATCTGCCGAGCTCCGAGTGAAACCAACTTCTCGCACAGCCCTGCTGAATTTGTCGAATCATGTCCGAGGAGATTGTTTGAGACCATAAATCGACTTCTTGAGGTGACAAACCCTGGACTCCCTCGTGGTCTCAAACCCCGGAGGTTGTTGTATGTAAACTATTTCTTGTAGATCGTCATTTAGAAAAGCATTCTTGATATCCAGTTGATGTATGGTCATTGGCGATGCACAGCCACTGAGAGAAGGACACAAACCGTGTTGAGCTTGTCTACTGGAGAGAATGTTTCCTCATAATTGAAACCATGTTGCTGATTAAATTCATGAGCCACCAGACGGGCCTTGAGACGATCAATTATCTCATCAAGAGCATGTTTGATGACAAAGACTCATTTACAGCCAACAGTAGTCTGACTGGAAGGGAGAGAAACCAGATCTCATGTCTGATTAGCCCATAGGGCCGTCATTTCTTCGTTCATGGCTGTCTGTCAACCCAGATGTTGGAGAGCCTCCTGCACAGAGTTGGGGGCAGAAATAGAGGATAATGAAGTAACAAAAGTGCGAAGTGTCGGGGACAGGCGATGTAAAGGTACATAATTCACCATTAGGTGAGCTGTAGAAGGCGCCGCCGAATCATTGGAACACGGACTATCATTAGTAGAAGGTAACGGGCTCGGGGCAGCAGAAGATGAGGGACGACGAGTGTACACATGGATTAGAGGCGGCTTAGGTGGTTAGGGTGGGAGTGGCATGGGGAGAAGAGGTGGTAGTAGCGAAGGAACAAGAACAACTGGTCGCAGAGGAGGGGACGGTAACGGTAGTGGAGGATCAAGGGGTTGAGAATAATAGGGTTGGTCCTCAAGAAAGGTTACGTCGGCCGATGTAACAGTCTTTCGATCAGAAGGAGAGTAGCAGACAACCTTTCTGAGTGGAAGAGTACCCAACGAACATATATTTTATTGCATGTGGGGCAAGCTTATCAGTAGAGGGGCTAAGGTTGTGAACATAGCAGACACAACCAAAAACACGAGGAGTGACTGCAAATAGGGGTGTGGAGGGAAAAAGAATGGAAACAAGAGTCTGAAAATGAAGAATAGAGGAGGGCAAGCGGTTAATGAGGTGGCGGGCCGTAGAGATTGCGAAATTCCAGCATATGGTGGGAACATTCATTTGAGTCATAAGGGTGCGAGCAACCTCCAGAAGATGACGATTCTTACATTCTGCGACACCATTTTGTTGAGCAGTATAGACACGGGAGGTTTGGTGGATGATGTCGAACTCGGTGCACAAGTCGGTAAATGCATGACCTGTGTATTCACGAGCATTATCGGTGCAGAGAGTTTTAATCATTGTAGAGAATTGATTGCAAGTCATGAGGATAAAGGTACGAAAGACACGAGACAATTCAGATCGATCATGAAGAAAATACAACCATGTGACACGAGAATAATCGTCAATGAAGGTAACGAAGTAACGATAGTCAGAAACATTGGCAGTTTTATAGGGTCCTCATATATTGGAATGAACTAAAACAAGAGGAGCACCACTCCGAGTACAATGTGGTGAAAAGGTAGAATGATGATGTTTGTCGTAAATACATGGCTCGCATGCGAATTCAGTGAAAGACATATCTGGAAGAGCTTTCTCGAGGATGCGCGGATGGGCATGCCCAAGACGCCGATGTCAATCGATAGTGCTAATAGTGGAGAGAATAGGGGGTGGAGGTCCATGATGTAAAGCACATTAACCAGTTTTCCTTCACTAATGACCGTCAGCGTTTGACAATCCTGCACAACAAAAGAGGTGGAAGAGAAAGTCACATAACAATCACGATCTTGTATAAGTTGGCTAATTGATAGGAGATTGAAAGGCAAGTCAGGAACATGAAAAACCAAGTGAAAAGTGGGATACGAGGTAAGAGCAGCGTCAGCAGATCCAGCGACTGGGGTAGTATCCCCATTGACGACAGTAATGAACTTGGGATGCGCAGAGTTCAAGTATCGTGATGGTTTTGTTGGGGTAATATGATGTGTGGCCCCGGAGTTCATAATCCAGGAGAAATTGTGGGCAAGGCAGGAATACCCCCATCAGAAATAGACACAACAGATCCAGATGAACGACAAGTTAGCTCTTTCAGTCGTTGTAGTTGAGTGCGCAGAGCGGCAATGTCAGCATGAACACTGTATGGAGCATGGACGGCCATCGGTCAAGGGCAACCCTAGAGGCGTAGCTGTCAAGCGCAAGACTAGCCGCAAGCAAGACTAGCAGGAACAGTTGAACAGTCTTGGCGAACAGAAGAGCGACAAGCAGCGACTATCAGAGATGTCGCGAACAACAGAGAAGACGCAACCAGCGAGCAAGCGAATCAGCAATGACTAAGAGAAGTCGCTGCTAGAACACAGCGGCTAGGCACAATCCACGGCTAACCAGAGACGACTAACCATAAGTGTCTAAGCACAGAGCTGTTATGAGGAAGAGACCGGATTGCATCGATTTGATAAGTGGTGAACGAAGAGGAGACCGCGCGGCCAAGAGGCTAAGGCGAACACGGAGCAGAGCGCAGTTAACAGCGAGCAAAGACAGCAAACAAAACGCTTGATCAAAGAGCAAGTCGCGGTGAACACAAGAAGCGGGTCGTAGCGAACACAAAGAGCAGGTCGCGGCGAAGACACGGAGCAGGGCGCGGCGAACTGAATCGGCGGCACGACAAGCAATCCAAACGCGACCAAGAGATAGTCCGCGAGTAGGCAGCAGCAGTAAACCAGCGACACGGTCAAACCACTATCTAACGACTAGGCAAAGCCTCAGCGAGCAGGAACGTCGCGGCGAGCAGAGAGAAGACAGTAGCGAACAGAGGCAGTGTCCAGAAATGGTGAGATCAAGGACTAGATCACAGCGGATAAAGAGATAAATCGTGCGATCACCAAAGAGCAGACGGCAAGATGATGCCAAACTAAGCAAACCGCGGTAGACACGACAGATCGCAAGGGGCGGCGAGAGAATGCAGATCACAAGGGGCGGCGAGAGAATGCAGCGAGAAGCCCCGGGGGTCCTACTTGTCAGATGGGAGAAGGCTATAAAAAAGCAAAGAAGATTGAGAATAAGTGGAAGCCAGGGGAGAGAAGAAATGTTGCGGGTAGAAGAGACGAAACCACGGAGCGGAGAGAGGAAGAACTAGCGATTAAAAAAAGGTAAACCGCGGATAGCAGAGAGAAGAACCGGTCGGACAGAGGCAGGAGTCCACCCGAGAAGAAATAGGGAAACGGTTAGAAAAGATTGAATCGCTCAAATGGATCAAACCTCCCTCTGATACCATGTAAAAGAATGGAGTAAACCTTGTATATACTTATTGTGTGTCTAAAAACAATGTATTAGTACATATATATAGGAAGAGGGAGGAGAGAAGAATCTCATTTACAAAGTGTGGGACTAATACATAGAGAGAAGAAACTAAATTGGTCATTATGTGGGTCTTTACATAGTATTTTCAAACATTGTCAAAGGAGCTCAGAATTATATATCAAAAAATTGACATAATAGAGGATTGAACACTTTAAAATAGGAGAAAACGGGATAACTTGTCAAAGGGAGTGAGCAATATACATATTGTGGACAATGTGGGTAAGGAGGATTTCATATGATCAAATAAATCCATCACTTAAAGCATATTTTTTGCCTACTAATAGTAGAAGCTATTTTATACATCGGTCTTCTTTGGCTTGTTGCATGTGGCGCCATGATGAAGAGATACTACAAATATCACATAGAAACCCTATATACTTGACTGCAGCGGGTATTATAAATTTTGGTAATCATGAAGAAAAAGGCAATAAGCTCTTGAAACATACCAATCAGTTTCAAGGATCTCATTTCTCAATCTGGCAAGTGAAGCTACACTTAACCTTGGAACTATATCATCCTGGAAGTATAAACGAGTGCATGATAGTTGGGTAACAATGAAGGAGGAAAGCTGAAGCACTTTAAAACTTTTTAAGAGAGAATGTTTTTTTTAGCTGACCTGCAAAACAACAGTGGAGACATAGTTAACACAGCTCTCAGCTAGCTCCTTTGATACACAAGGTGGAGTTCCAAATCCAACTGCCGAGACAATATCAGGGCTGAATCCAAGTTCCATGGCCGACTTTCTCCGTAGCATGATAGCAAGCAATGCAGCAGCTGCACCACCAAGTGAATGTCCAACTAGTCTCAATCTAAAATCCTGTCCGCGAATTATTTCAAGTATCAACAAATCTAGGTATCAGTGTGCCAAACACTAATTATCATCCTAAGACATAAATATTTACTCTGTGCTTCTCTAGAAGTCTTCTGATGGTTCCCATCTCATGGTGGAGAAACCAGCGGGCGGCCTCAGCAGTTCCAAAATGAGTTGAGAAGCCTTCAAATGACACATTTTGATCACTTGAAGAAACCAAATTAGTAATAAGGTCATAAACAGTGTGAGTTCCACGAATTGCGAGTATTACTAATTTATTTCGAGTGTCCACCCCAACATAATATCCAGGGCGCAGCAAACTTGAATCTTTCACAAACTTCAGGATGTTCCTCTCTCGAAGCATACAGTGTCGTGCAACACTTGAGGTGCTATCTTTATAACACCCCTTGGCCAGTTCAAGGTGGTATATGAGTTTTTGAACCTGGGGAGTGGTAATGCCAGCAAAGCTAGTATATTAACTTCTTAAAGAGAAAGTAAGCTAAACAAAGATGAAAAAATAGCCTTTCCAAAATTGTAATATGTGAAGAGAAGGTCTTGTGAGTATGACCTTGTTTGGGAGAGCAATGAAGGTTGTCAATTCAATTATGAAAAATACAGTTATTAGTGTTTGGATAAGTGTGTCATGAACGCTATTCTCATAAAATGACGTTTTAGGCCAAAGTAACATAACAGCTATGCCGGAGTGATCAAGTTTTAGTAATCGTGAACACCCAAAGCTCCAGAAAGAGGAGTTTGAGAAGCTAACAAAGTTGTCACAAAAGTTCAAACGGTATACAACCACCACTTTGTCTGCGACCACTTGAGAAGCTAAAAAAGTTGTCACGAAAGTTCAAAATGCAGGTAGACAATCACCACTTTGTTTACTACCACCATGGTTATCCCAAACAGAACGTAAATGATAACAAGGCCAGCTTGTAGATAAGCAAGAAAATGTCTCAAAAAATCTCAGAAATTACCATCAACTCCGAATTAATCTGTTCTCCATTGAAATCTTCAACTTTTGCAGCTGATGCTTGACTGAGATGAATGAGGTATAGACCAACTGTGAGGTCACTTAGACTCCATTCTTGGATACCAGCTTTACTTGCTTGAAGATCTGTAAGAATCTCTGAGAGTGATCTCGTACTAGGTGGTGTTATCTTCTTCTCACCAATTCCTGCATTATATCAAGAACAAAGTAGAGCCAACAGGAATCCCTTAACAACCATATGAATAAAGTAGGCCTGCAGAACTTTTGTATCGTAGATGTTTACACAGTTCAAGAATACCATCAAATGCTCCAGCCAAAATGCAATTCGTAATGCAAATTGACAGAGAGCTGGGCATTTATAGATCCAAAATGGAGTGAAAATAGGACCTGCTGTGGATGCCCATTTGTAAAGCTGCAACGCTGGTTCCAGGGCTTTCGAAAGCCAAGCGGGCTCGACCTTCCACTTACGCCCGATCGAATCGTCGTCATCCGAGCTATCTCTGACGAGCTCAATGTCTGCTGTTGAGGAGGAATCCTTGAGCGAATCAGTATTCCCTACAGTCTTCTCATCCTCCACATTAATCTGCTGTGATAGGCGTCTGTTGAGGAGGCCGGAGAGAAGTTGCTGATATGCGTCACTTCTGCAGTCACGACGCAGGCATGAATCTGGATGAGAACAATAGCTTCTTAGAAATTGATTCTTGAATTAAGTGATTGGACGCATGTCTCAATAGTGATGTTGAGAGGACGGCATGGAGATTAGGGCATGGATAGATTGTGTAAGCCATTGAAATGGATAGCATGAACTGGTTGAGATGGAGAGAGATGGATTGTTACCGAGACGGAGGAGGAATCGCTTCGCCATCACGGACGTCGGTGGAAAGGAAATCGGCCGGGAGCATTAGCAGCGTCGGAGGGGCTGCGGAACGTTTAACTAAGGTTCACTGAAATCAGCTGAGAGGGCAACTTCACCGCCGTTCTCCTGCTCTACCTCAGGGAGGGACTGTTAAGAGGGATTGGTAACAGGTAGAAGGAAAAATAATAATTAAGGATTACTTTGATTTGGCGTTTCCTTGTCTCCGTTTGTAACGATGCACTCCGTTTCGACCTACACCTCTCCCTTACGGTTTCAAAGTAGCGTTTCAACCCACCGAATGCACCCGCCACCGTCGAACCAAATATAGCCTACCCTCTGTGAATAAGTGCGAGTCCCACCTTCTTTTCCCAATTTTCGTGAAAACATTGGCTACTATCCCCCTGGCTCCCTTACCTCACCGTTCAAGTCCTGAGCGACTAGATTCTGGGTATGAATTGTCGCTTATTTTCTCTCTCGTTGCACAAACACATTGTAATGCGTAAAAAAAAATTTCGTCTTTGAAATAATGTGATCCGGAAATTAGGGGTTTGCCTGATTGCTATTATAGAAGGTTGTAAGTATGGGCAGTCAGCTATACTAATAACTGTTAAAGAATTAATTATATGATCGCGCGTGTCGAGATCAACTCGGAACGACCCATTGAATTTTGTGTCACTCTAGAACATGGTTCTATGTTTGAGATGCTATAAATAATCATTCCGCACTTGATGAGCTATTGTGGACTATATCTTTTTTGGTGTTGCCTCAGTACTGCAAATTGCTGATAAGATCTAGTCTTCAAGACTGCTTAAACCCACACTTCCAGTTCCTACAACTATAAAATATGCATCACAAGCTGGAAGACAAACAATTTGAAATGTTCGATAATCCTTTTACAAGTATGATTTTGAGCAAGTTACCTCCTAAGTGGATCATCTTGAACTCTGAAATGCACATACTGAAGAAGCGGAGCAAGCATGTTGGTCGATATCTTTGATCCTAAGTCCTTTGTGACTATGATTGGGAGTAGCCATTACAGTGCGTCGTCTGAGTGGTGTTGGACAACGGTGCTACCTGTCATGTCACAAGTGACAAAGGTCTTCTCTCAGAGGTCAGAGCAGTCAAGGACAAGGTTGAAAACTGCAATAGGGGAGAGACCAGAGTTACTCATGCTGGGACAGCAGAGCCGGTCCTCTTTTCAGGTAAAACTCTAATTTTAAAACATGTTAGAGTAGTATCTAGTTTAACTAAAAATTTAATTTTCATGAGTTTATTGGATAAGCCTGGAATTTCTTTCACAATCCAAAACGGTAGAATAACTTTAGTTGTTAGTTCACTTTATTTTGGCTATGTGTATATGATCATTGTTATGTATGGACTTAGCCTAAATAACGAGTGCATTAATCAAGTAAGTTTAACTCTAATTGGTTCTAAGTTATTACACAATAGACTTGGATATGTGCAATATAAGAAAATGTGAGATTTAGCTAAGAGTTATGTTGAGTATTGTATCCATAATAACCATGATTTGAAGAAAGGTTCAGTTAAGCTAAGATGAATTGTGATTGTATTTGATATTGCATTTTTAGTTATATACTTGCAGGTTTACAATGCTAAGTACACACCAATGTCAGGTTACAGTGAGTCAGTAAACACAGAACTATACAATGTAATCTTTCATTGTGTAGGTCAATGTATTGACTCACGTGTAATCTCTCTATTGGGGTATACTTTTATGCCAAGTGTAACACCCCAAATTCGAGGAACCAAAGCAGTTCAACGAAATTCTGGGATCGTCGAAGGCCGTTCGACGAAAGTCGAACTCAGGCCGTTCGGCGAAAGTCGAACTCAGGCCGTTCGGCGAAAGTCGAACTCAGGCCGTTCGGCGAAAGTCGAACTCAGGCCGTTCGGCGAAAGTCGAACTCAGGCCGTTCGGCGAAAGTCGAACTCAGGCCGTTCGGGGAAAGTCGAACTCAGGCCGTTCGGCGAAAGTCGAACTCAGGCCGTTCGGCGAAAGTCGAACTCAGGCCGTTCGGCGAAAGTCAAACTCTGGTCGTCGACATTCAAGCTGAGGGCCATTCGTCGAGCTGAGGGTCATTCATCGAGCTGAGGGCCATTCGTAGAGCTGACGGCCATTCATCGAACTCAGGCCGTTCGACGAATTCTGAGCAGTTCGACTCAATTGCTGAAATGCGGGATTTCGTAGATCGATTTCTTAGCCTTCTGATTTAACATCAAAGTTGATCCTGGACCCTAGGATCAACTGCCCAAAGGGCTTTAGTATGGCTGAACGGTTCTCTCCCTCATTTGTTCTCATTTTGGAGTTGACTTAGGGTATGAGAGAAGAGAGTTTATAGGATGAAGTGAGGAGCTTTCTCCGCCATTAACGGAGCTTCAGAACTCTGATCGTCATTCTGAGGCCAGATCCATGAAGAGGACGCGAAGATGCTCGTTTTCATCCGTGCAAGACTAGGGTTTCATGGATAGAAAGAGGAGTCGAAGGGTGACGGCACTTCCCCTCTCGGTTTTAGGATGTGTGCATGGCATCTACACTTTTCTTATTTTCTTTCAAGAATTCTAAGCACCAGATCTTTCAAGTGAGAGGAATTCTGGTTGTCATGGTTCAAGAGGAGTCACCGGGTCGATTGTGTCCGTCCCCGACATGATATTTCATTAGATATCCGCTCTGTTAGTGGATTAGCATTGTGGGTGAAGCCGTAGTCGCGACTGTTAGTCCGAATCAATGATGTTGCATTACGAGCCATAAGGATTTTGTAGAAATCCGTTAGCGACAAGATGTCGTCTGTGATGATATTTTTCCCCCTTTCTCGTGTGAGTACGAATGGTCGGAACCGGGCCGAGAGGAAATTAGAGTACACGCGGGGGCATGGGTATAGTACGGTACAAGTATTGGAACAGGGTGGGAAAGGCATGAGATTGTGATGTGACAAGGCGTGGTTTGTCTCTGTGGTCGGCTGGCTAGCCCGTGACGTTGCAAGGTCATGTGTGGAGAGTGTCCCGGCGAGACAAGTCCCCTTATGTGGAACTGACGAGAACGCCAAGCTTATGACAAGCCCGTACGATACCAGCTGGGTTCCGCTGGGTCTCCTTCGGTGGACTTGGTCCCGATTTTGGAGCCGGGCATGGGTCGTCACGAACAGGTGGGGTCTAGCAAGGGTTCTTAGCATTGGTTTGTTTGTTTGAATGGCGGAACCCTGACGTGAGAAGGCAGAGTTTGCAGGCAAGCCCGGGATTTTGAGTCCCACGAGCGGGTGGGGCCTTGGGAAGTATTTCGAGTAGCGGCTTGAATGTCGTTTGGGGGAATTTGAAGTACTCATGTGTGTGCGGCTTGAATACCGAAGGGGAAATTGGAAGTACACATGTGTGTGCGGATTGAATGTCGAAGGGGAAAATGGAAGTACCCGGCTGATGATGCGTGATGATGTGTTAGATTCATACGCTTTAGGGCGTCTTGGGTGAAAACCAGGTTTGCATACATGCTGCATAGTAGACCCTTTATTCAATATGCTCAATGTAGAAACATGTTTGTTGTGTGATACATCCAACTTGTTTAACTGCTTTACATGTTTATGTATATTGCATACGAAGTGCTGACCTGCAAGGTGATGGAGTGCCCCGAGGTCCGCTAGGGACGGCCAGGAGGAGATGTGTTGGTTACACAGTTAAGGTCAGTCTTTGCTGAGGCACGTTACCATAAATTTTTACAGGGCAAGGATCGCAAGCAGGAGCAAGCTCGCCGGCCAAAAAGGCTTAAGCCTCATGAAGTGAACCTCTATCTACTTATGTTTCGATGCTATGACATGATCCTTGAGTTGTAATCCGGCTTGCATGCCGAGGTAGCCTAGGAGTGCTTTTGCACATTGATAGGATT
Source organism: Platanthera guangdongensis (assembly GCA_039583875.1). Taxonomy (NCBI): domain Eukaryota; kingdom Viridiplantae; phylum Streptophyta; class Magnoliopsida; order Asparagales; family Orchidaceae; genus Platanthera; species Platanthera guangdongensis. The sequence goes on from CM077163.1 coordinate 238,831,463, forward strand.
GTTATTCAGTTTTGGACTCTTGTTGTGTAAGGCCTTAAGGACATTTTGATACTCCTGGTTTGGTGGATAACTTCTAGTTTTGTTTGTTTGTTTCCGCGATTTAATTCTGAGTTTTGAGTTGGGTAGACTTATATCATCTTTTAATGCTTAAGCTGTGGCGTCTGTATGTTGTGGGGCCCCGGACGGACCCATATTATACGGTCATTATAGGGGAGGTGTTACATGTAACACCTCAATTCGTTACATGACATATAATCGAAGGTACGTCAGGGGCCCCACACTATAAACCGCAAACAGACGGCAGAGTTACATGCTAATATCAAAGACTACAACACACATCCTAACTCAGATCATTCTAGCGGAAGCATTAGGGGTTAAGATTGAACTCAACAATCACAAATGTCCACTATATATATATATATATATATATATATATATATATATATATATATATATATATATATATATATATCAAAGGAATGTCTACAAATACACAAAATATTTGGCCTCAATGCCTTACAGATTTTCTTCAAAAGTGTGGATTACATACATCGACACGCAGGCCGGCCATACATGAAAATAGCAAAACAGTTCTTTAATTGGCCTTCGAGGGCCAGCATAGCAGCAATAGCAGCAGCAAGGGCTTCAACCCACTATTTTCCGCTCGGCTCTCCAGCATCTGCATGGGGACAGACCACCGCAACGGCCAGTATTCAGCTGACCAATTTATAACGACCCTACCCCTTATTCGGGGCAGCGGTATTCTTTTCCTGCAGGCATAACATTTCACAAGCAGATATAACACAAGATGTGCACTCACGCACCATCAATATATCACAAATTTCGACCACGCGGTCCGACGCTCCGTGCACTCAGGGCACATTATCGGTGTGCCGGAAAACCAGAGTCTCACCACCGTTCAGAGGTCTCAGACATAACGACAAGTTTAAGAATTTTAGTCTTAATGGCACGCAGACCTAAAACTCTCATTATGCGCTCCAACGAGACCAAAAACTTAGGTCTACCAATCGGCCAGACATAATGCGGGTACAGTTCAGCCAAGTCTGTTGCTCAAATCATCTAAATGACGCGGGTCAGCTTTCCCCATACCCGTTCGAAACACTGGCCTTTAAGAGCTCACAGCTCACACAATAGCCACACTGTCCTCCGAGGACTGGCTTCACAATCATAGGTTAGCTAGGAGCTATTTCCAGCGACAACCACGATCGCCTGACGTTAGTGACAGAACTCTCTTTCTGTACCCAGCCCAAACTATATCTAGACCAACCATCCATAAAATCCTGCAGCTACCTGGAGTGCCACATTGGACTTTCAAATCATACATCACATGCACGTCGAGGGTATTTTTTGGGAATTCCACTCCAATCGTTTTGCTACTCTACTTCGCAGGCACAACCCACCGACTCCACACAACACTCGTTTATACGCGGAGTCTTCTTCGGTGCGCAAAATAAAACATCATCAATCTACACCAACCTGTCCAGATGGGCTTCACACAGTATACCTATTCTGTACTACACATTTTCGGATATATATGCAAGACTTCTTGGGGATTTCAAGAATCAACCCAACGGAAATCCCTCAACATTCCACCTTTTGGTGGGGGAAATCCATGCACATGTCAAAATAAGGACTTCACGTGTCCAATGAAGAAGATCGTTACACTTGAAGATCTCTTTGGAGCCATGGTAAAGCGTTTCTATGCGGACGAAAATTACTTTCCCCTTTCCGATTCTAACTTCGGCTCTTGATTCCAGCCCCAAGAGCTCCTCCAGCAACTCAGTCAGTCCACTTAAACCCTAGCAGCTGAGAGTTCTTTGCTCTAGAACTCGGGAAATAAGGAAGAGAAAGATAGAAAAGGAAATAATGATTTCCTGCAACCCATTCCTCGATAGATAAGGTCTCGGGTTTTCCCCAGCCATACGATCTCTTCCCATCAAGGGCTCGGGTTTAAGCTGAAAAGTCAACCACTAGCCATCTGACACGAGTCACCGCTCGGTCATATCCACATTTTCCACCAAATTATCGAACGGGACTGATTTTGTCGACCTAACTTTGTCGATCGGGAGTAAGTTCGTCGAACGGGTTTGATTCACATAACAGGCCACAATCGTCGAACTCAGCTCGACGTTCGACATTGTCTTCGAGCTCCACTCGACGATCTTCGTCGAGCGCTTCTCGATGATCCACTCGACGATCTACGCTCGACGATCTTCGTCGAGCTCCGCTCGACGATCTACGCTCGACGATCTTCGTCGAGCTCTGATCGGCGATTATCCTGTTCTCGCCAACTCCTTTTTGGGGTGTTACAACTCTCCCTCCTTACAAAAATTTTTTCTCGAAATTTGCATACATCGTGCAGAAAGAAGTAACAAATATGTTACAATATATAAATTCTTTACCAAAAAACATGTTCTAACATTTTAGCTAAACAACTCGGGAAATTCATCATGCATGGTCTGCTTGCTCTCCCATGTTAGTTCTTCGCAACCACAGATGTCTCATCAGACCTTGACCATCCCGATTGTCTTGTTCCACAGCTGCTTAACTGCTTTATCCTCGATCCCAATGGACCGAACCTTCATTGTTAGCCTGGATTCGACCGATGCGCAATCATTCGCAATCACTTAAGTTGGATCTTTCACGGCTTTTCGAAGCACTGATATGTGGAACACATCATGGAACCCACTCAATTCTACCAAAAGTGCTAGCTGATAGGCAGCATCCCCAACTCGTTCCATCACTTCAAATGGGCCAAGTAACCTTGGACTCAGCGTTTTCAAGTGCTGAATCCTGGATACACATTTGAATGGCTTGATCTTTAAGTATACTCAATCGCCCACCGCAAACTCCACGTTTCGGTGTTTGGCGTTATAATACTTTGTCTGTCGGTCTTGGGCTATTAATAGCCTCTCTCAAATAGAGTGTATTGTCGAATTAGCCTCTTCGACTTCTTTATGCTTATGCAACTTAGATTCGCCTGTTTTCGCCCAAGCTAACGGTGTACGACACTTCCTAGCATACAAAGCTTCAAAAGGCGCCATATTTAAATTAGCTTGATAGCTATTATTGTAAGTGAACTCTACCATATAGAGATGATCTTCCATCTTGTAAGAGTAGTGAACAAACAACTAAAAAACAAGGCGGAGATTTGAATAATTGAAAGTTTTATTATCCAAAAAGATATCATTTACAAAGGTATGACCTCCCTTTTATAGAATGGGGGAGAAAGGAGAGAGTACAAGAAAATAATGTGAGACTAAAAATTATATAGCTGTGCGGCTAGAAAATAAAGAGACCGAACAGGCCGAGCGGTTAGACAAATGGGCTAACCGTTCGGCAACACTAGACGGAAGAGCACAAGTCACAATAGGAGACTGCTAGACCGCCCGGTCTCCAAGTTGTCTGAGAGAAACCGCCAGACCGCTCGGGTAACAAACAACAACCGTCTGGATACCAAACCGCTGGAGAGTATCTGCTAGAGCGCGCGGTCACCAACACACCAGACTTAGACCGCTAGACCGCTCAGTCTCATACTTCAACACTCCCCCTCAAGCTGGAGCATAGATATCAATCATGTCCAACTTGTCACAAATGTGGAAGAAGGAAGTAGAAACCGGTTTTGTGAAGATATCCGCCAACTCTTTGTCGGAGGTGACGAACGGAGTACAAATCTGTTTCTTCAAGACCTCTTCCTGAATGAAATGGCAGTCGACTTCTATATGTTTTGTTCTCTCATGAAAGACCAGATTTTTGGATATGTATATAGCTGCTTTGTTGTCACAGAACATAGGAAGAGGATAGTCGTAGACCTCTCCTAGGTCAAACATGAGAGCACGCAACCATTTTAATTCACACGTGGTTGACGCCATACTCCGATATTCGGCTACTGCACTGGATCTTGAGACAACAGGCTGTTTCTTGCTCTTCCAGCTCACAAGGTTTCCTCCACCAAATGTGCAAAAAACTGATGTAGATTTACGATCGCCTTTATCATCCGCATAGCTTGAATCTGAGTAGGCTTCAACCCTCAGATGACCATTCTTCTGAAAGAGTAGTCCTTTTCCTGGTGTTGCTTTGACATACTCTAATATTTTCAAGGCAGAGTGAAGATGGCATTCCCTGGGAGCTTGCATGAACTGACTAACCTTGCCTACAACATAGGAGATGTCGGGTCTGGTCAGCATGAGATAAAGGAGTTTGCCCACCAGACGTCTGTACCTCGTGATATCAGATAGAAGAGGTGAGTCATCTGACCATGCTTTGTCTTCTCCAGTAGCCATGGGATATTGGGCCGGTTTGGCACCAGTCAATCCTGCCTCTCGTAGAAGATCAAGAGCATATTTTCGTTGGGAGAGAACCAACGAGTCAAGCTTCCGAAAGATTTCTATCCCCAAAAAGTATTTCGGGGAGCCCATATCCTTCGTGACCAGGTGTTGACGGAGGTGTTTTTTTGTCAAGTCCACCCCAGCCTGATCATCGCTAGTAAGAAGAATATCATCTACATACACCGCCAAAACCACCAGTCCCGAGGCGGTTTTGCGAATAAACAAGGAGTGATCGACCGAACTCCTTGCAAAGCCGATGGCATCCACAATGCCACTGAACTTGTCGAACCACGCCCGAGGGCTCTACTTTAGGCCATAAATGGCCTTCTTCAACCGGCATACCCGTGTCTCCCCCAGAGCAACATAACCAGGAGGTTGCTCCATATAGACGTCCTCCTGAAGATCCCCATAGAGAAAGACATTCTTGACATCAAGCTGGGAAATAGCCAAATCCATGTTTACAGCCATAGAGAGAAGAACCCGGATGGTGCTGAGGCGAGCAACCAGAGAGAAAGTATCAAAGTAGTCAACCCCATAAGTCTGAGTGAAGCCTTTGGCCACCAGCCGGGCCTTGTACCGATCCACAGTGCCGTCGGGGTGAAATTTTATAACAAATACCCAGCGACAGCCAACCACATCAGTACCCACGGGTGGAGGAACAAGGGACCAGGTACCCCTTTCAGTAAGAGTTGCGATCTCTTCATCCATGGCATATTTCCAATAAGGAATAACAAGAGCCTCCTGGTAGGTGCGGGGAGTGGCAGTAGCCGAGATAGCCAAGGCAAAACACCTGCGAGAAGGAGTAAGCCGATCATAGGAAACAACTGTCGTAAGCGGGTGTTGAGTACAAGCCCACACCCCTTTGCGAAGAGCAATGGGAAGATCCAGGTTGATGCGTACTTCAGTGACCGGAGCGTCCATGGCGGAGAAGGCTGGACCGGGACTAGAGAGACGACTGCGGAGAAGAGGGAGAAAGTGGAGTGGGTATGAAGGAGAGAGGTGGAGACAGAGGAGATGAGGAAAGAGGGCAGACGTCGATATGCATGGAAGGAACGGAGAGAGATGGTGGAGAATCAAAGACATCAGGAGGAAGAGGGGATTCAGGAGAGAAGTAGGATGCATTCTCGAAGAAGGTCACGTCTGCGGAGACAAACTGCTTGCGCAGAACGGGGTCAAAACAACAATAGCCTTTTTGAGTGTTAGAGTAACCCAAAAAGACACACTCGGTGGAACGGGGGGAAAGCATGTCACGGGTAGCGGACGGAGCGTGGACGAAAGTCGTACACCCAAAAATACGAAGAGGGAGAGGAAATGGTTCCTTGTTCGGGTATAGAATGGAGAAGGGGGTATGACTGTGGAGAACCGTAGAGGGAAAACAATTGATGAGATAGCAGGCGAGGAGCATAACATAGCCCCAGTAGGAGCGAGGCACATGCATCTGCGTCATGAGAGTGCGAGCGACATTAAGGAGGTGACGGTTTTTACGCTCCGCCACCCCATTTTGTTGGGAGGTGTAAACACAGCTGCTGTGATGAACAAGACCATGTTGCATACAAAAAGTGGAAAACTCATGACTAAGATATTCCTTAGCATTATCAGAGTGAAAGACTTTAATAGAAATATCAAACTGAGTTTTAATCATATAATAAAAGGATTGTCAGATAGAAAAGAGTTCAGAGCGATCTTTTAATAGATACACTCAGGTACAGTGAGAGAAATCATCAATAAAAGTTACAAAGTAGGAACTACCCCGACCAACGTTGAGAGTAGGAGCAGGACCCCAGACATCAGAATGAATGGGATCAAACGGGTGAGAAGAGCCACGACCTTGCTTCGGCGGGAAGGAGGAGCGATGATGTTTGTCTAGCTGACACGCATCACAGTTGAGCGGAGGACTAGTTTAAGGTAAGTGGGGCAGAAGCTGATGAAGAATCCGAGGAGGAGGATGTCAAAGGCGAAGATGTCATTGAAGCAGATCTGTAGAAGAGGAGGAGGAGGCGGACAGAGCGGAAACGTTGTCAAGGAAGTAGAGGCCGCCGCTCTCAGTCCCAGTAGCAATCGTCTGTTGGGTCCTCGGGTCCTAAAAAGAACAAGAAGTTGGAGTGAATAAGACGGAGCACCGAAGTTGCTTGCATAAAGTAGTAACGGATAATAAATTACAAGGGAACTTCGGAACATAGAGGGTGTCTGCCAAGAAAAGCGACGGGGTGACTTGAACCATGCCCGTCCCATGAACCGGAGAAGATGAACCATCCGTAACATGAACCGTGGGCAACCGATCATGCGTTTCGAGGAGAGAGAAGCAATAAGGATTGTCGGTCATATGATTTGTAGCACCAGATTCAATCAGCCATTTACCTTACCTTGGGTAATGACGTGTGCACTACCTGAAGTCGTGTCCACAGAAGCAGACAGCCGAGAGGAGGCGGAGGTTGAGAAAGATGCATCACTAGAGGGGCGAAGATGAGGATGTTTCTGCCAGCAACGGTCAACAGAATGGTCGGTACGACCATAGTGAGAGCAGAGGAACCTGAACGAACCGCGTCCGCCGGACTGGCTGCGGCCACTAGGGCTACCCCGCTGAGCCTGGTGAGCATAGGAGTCCTGTGGAGGAGGGGAGGACAACAGAGGACGCTAGAGCAACGAAGTAACAGCATCGATGCAAGCCGCGGTGGCATCCAAAGCGGGAGACTCTGCCTCACCCAAGATCTCCTGGCGGATCATATCAAAGGAGTCGGGAAGGCGCAAGAGATAACAAACAACCAGGAGTTTTTGGAAGTGCTTGTGCTGCTCGGCCAAGTTGGCGGAGAAGGGGCGATTCTGGAGGATCTCGGCGCTAAGATCCTGAACCTGCTGATAAGTCACAGCAGGAGACATGGAAGGACGGGCAAAGAGGTCCGCATAGAGAGTATAAATGCGAGACGTCTGTCCACCCTTAGAATAGAGAGCAGCGAGGTGAAGCCAGCCAGCCTTGACCGTTTCATCTTGGCGGATGACGGGAAGGCACTCATCGGAGAGGATGTTGGCCAGCCAAGTGCGGAAAAGTGCATCACTCGCATCCCAGTCATCAAATTGAGCAGAGTTAGGAGGAGGAGGGTCATCAGTGAGGTGATGACGTTTGCGTTGAGAGCGAAAAAGAAATGTGAAAGAAACGCTCCAATCCGGATAGTTGGAACCAACCAATTTAGAAACGGTGTCAAGGTTTCCAGAAAGAGTAGGAGGAGGAGCCACATGAGTGGTGGAGGTAGAGATGATGAGGGTGGAGAGACCTGAAGTGTCCATAGAGAAACACAGGAAGCCGCGCGAGTAGAAGAAAAGTCACCGGGAGAGAAAAGGAAGTAAGCCGCGCGAACAAAGGAGGGGGGCCGCGACAAGAGAAGGAGACTACAACGGAAGAGAAGGAAACTGATGCGGGTGAAAGAGAAGAAGCTGCAACGGTCACGGTGTCAGTACACCAGCGGCCAGAAAGCAGACCAAAGCACAGGGAAAGAGGTCGCGCTAACTGAAAAGAGTCTGAGCGAACAGAGAGAACAGAGCGGAAGGAAAGCAGAGAGCCCGCAAAAATAGGTCGCAGAAAAGAGGGAAGGAAGTCGCACAAACAGGGCAGCGATAAGGCAAAGAAGCCGCGGGAACAGAAAACAAGTCGCGCGGACAGAATAGCCAAAGAAGGAATCAGGTCGAATCGATCACTTGCTCTGATATCATGTAAGAGTAGCGAAAAAACGACTAAAAAACAAGCCGGATATTTGAATAATTGAAAGTTTTATTATCCAAAAAGATATCATTTACAAAGGTATGACCTCCCTTTTATAGAATGGAGGAGAAAAGAGAGAGTACAAGAAAACAATGTGGGACTAAAAATTACATAGCTGTGCGGCTTGAAAATAAAGAGACCGAACAGGCCGAGCGGTTAGACAAATGGGCTAACCGTTCGGTAACACCAGACGGAAGAGCACAAGTTGCAATAGGAGACCGCTAGACCGCCCGGTCTCCAAGTTGTTTGATAGAAACCGCCAGACAGCTCGGGTAACAAACAACAACCGTCTGGATACCAAACCGATGGAGAGTATCTGCTAGACCACGCGGTCATCAACCCGCCAGACTTAGACCGCCAGACCACTCGGTCTCATACTTCAACACATCTCTTCCTGAAATCCAAGGCGCACTTTTAGGACGTTCTTGAGTTCTTTCAAAATGTCATTCTCCGACGTGAAGATATCGTCATCAAGAGCATAGTTCGTGAGACTTCAATTAAGGTGAAGGCCTCTCACCTCACCCGGCTCTTGAGGCTTACAGCCTGTGAAGAAGCAGATCACCTCGAAGAGGACTTTTCAAGGGCATTGTTGTTCTATGGATTTCCAAGAGGCACCAAAGCTGTTAAAAGTAAAGGGATGAACGATGAAGGAAAACTGCTATCAAATATTATTGGAAAAGTATTGTTATGCAAAACAAGTTCATACGACTACCTATCATCAGAGATGTTCAAAATTCTTATAACAATCATCTACCAAAAGAGAATGGATTGGGGTGTTATGATGTTTGAAAAGATCAAAGACAGTCTTCACACTCCCAACTTTGGAAGGATTATCAGCTTGTACTTGAACCAAATGGACAGAGATAAGTTCGATATGACCAAAGGAGTGCCAATCCATCACCTCAAGAAAATCGACTCATCAATATTCTCAAGGTGGGATAGGAGGATCTTAAGGCCAGAGGGAGCCCCAGATGTGCCTGAGGAGGAGGAAGAACAAGTTCATGTGGATAGGATTCCTTCTCCAACCCCCGAGGAAACTCCTGAGCGATTGAGTGCAGGAGCTGAGGGGGAGACAGCTGGAACACAAGTGGCTACTCAAAGAGTGCCCTTGAGTGTTTATAATGAGACCGTGTTAGATGTCCCAGCTGCAGAGGTTCCAATGTCAGTTCCAGCCGTTCCTGCTGAGTCAGTGCCTGGTGAGGCAAAGGATGAGGTTGCTAAGGATGATTTGAATGCGGATGACTATGAAATAGATGTTGATGAGGAAATGATTGTTGCTGATGAGACCAAAGCTGTTGATAATGCTAATGATGGGTCTAAGTTAGTTTCAGTGGAGAACCTGATTGTCCCTCTCCCAAATATCATTCCTGCTTCATCCTCTGTGGGGGAGGTGACTCAGTCCTCGATATCGGTTGCTACTCAGATTGACAGGTTTATCCGCAACCTTGAGAAAAGAGTTGCCAAGGCGATAGGTACTCCTCTAGTTGTTCAAGAGGAGGTAGTAGATGTTTCTGATGTGGAAGGAGATGCAGAGGAGCATCCTCCTGTCCTAACTACTGAAGAGCCAATGTTGATTTCTAAAGCTCGATCTGCCCTCTCTCCCCAGTATTACTTCTGAAGATGTTCCTAGTTCCTCTGCTGATAGTTCCATTCTGAAGACCTTAGAAGCTATGTTGGCAAGACAACAAGCACATTTTGAAGCCACAATACAACAAGTTCTGAACAAGGTTAAGGAAACAGAGAAGGATCTTAACAATAGACTTGTAGAAGTTAAAATCCAGATTGACAAGCTTGATGTCAAGTTGGATTCATTGTTTGTCGAAGGTGGCAAAGCTATCACTCTAAACATGCAAGGGCTCAAGTATACTTCAGAAGTTCTTCAAACTGTTGATAAGAATGTAATGACAATGATTGATGCCCGCAATAGATCAATGGATCATTTTGACAAGACAATGGAAGATTATGCCAATGATGTAGCTGTAGAAGTCAAAAAAGGGGAGGATGGGGTGAAAGCTAAGGTGACAACCCAAACTTCAAAGGAGTCAATGACTACAGTTATGACAATTTTGTGTGGCTATATGGTCAGATATTTAGCTGTCAAGTACCTGTTGTGCCTGCTCATGTTGAAGTTCATCCTGCTGAGGATTACTCTCAACTTTGGACAGACACACATGATTTCACTCAGGACACTGTTGATGCTGTTGATGCTCAAATGGTTGCTGATATTCCCCCTGCGTCAGTCTACAAGAGAAAAAAAGTATGGTGAAGGTCCTTCTGCTGTAAGATCGGAGCATGCCAGAGAACTGTCAGTCAGAGATAGAGATATGGCTGAGTTGTGGAGTCCTATTTCAAAAGGAATTATCTTAGAATCCTTCACCATGATCGATATTGGAGGAGAAAGCAGATGGGATCACTATGACGGAGATGAGTGGCACAAGTATGAGGTGGCATGTGCGAAGAGAAGGATTCACTTCAGAAAGCACAGACATGATGATCCAACAGAACCTCCAGCCCCTCCAAAATATTATCCAAAGCCGAAGACTTATTTTGTTAGGCAGCATTCCAAGGATTAAGGCAAGCAGGCCTGATGTTTTTTTGATTGAGATGTGGATGTTGGTTGCCCACAACTATGAACTCTTAATTGATATATATCTTTATTATATAATACAATATGCATATTTGGATCACACCATGAAACGGATCTGGACCGTCCGATCAAACTGCAGCAAATAGGAGCCGTTGGATTCGAAGCAGTGGCCTGCAAATAAAATAAAATAAAAAAGAGTTACTGTTCACTCGGTTTTTTCCCCTGATACCCCTCTTTCCCGCATCCCGCCCCCCACGTGCTCACCCCGCCGCCGGCGGCGGAGCCGCCGGCGGCCTGCCCGCCGCACACCGGCGGGTTCGCCGCCCTCCGGCGAACCCGCCGGGGTTTGTCCGGCGGCGAGCGGGCAGGGCCACCGCCGGCGGTGGCCCTGCCCGTGAGCTCCAGTCTGGAGCTCACGGGCAGGGCCACCGCCGGCGGTGGCCCTGCCCGCTCGCCGCCGGACAAACCCCGACGGGTTCGCCTGAGGGCGGCGAACCCGCCGGTGGGCGGCGGGCAGGCCGCCGGCGGCTCCGCCGCCGGCGGCGGCGTGAGCCCGTGGGGGCGGGATTTTTTCGGTTTTTTTTTTAATATTTAAATAATTTATATTATTAATAAATAATTTATATTATTAATTAAAAAATTTTGAATTAATAAATAATTAAAATAAAAATAATAACTAATTAATAAATAATTAAATAATTATTTTAAAAATCAAAAAAATAAAATTTTGAACTTTAAAATTTTAAAATTGTTTGTCGGGCGGCGAAGCCCGCCGGGGGGCGGGCGAAGCGGAATGCGGGCGAGGCCCGCCGGGGGGCGGGCGAAGCCCGCCGGAATGACAAGCGGACGAAGCCCGCTTGATTGCGGGCGAAGCCCGCAACGACGCATCGAGAACGGGCGGAGCCCGTTCGAAGATGCTAGTATATATATATATATATATATATATATATATATATATATATATATATATATATATATATATATATATATATATATTATATATATATATATCATATAAAACAATAGACATATCTTGAAGCACACCAAAAAATGAACATGAACCGTCCGATCAAACATTTGCAAATATGGGTCGGTGGATACAAAAGAAGAGAACTGCCTATAACATTTCCACCGTTCGACGACATTGTTCCCTTCAGGAAAAATCCTGATAACTGCTTGCGCATATTCCCGATGAGAACATACCACGCATATTCACGACGCCGCCACCGGCGGAGCCGCCGGCGACCGTTAGATCCAAATCGTCGAACGGACGGAGTGTTCGAGCTTGAACACGGCACAGTGAGAACATGAACCGTCCTCATGTTTACGGTTGTGTATTCTGGATGTCATTAAGTGGTATCTTGGGAAAATTATGCTTGATTTCATGAGGGGTCTTTGTTCGAGCTTGACTTATTGTGCTTGGGTGCTGTGGAGTGTTCCTTTCTTTTTAATTTCTTGATTATTATATGTCTCGATTGGCCTATAGTGTGAAGAGGGCTAATGAGTAATGTGAAAGTCATCCCACTTGACATCTCATACTCCATGTGTTCCTCCTTAGACAACTCCTAGAAAAAGGTATAGGTCACCCTTAAATGTCAACGTTGTAACTATAATGTGATGAAATCCCGATATCAAATAAATTATAATGAGTTGCTTATACAGATATCGTGAAGTATGACGTCCCATGATAGTCGCGACGATGACATGAGGCGGGGTGACGGGCAGGAACACGGCACAGTGACAACTAAAACTTTTATTTATGAATATGTTAAATGATTCCACTACTGTCATGAGTACTTTACAGGCAATGTGACTATAGGTCACCTATGTTTATATCAAAACTTAAATCGCATATTGATGTCTCGCTTTATGCGCAGACAAATGAATGATAAATATTCTGAGGGGATTAATTGCTAAATATATTTTATATGCATTGTTGCATTGTATAAGATTAGTGTACGTTACATATGATTGAATATTACTGATGGATTGCCAAATCATTCGGCCGAAAGGCACAGACGTGTGTTGAACGTACTGATTTGGATACCGAGGACCCTGAAGGGTCGGGCCCACTTACTGAAATACGGATGATGATACTGTGATTGTAAGTAGAAGTGAATTTCTCATATTGTTACATTGTTATATCATTTGTAAGACTATTAGATAGAAAGTTATTGTTGTCTTCCCATAGAAAACAAAAACAGAATGGACAGAAACACAGTGCTTATAATAAAAATTTTATGGTTTGTTTAAGTATTATACTACACTGCTCGTTGCTAATTTTCTTGTTTATTTCAACAGCACATGATAAAGATAAGTTCTCACTTAGTCTAAAAAGACTAATGCATTATGGTTCTAACACTTTAGGGACAAGAAAGGAGCAAGCTAGCAAACACTAAAATCAAAAGAGAACAAAATGTGAAGAAAAAACAAAAACAGATACATGGTTGGAGGTGTATAAGGGTCGATGAAGAATGCGTAGTTTTTTTTTGTTTTGTTCTAATCACATGGTGTAGTAGCGAATTAGCTTTTAAGTTTGTGTATATCTGAGAACATATGTTTTATGAGAGCTTTGTTTAGGATGGATAAATTATAGTAACATACTTGAGCGTGTACTATGAATGTTCAGAAATTGTACGTATGTATTTACTCATTGTGTGTGGAATGTTATTGACGCATGATAATAATCTAATCCTCCATGAAAACATGTTATGTAATGTAATGGTAACTAGAGACGGCTTTCGGGCCGTTACAAACTTAGTGGTATTGTTGGGGTTGTGGAACACTTCCGGTCCTCTTGTTCTCACACCGGGTTCGCCCACGTGAGCTTAGAGGAATCGAAGTGTGATCCCCCTCGACATCTCTGGGACCCACGACAGCGGGGGTCCGGGGGCGGCAGCCCCCGGCGGAGGTCCCGCTGTGGTTCGACGATCGACGATCGTCGACCGGCCCTTTGGTTCGACGATCGTCGATCGTCGACCGGCCCTTTGGTTCGACGATCGACGATCGTCGACCGGCCCTTTGGTTCGACGATCGACGATCGTCGACCGGCCTTTTGGGTCGACGATCGGGGTCGCGATCGTCGACGGCCTTTTGGGTCGACGATCGACGATCGTCGACCGGTCTTGCTTGGTCGACGATCGTGGTGGCCGGCAGACGTTTATATACGTTGTTTTTCCCGATTTAGGGATACGGCTTCATTGCAGTCTGCGGCGGCGTAATCTTTTGGAGGCGATACGAGGTATCTCGTTGAGATCGATCCAGAAGGTATTCTTCTTTGGTTTTCTTGTCCAGAAGAGAGGAGAAGAGGTAGGATCGGATTTGATCCTTGCAACCTTTGTAATCTGTTTTTTTTTTGGTGAATACAAGAAGAAAGAAGAAGGGGAGAGAGGACGTAGCCCGGTTTTGGGTGAACCTCTGTAACATCTTGTGTTTGTTACTGCTCTGTTTTTTGTTCTGTGTTTGTTATTCGATATTCGGATTTCTGCTTCTCGGCACCCCGGATTTCCTACATTCAGAGCCAGGTTCCCCCAAATCCTTGCCACAATGAGGATGTACATACGTAACTCCTACGTAAACATGTAAATTGATCATGTTATGTGTTGTTTCTCATGGCCACTTGACAGTTAATGCAAGATACAATGTCAGAAGGGAGTGATGCTGCACAACACGAGCATCCGCAGCAAGAACATTTGTCAGTGGAGCACACTGGGCGTCCTCACGCCGAGCCACAAATACAACCTCAGTTGACTGACTTTGCTCGTATTTTAGCAGAAGCTATTAAAATTGTGCGCGACGTCCCTCCAACGATGCCGATTGCAGAGTCGATTGGGCCATCACAACAGAGACATAGTGATGTGGACTTAAAACAATTTCTTGACTTGAAGCCACCCGGGTTTCGGGGTGGTCTATCGCCTTTGGAAACAGAAGGCTGGATTTCACGAATCGAAACTATATTTGAGGTAATGTTGTGCCCAGAAGAGCGAAAAGTGGGCTTGGTAACATTTCTGTTTGAAGGGGAGGCAAAGCGGTGGTGGATAAATGTTCGTGGGCAGTTGGCTGACCGAGGCTAAGGAACTATTACTTGGAGCACTTTTGTACAGGAATTCACAGGCTAGTTTGTACCTGAGTCAGAGAAAAAATTACTACAAGATAAATTTTTATGTTTGGTACAGGGTCCCCGCTCTGTACTCGAGTATGAAAGCTAGTTTGCCAATCTAGCATTCTATGCTGAGGCTTTTGTGCCCAACGAAAAAGAAAGGTGTCGCAGATTTCAAGAAGGTTTACGGGATAGTATTCGGGCAATGTTAGTACCATTATAAATCAAGGAATATGGGGATTTAGTGCAGAAAGCTCGATTGATGGAGATAGATGCAAAGAAGACTCAAAGGAGAAGAGAAATGAAAAAAAAGAGATCTCAGTGGGCTGCAGATAAGGAGTTTACAAATAAATCAGGTGCTTCGTGGAAAACCGGGGGTTCTAGAAAACGACCTCGTCCGACAAAAAGTAGTAGTGTTATGCAGCCTCTAGTTCAGGAACAAAAGTGTGGGAAGTGTGGAAAATCTCACAAAGGGCAGTGTTTAGTGGGAAGTAACATATGTTATTTATGTCGCAAGCCTGTGCATCGACAAAGAGAATGTTCAAAAAGGAAGGAAGGGGACTACAGTTCGAAGAGAGTTCTGGCACTTCAGGGTCAGAAAGTATACCAAATGGGTGTTTCAAAAGAGAGTGAATCTCTTGCCTCCACTTCAGCTCCAGTGGGAACGTCAATGGAAGAACGCCATGTGCAACCTCATGTATTTAATTTAAGTCAACGAGAGGCTATTGCAGATGACACCGTGGTGACATGTATGATTTATGTTGAGGATCAACTAGTGAAAGTGTTATTTGATACTGGTGCAAGCCATTCGTTTATTTCCACTGATATTATGAATGCTATTTTGGCAAAACCTTATACCACACGAGATATTCTTCATGTCACATTGCCAAATAATCAAGTAGTGTCAACGCAACAACGAGTGATAATTTCTTTTAAATTAAACGATATGACTTTTACGGCGGATTTAGTGGTTTTACCACTTACTGAATTAATATTATATTGGGAATGGATTGGTTAGTTCAACATGACACAGTAATTAATTGCAAAATGAAAGAAGTGACGATTAAATGCACAGATCAAAGTGTTACGGTGTTTCGAGGATTGAGTGACGTATCAAAAATATTAATATCCGCATTGAAGGCATCAAAGAAGATCAAGAAAGGATGTGAAGCAATATTAGTAATGGTCAAAGGAATGAAGGAGGAACAAAAAGATATTAAAACGGTACCTGTAGTGCGAGAATATCAGGAACTTTTTCCCGAAGAACTTCCAGGACTTCCTTCGAGGAGAGAATTCGAGTTTGAAATTCATCTAGAAAAAGGAGCGAGACCAATTGCAAAAACACCGTATCGTATGGCTCTAAAGGAGCTAGCAGAGTTGAAATGTCAATTGCAAGAATTGATAGACAAGAATTTTATTCATCCAAGTACTTCTCCGTGGGGAGCGCCAGTGCTGTTTGTCAAGAAGGAGGGGACATTACGTTTGTGTGTGGATTACAGAGAACTGTCGTTACACGAGTTGAGACCATCAGTCTGTTTCTGATCCTGTAACTCACGTCGGGAGGGTGATTTGAGGAGAGTAAGTGTGTGCTGCAATTTCAGGTCCGAACTCCAGGAGCAACCGGGTGACTGGTTTCAACAAATGTTGTGTGTGTGATCATTGATCGGTTAACCAAAGTGCCGCACTTCATACCTAACAGGAAGGATGATTCAGTGGAAAAATTGGCCGAGCTGTATGTAGATAACATCGTACGATTGCACGGTGTGCCCCGCAGCATCGTCAGTGACCGAGATGAGCATTTTACTCCAGGTGATTGGAGGCTAATCCACTAATTATTGGGTACCAAGTTAAAGTTCACTACAGTCTTTCATCCGCAAATGGATTGTTAGACCGAGAGGACCAACAGAACAATGGAGGATATGCTACGTATGTGGGCCCTGGATTTTGGGAAGAGGTGGGAGGATCACCTCTATATGATTGAGTTTGCCTACAATAATAGCTATCAAGCTAGCATACAGATGACACCCTTTGAAGCTTTATATGGTAGGAAGTGTCGTACACTGTTAGCGTGGGCGGAAACAGACGATTTAAAGCTATATAAGCGTAAGGAGGTCGAAGATTCAAATTCGAGCATACGTACTATACGAGAACGGCTACTGATAGCCCAAGATAGACAAGCGAAGTACTATAACGCTAAGCACCGAAACATGGAGTTTGCGTTTGATGAGTGGGTGCACTTGAAGATCAAGACATTCAAAGGCGTGTCTAGGATTCGACGCTTGAAAAAGTTGAGTCTGAGGTATCTTGGTCCTTTTTGAAGTGATTAAACGAGTTGGAGAAGCTGCCTATCGATTAGCTCTTTCAATGGAGCTAAGTGGTTTGCACGATATGTTTCACATATCGGTGCTGCAAAAAGTTGTGAAAGAGCCAGCTCAAGTGATTATGGATGATCAAGTACCGGTCGATATTGGGTTAACGACGAAGGCCAAGCCCATTCAGATCGAGGATATGGAGATCAAACAACTGCGAAACAAGACAATCGAGATGATCAAAGTCCGGTGGGATAACTGTGGCCATAAAGAGATGACATGAGAGCGTGCACAGACCATGCGTGAGGAATATCCCGAGTTGTTTGTATAGTGACGTTGTAACATATAATTTTGAATGTTATAACAAATAAGTTGTTGTATTTTCCCTTATAGATGTATAAAATTTCGGGACGAAATTTTTGTAAGGAGGGGAAGTTTGTAATGCCCCAAAATTCCAAAGGACCAAATAGAAGTTAACGTGTGGCGGTGGTGTTGTCGCAGGCATTAGCCTGTAAATTAAATTGGCAGACCTCTCGGGAATCTAACGCGTGGCAATAGCAGAGGTTGCGCTTGTTGGTACCACGCAACGCTTTCGACGAAGCATTGAGAGGATTATGGTGGAGCGTTAATGGGCTAACGCGTGGCAGTACCACTCAACGCTTCAGAGAATTGAGAGGACTACCGCGGGGCGGTAGTGGGCTAGCACGTGTCACAATCACTCAATGCTCTATACGCGGCGTTGAGTGACTACCGCGCGGCAGTAGGAGTAATACACAGCGATAACTCAGGCTTAAGTACCGCTTAGCGGTAGTAATTGACGAGCGGGGATAGCTGCCACGTGGCAGTAAGGTGGAGGCTATTTTGGAGCGACATCGTGATGTCGGTTGGCCCAAGCGGCAACCGCCTTTGATACCACACAGAGGTAGTAGATACCGTATGACATTAGCCTCCAGATATAAGTTGTTTAAGAGAATAAATTCTCATTGTTCTTTCTCTTAGTTCTTGAGGTTATTGAGAACAAGAAGGCTGAGGCTAAGCTTTGTCAGCTAAGGGAAGGAGATCACGTGGTCAGGTTTAAGAGCTGAAGTAAGATCCATGAAGAGGAAAGTGAGACGCTCCTTTCCATCCGGATAAAGGCTCGTTCACAGCTCCGAAACGGATTACTAGGGTAACGATCTTCCTTCTTGGACAAGTAAAGTCCTTCTTTTCGCATATACATGGAATCCCCCACCAAAAGGTGGAAAAGCGAAGGGAATTCCTTTGGGTCGATTCATGAAATCCCTAGTGAGTCTTGCATATAGATCCAGAAATGTGTAGTACGAAATAAACATGTTGTGTGAAGCCCATCTGTATAGGTTGGTCTGGATTGGTGATGTTTATTTTGCGTGTCGGAGAAGACTCTGAGTATAAACGAGTAGTTTACGGGGTCTGCGGGGTTGTACCTATGAACTGAAGGTAGCAGGAAGTACTGCAGTTGTACTCCAGGAAAATACCCTCGAAATTCCACAGTTTTAAGACCAGTTGGATATCGTCGGGCGACAGTGAGCATCGTCAACGACGATAGTTATTGGTGAGCTATTTGTATTGTGTGTTATGAAAGACCAGTGTTTCTGGCACTGCAGGTTACTGCAGGGTTTTAGGCTAGGTCTGGATACAAAAAGTGAGTTCTGTTAGTAACGCCTGGCGACAGTGAGTATTACCGGCGATAGCTCCCAAATAGCCTCGTGATTGTAAAGTCAATCTCTCAGAGACAGTGTGGCTAGTGTGAGCCATGTGCTCTTAAGTCTAGTGTGCTGAACAGGCAAGGGGAAGCTGACCCACATCAGTCTTTGCTTTTGAACTGACGAATTGATCAACGAGCAAAGGCTGAACTATACCTGCATTATGTCTGACTGACTCGAAGACCTAGGTTATTGGTCTCGTTGCAGTGCATAATGAGAGTCTTAGGCATGCACGTCATAAAGACTAGAAATGCTCAAAGTTAATTGTTATATCTGGGACCTCTGGACGGTGGTGGAACCCTGGCAATATGTACACCAAAAATATGCCCTGAGTGCACAAAACGTTTGGCTGTTGAGGCATTCATTTGTGATATATTGAACTGTGTGTGAGTGTATATTCTTATGATATATCTACTTGTGAAAATGCTATGTCTACAGGGAAGGAATACCACTGCCCCGAGAAAGGGGTAGGGTTGTTATAAATTGGTCAGTTGTATGCTGATTGTTGCCTTGTTTGCCACCCTTATGGTGGATTGTCCCTATGCAGGTGTTGGAGAGCCGAGCGGGAAATAGCGGGCTGAAGCCCTTACTGCTATGCTGGCCCTCGAAGGTCGAGCGAAAAAGTTTTACTATTTTCATGTGTGACCGGCCTGCGCGTCGATGTTTGTAAACCACACTTATGAAGTATAACTGTAAGGCCTTGAGGTCATAACTTTTGTGTACTTGTAATTGACATTCCTGATATATATATAAATGATTTGGTTTATATAGAGTGGACATTCAGTTGGTATGAGTTCATGCAACCCTAAAGCTTCCACTAGA
Source organism: Platanthera guangdongensis (assembly GCA_039583875.1). Classification (NCBI taxonomy): domain Eukaryota; kingdom Viridiplantae; phylum Streptophyta; class Magnoliopsida; order Asparagales; family Orchidaceae; genus Platanthera; species Platanthera guangdongensis. Next base: position 238,851,104 of record CM077163.1, read on the forward strand.
ATGCTCTGAGTTAAGACACGCAGTTCTTTGATATTAACCTGTAATTCTGCCGCCTGTTTGTGAAATATGGTGTGGGCCCCCGACCGGACCCTCTATTATATTTCATGTGACGAACGGAGGTGTTATATATCCCGGGCCTCCAAAAACCGCTTTCGTATAACGCGTATAGTCGAATTTGCATCTTCGACCTCTTTACACTTATACAACTTCGAATCGCCTGTTTCCGCCCAAGCTGAAGGAGCACGACACTTCATATCGTATAAAGCTTCGAAGGGCGCCATCTGAATACTAGCTTGATAGTTATTATTATAAGTGAACTCGAACATATAGAGATGATACTCCCATATCTTCATGTAATCTAAGGAGCACATCTGGAGCATATCCTCCATTATTTTGTTGGTCCTCTCGGTCTGACCATCTATTTGCGGATGAAAGACCGTACTGAACTCCAGTTAAGTACCTAATAACTGGTGTACTAGCCTCCAATCAGTAGAGGTAAAGTGCTCATCTCGGTCACTAACGATGCTACGGGGCACACCGTGCAACTGTACTTTGTTGTCAACATATAATTTAGCCAATTTTTAACTGAATCGTCTTTCTTATTCGGTATGAAGTGCGATACATTTGTCAATAGGTAAATGATCACTCACACGACATCGTTCTCGTTTTGCGATCTCGACAATTCGTGCACGAAATCCATAGAGATATCATCGAATTTCCATACCAGAATTGGCAATGACTTTAGAAAACCTCCAGGCTTCTGACATTCTGCATTTACCAAGACTCACGTCTGACACTTCGCCACGTAAAGAGTTATGTCTTTCTTTAAACCTGATCATCAGAACATCTTTTTCATGTCCTTGAACATCTTTGTGCTCCCTGGGTGGATTGAGTGTTTTGTGAAGTGTGCTTTATACTTCAACTCCTCTCGTAATTTTCTCACATTCAGGATGCACAAACGACCATCTTTTCTCAAAAGACCGTCTTCCAAGGAGAACTGGGAATTTGACCCTTCTACTGCATGGCGCTTCATACTCTCATCGAGTTCAGTTGCTCGCAGAACCCTGTCCGCGAGGTCATACTGTACCTCAGTCTAGTTCAAACATGCATTTGTAGTGGCATTCTTGTCAACACAAGAAATATCTAATGCCTCCAATTCCTGGATCCTCATCATGCATCTGCAGCCAACTTGCCCTTACTGGAGTCCTACGACTCAAGACATCTGTTACTACATTTCCCTTCCCTAATGATCTAGAAGGTATAGTCCCCAAGGAACTCCAACCACCTCTGTTCCCGCATGCTCAGATCTTTCTGATCTATCAAGTATTTTAGGCTCTTATGGTCTGTGAATATATCCACTTTCACGCCATACAAGTAATGACGCCACAACTTGAGTGCAAAAATTACAGCTGCTAACTCCAAGTCGTGGACTGCATAGTTTCGCTCGTGCACTTTCAACTGGCGCGAGCCATAAGCAATTACTTTTCCAAACTGAAGAAAAACGCAACCTAAGCCGCTCCCTGAAGCATCACTATAAATCTCATAGCCGTCTGTACCACATGGCGAACTCAAGATAGGCGTCGCGGTCAAACGATTCTTTAACTATTCAAAAGCCGTACACACTCAAGCATCCAAACGAACTTCTGATCTTTCCTCGTCAGTATGGTGAGAGGTAAAGCTATCTGTGAAAAGTTCTTTACAAAGCATCTGTAGTAGCCAGTAAGACCAAGGAAACTCCTGACTTTTACTACAGAAGACAACACATGTCACTCCTATATCAAAACTATATTCGCCAGATCCACCACAATACCTTCTCCACTAACCACATGGCCAAGAAAAGTCACTGACGATATCCAAAACTCGCACTTTGAGAACTTGACATAGAGTCTATTTCTTCTCAAGGTGTGCAAAATCATTCTCAAGTGATTTTCATGATCTATTCTGACTGAGAGTACACCAATATATCGTCAATAAAGACGATCGCAAATAGATCTAAGTACTCCTGAAAGGTCCGATGTATCAAGTCCATGAATACTGATGACGCATTTGTTAGCCCAAACAGCATTACAATGAACTCATAATGACCGTAGCGTTTGCCAAAGGCCGTCTTGGGGATGTCACATTTCTGAATCCTCAATTGGTAATATCCATACTTTAAATCTAGCTTCGAGTAGACTGTTGATTCCACCAGCTGATTGAACAAGTCATCAATCCGTGGTATCTGTTCCTTTCCGTCAGCTTGTTTAATTCTCTATAATCAATGCATAGACGTAAGATCTGTCCTTCTTCTTAACAAAGAGAACCAGTTTGCTTGGATGTATATAACCTTACTCTAGCAATTCTTGCAATTAAACTTTCAATCCCGCCATCTCTTTTGGCGCTAATCAGTATGGTGAGCGGGTCACGGGTTTCGCATCTGGCACCAACTCAATAGTAAAGTCAATCTCCCGCTGGGGTGGAAGCCTAGGGAGATTCTTAGGAAACACATCTGCGTACTCTGATATAATAGGAACGTTACTCAAACTGGGCTTCGGCTCAACAACCTCCAACAGCATAAAAAACAACTCAACGCCCTTCCGAGCAGCCTTGACTACCTGGAGAGCAAACATCAATATCTTGCTCGATCCTCGCATATCAACGAACTTAGTCTCTCGTTCGGTGTCCTATCCCAGTGTGACTTTCTTAGATTTGCAATCTATACAGGCACGCTGCTCCGATAGCCAGTCCATGCCAAAGATTACATCGAACTCGGATATTGGCAGCACATACGCTTCCAATCCAAAATCCCGACTTCCTATCCGCACCTCAACACAACAAGGCCTATCCACACGCATCACACATCCGTAAGGTAATAATACCTTGTCTCTATCTGTCGACATAAGAGTAGGCACTCCAATCCGCGATATGAAGTCCTCGGATAGAAATGAATGGGAGGCACTAGTATCAAACAGTGTCATCGTCGGATAATCCTGAGTAAGGATAAAACCTACACTTATCAAGTTATACACAAGCAATTCACAAGGTATAAAGTATATAAAGCATGAAAACTATATATTAGTCATACCTGTGACGACATCGACCTATTTGATGGCCGCCTATTGGCCAAGATTGTAAACCCTCGGCTGAGCTGGAGCATACTGGGATGCAGTGGACTCCACCACCTTTCCTTTTTCAGCATACGATGCTCCTGCCTTCTTATCAACCTTTGGACGACCATGCCAACAGTCTCGAGCCATATGGCTCACATTGCCACAAGTGTAACATGCAAGAGTGGTTCGCCCTGACGTTTCTCTAGAAGTAATAGTAGATGGAGCTTGTCCAGAAAACTTGGACTTCTTCTTCCACCTCCAAAAATGCGACTTTGAAAAAGTCGGCACTTTGAACTCGGGCTTTATCACAACCAAGTCCTTCTTGTCTTGTACCCTCTTCAAGTCCTTTTCTAACGAACGAGCTGTATCCACCAAAATCTGAAACCCTTAGTTCATCGGACCTGAGAGCAGCAACCTCAGCTCATCCCGCAGTCCCTCACAGAATCTATTGGTCTTATGCTCTTTGTAAGCAAAAGTAGACCATGCATAACGTCCCAACCTGGTAAACTCATATAAGTAGTTATCCACACTACTCTCTCCCCGAGTAAAACAATAGAACTCATTTTCCATGGCAATTCGCTGCGACGAAGACAGATGCTTTGCCAAGAACAATCTCGAAAACTCCTTCATTGAGATCTCTGATAGTCGTTTGCCCGCAAAGTGGTGTAACTCCAACTCATCCCACCAAAGTCGAGCCTCTCCTTTCAACAGGAAAGTGGCCAAAGTGACCTTCTGTCCTTCCTCTGTCTCTATCACCGTCAATATCCTCTTGACATGCGAAAGCTAGTCCTTTGCCTGCGTAGGGGATCTTGCACCCGTAAACGTAGGAGGACTAAAGCTCATAAAGTATTTCAGCTGTCGTTCAGTCGCTTGCCTCTCAACCAAAGCCTCAGCAGGCACTTGCCTAGCAGCTGCAGGCTCGGCTACATAAACCTGTACTGGCACCATCGCAGGTCGCACCTGCCTAGTTGGTTGTGCATTAATCATTGCAAACACTACCTCACTAACTAAGCACACTATTTCTGCATAATGAGGATGCGTGGGCACATCAGCTGGTGTCGTACTCTCAACGGAACGTTGGGGTTCAGACTGCCCCGCACAAATTCTAGTCACCTATAAGTTCAAAATACACAATTTAGCGACTACCCAAAAAGGCAAACAACGACTATTAGGAACGCACATGTTCCTCAAACATGTGTATTTTCATTCCTATTTGGACATTCTTGTGTTCATTTTTGTTATAACGGTAAGCACATACACGTGCTCGCCACCCCTCAAAAGATGAGAAGGAAAACCAAGACAAGCTGATACCAAAATTGTAACACATCCATCTGCCACATGAAATATAACTGAGGGTCCGGCCGGGGCCCCACGCCATATTCCACAGACAGTCAACGGAGTTATATGTTAATATCAAACGACCAAACGAGTCCTAACTCAGAGCATTATAGAGGAAGCTTTAAGGGTTACATTGAACTCAAGTAACATAAATGCCCACTAATATAAACCACACAGGAATGTTTACAAAAATACACAAAACAAAACGGCCTTAAGGACTTACAACTGTTTTCTTTTACAAAAGGATTTTCATACATCGGCACGCAGGCTGACCACACATGAAAACACCATAAATTTCTTCGCTTGGCCTTTGAGGGCCGACATAGCAATAAGGGCAGTAACCCGCTATTTCCCGCTCGGCACTCCAGCACCTGCACAGGGACAATCCACCACAAGGGCGGCAAATAAGGCAACAGACAGCTTTAGCTGACCAATTTATAACGACCCCACCTCATGCCCGAGGCAGCGATATTCCTTCCCTGCATGCATAGCTTTCAAACATAGGTATATCACAAGAAGGTACAACTTAAGAATCATTCACTATATCACAAACGTCTGCATCATCGCCAAACGTTCCGTGCACTAGGGGCACAAACTTAACGGTTAACCACAGTTCAGAGGTCGCAGACTTAACGGCTAACCACAGTTCAGAGGTCGCATACTTAACGGTCAGCTTTAAGCATTTTTAGCCTGGCTTATAACCACGACTCTCTCTTGCTACCACCGGTAATTGCCACGTACTTTAGGTCTATCTTCCGATCGACATCGAGCGGGTATAGATCAGTCTTTTCCCGTTGCTCAAATTGTCATGCCATCGCCGAGAGCCGAAGCCTTCGTGGCTAATCGACACGACGCGGGTCGACCTGCCCTTTCCCGTATTCCCAAACATAACAACGTTATGTACAATGGCTCTCATAGTCACCCTAGCTGCGCTCCCAAGGCTCTCAGCTTCAAACAATTGCCCCAGGTCTCCCAGATCAGGCCTCATAGCTTGTTGGAAGCTATCGCCGGCGGTAGAACTACCGCCGCGTGGTAGGGACAGAAATCACTCTTCTTCCCTCAATTTTGGGTGGTTTCCTGGAGATCACCTCCAGTACTATCGCTGCAGCATCCTGCACACCCCAGACCCCAGATTCTATACATTTATCCATACATTTTATCCACAGAGTCTTCTCCCGGCACACAAATCAATTCATCACCAATCCAGACCAACCTGTTCAGATGGGCTTCACACAGCATGCTTATTTCGTATTATGATTTCCAGATCGATATGCAATACTAGCAGAGATATCACGTATCAACACATCAGAATTGCCTCGATTCTCTACCTTTTGGTGGGGGATTTCATGTCTATGCAAAAAGGAGGACTTCACTTGTCCAAGAAGGAAGATCGTTACGCTCGTAAGTCGTTTTGGAGCCAGAGTGAATTCTTCTATCCAGATGGAAATGAGCGCCTCGCTTTCCTCTTTACGAATCTTAATTCGGCTCTTGATTCCGATCACGAGATCTCCTTCCCTTAACTTGCAACACTCAGCCCCAACCTATTTCCCTCAAGAACTCCAAGTACCAAAAGAGAGAAGAAAAATGAGAGTTCAATCCCATGCCCAGCTTATATTTGGGGGCTACCGCCGCGAGGTACCTACTACCGCCGCGCGGTATCATAGGCGGTTGCCGCTTGGCCCAATCGACATCGCACTGTCGCTCTAAAAAAGCCTCTACCTTACTACCACGTGGCCAGCTACCGCCGCGTGGTAACTCACTATCGCCAAGTGGTACTTTAACTAGAGCTATCGCCATGCGCTAGCTGATTACCGCCGCGCGGTAGTCACTCAACGCTTCGTCGAGAGCGTTGAGTGCGTTGAGAGCATTGAGTGCTAGCACCACGTAATAGCAAACTACCGCCGCACGGTTGGCCTCTCGACGATTCATCGTAAGCATTGAGAGCGTCGAGTGCGTTGAGTGATAACGCGACGCGATACCTTTCTACCACTACGCGGTAGTTTCCCGAGCCCTTAGACAATTAAATTCAATAGCTAATGCCGGTGTTAACTCTACCGTCGCTCGTTAACTTCTAAATCTTTCTTTTCAGGATTTTTTGGGCATTATAGTTGGTGACTGGTATATCTCATAATCAAGCCTTTCATTGACAGAATTGAGCGGTTTACACAATGTGTTTTACATATCAGTGTCGAGGAAGGTTGTGCAAAAGTCTTCACATATCATTATTGCGGATTAGGTGTCGGTCAATGGTGGACTGAAGTCGAAAGTCAAGCTCATTCATATTGAAGACGCAGAGGTTAGACAGATGCGAAACAAGACGATAAGATGGTGAAAGTCCATTGGGACAGTTGTGGTCGTGAGAAACTTTCTTGGGAACGCGAGCAAACCATGATAGAGGAGTTTCCCAAACTATCCTGCTAAAGTACATTATTGTATATTATGTACTTTAATGTTGTTTTTCTATAATGTATAATTTCAGAATGAAATTTCTTAAAATGGGAGATTTGTAACACCCCAATTTTTCACATTGAAAATCAACAATTCTTAATTTGGGCTATCACTGTCGATAGCGATATCACAGACGATAATGTGCCCCGTTGCATACAATCATGTGACAGTTGGTTGTGAGGCAGTTATTGAGCGATACTGACTTGATCAAGCGGCCACCACTAGAAATATCGCCAGGCAATAACGATATCGCTCGACGATAGCATTTTAAATAGATTTCTCTATGAAATTAGGGACATCCATTCCTATTGCAAGGGAGATCCTGTGGCTAAGGTTAGACCCAAGATTGCTAAGCTAACTGATGAGATTTCATTCTTCTCATTTTCTCTTTATCACTCTTTATCCAAGTAGAAGGAAAAAGAGGGCTAAGGAGGAAGAGAGGTTGATTCAACCATTGGAGGAGCTTACAAGGTCGGAATCGTGAGCCAAAGCTCAATCCACGGAGAGGAAAGCACTGCGAGTGTTCCTGTCTAGATCAACTGCAATTTCATAACTCTGAAATGATCTATGAGGGTAACAATTCTCTTTCTGAATATAAGGACATGTTAAGTCCTTTATTTTGGCATATTTATGTGGAAGTTCCCACCAATTGGTGGAGGAAAGAGACTTCCAACGGGTTGATATGATTTATCCTTGGTATGATTTATATAGAGAGTTCAGATTCGTTGTATGGGCATAGATATGATCGATGTGTGAAGCACATCTGTGACATGTTGATATGAATTGATGATGTTTTGATTTGTGTGCTAGAGAAGACTTCGTGAAAAATGAGTGTTTTTGAGGTCTGTTGCAGGTTGCTGCAGTAGTACTGCGGGGTGTCCCCAGGAAAATCCGAGATTGCAACAGAAAATGAAGTTCTGTTGTTATCACTCACGTTAGCGTTATCGTTGACAGTAGTACTTCTGGTAGAGACCAGTGAGTAGTTGTATATTCTGGGTGTAAACCCAAGACTAAGACCGAGTGGTGGTTTTGTAGATATCGTACAGTGATAGAGATATCGCTAATGATAACTCCCATTGAGTTGTTTGTGATGGATGTGAAGATTAGGTCTTGATAATTAGGTGTATTATTAAGCAGTGAAGCTTGTTGTGCCTAGCTTGGTGGCCCTGTGTGCCGGCCGCAAGAGATAACATTGGTTATCATATTAATTAGTCGATGTGATGTCGTACCAGCACCGTGACAGTGAGATTCCGATGATTGAGCATGGGTAAAGCTGATTCGAACTCATATCATACTGGTAGGTGAAGAGGTAGCTCCTCAGTGCACCTTTTGATCTTGAAGGAGTCCGTGAGGTAAGGTGACATTGACGGTAATAGCTCAATAACCGTCTAAGTGGTTGATACTTATGATGGAGGTGAGATTTGAAATTCAGTACACGAATAATGTGACTTGAGTGCAGGAGACATGTGGTCGTGCGTGCCAACGTATGTGATGAATTTGCAATTATATATACTATCATACTGTTTGTTTTACAGGGAAGGAGTATCACCGGCTCGAGAATGGAGCGAGGTTGTTATAATTGTGGTCAGCTAAAGCTGATCGGTATTTTGTTTTGTCACGTCTTTGTGTAATGTATTTGTGTTGATGCTGACGAGTCGAGCAGGAAGTAGCAGGCTAAAGCCCAAGTCTCATGTTTTTACTTCTTTCACGTATTGCTAGCCTATGAGTCGATGTATGGAAATCACTTTATTGTGCACACATGTAAGCATCCTGCACGACTATAATATTCATTCTTGTGGATTTTAGTGGACATTCCTTTGGTGAGTTATCTTAATTAAACGCTTCAGTTAGTTGCGAACTATGTGTTAGATTGGTTAGATGTTTGATTACATTTTGTAACTCCGCTGTCTGTTCATTTAATATGACATGGGCCCCGGCCAGACCTTCGGTTATATTCTTCGTGACGGGCGTGGTGTTACACTATGCGCCAATGGGGCGCAACGACGAGGCCCCACGGCCGACCAACCGCCCTTTACCGTACGATCGCATCACGTGGCCGCAAGGCCCCACGACCGGCCTCCCGACCGACCGTCATTACCGCACGACCAAGCTAATAGCCTCCCGTCTGACAACATGATCATGCCCCGTCGGGCGCTCGGTCGGCCTCCACGGCCGACCTCCTGGCTGGCCCCTCCACTGGTCAGGCCCTCCTCCGACGCCGGCCGGATCTCCACCGATTGACCCCCTTGGCTGCCGCTTACTCTCCATCGGCCGATCGCCGAGTAACCACATCACCTTTCGAAGTCCTTTGAGCGTCTTTGAAGACCTTCCATCGTCCTTTAGCCGCCTTTGGAGGTACCCCGCGGACACTCCATCTTGTGCACTCTCCAACCTGCGCACATTTCACTGTGCACACCCTTCACCCTGCGTGCATATCGTACTCAGTGCCCAGACTCATCAACAAGCCCTCAGCTCTGAACTCCTCTGCAAGCAGCATGAGACAAGCAGCAGACCCCAAGCCAACACGCTGCTACAACTTTCAAGGTCTAGCCGAAGTCTTCAAAGCGAACGCAGCGTTCCATGCAGTAATCAAGAAGATACTTAGTTCTGCGAGCGGTGACCTGTCACCCTCGAGGCCCTCTCTCGCTCTCTCCTTCTACAAATTTTAACGGGCAACGATCTGTCGCCCTTGCCTTCTCTTCAAAGTCATGTACAACAAAAAAGAATAATGAAAGACTGGTCGGCGCAGCTCCCCTCATGTATTTTTTTTAATCTTTTTTTCGAGATTTTCCAAGTTAAAAAATTGTCTTGCTAGCTGTGTCTCATTTCATTGGCTGTTTCCGCGCTCGTTTACTCCCCGAGATTAGACGGTTCAATTTAGACTGATTTACAGGAGTGCCGAGTTTTGCGGCAACAAACATTAAACAATACATATTAAATATTAATTACAAATAAATTGCTCTAATTAAATATTGTAATTAGAAGGCGAATTATCTAGTGAATTTGGCAAGAACGGGGAGCATTGCATTAAGATATTTCTTTAATACACAGAATAAATCTATAATTAATAACTTGGATTAAATACAATTCACCATTAATCTCTCTCTATTATTCTCACTCACATACTTATGCGTGTCACAAATAGTAATAATCACTAACGGTTGTGCGTTGATGACGTGTGACCTAATTTGAGCCATTTGATTTCCAACATCACCGCCCTACCCTTATATAAGACTTCCCTACAATAATTTATAACTAATTTGGCAAACATTTAGTACCTTAATTAACTTAGGACGGTGTTATTAATAAATTTATTTATGCTTATGACAGCTCATTGTTAATGACAGATCGAAAAAATATTATCAGAGACCATTATGTTAATGACATATCAATAAAATTTCTTTTTAAAAAATTAAATCTAAACTATCTATGTTATACAAAATTCATAATAATTAGAAACTTCTAAATACTCCAGAAATCTATCATCTTAAACGATTCAAGCAAACACAACTAAAGATCATAAATTTTAGCAAACCAAAAACTAGTGGAGATTTCAAAATTAGAGGAATCAATTTAATAAGATATATATTCATAACGACAACTGAAAAAATTCAGAGATTGCTTAAATGGCCATTAAGTAGACAGTCCAAGAAACGATTGAGGGTTGTCGATCAAGGGCCATGGCTCTTAAGATTTGGGGAAGGGCCATTCGGCGGTGGCAAGAGTGGGTTAGGGGTATCCAACGTCCGTGGAGAACCGCCGGCGGAGGCTACCGGGAAAGGGAACGGCGACAACAATCGGCGAGGGGAGGTGGTGGCGACACGAATTTCGCGATTCTCCAGAGGGATTTCCATTGGGCAACTGTTTAGGACTTGGGCTGCCATTAGACTAAAATAAGAGGGAAAAAGAGAGTTTTTTTTATTAAAAAAAGTTAGCTTGTCAATAAAAATTAACCTTAACTTATCGCACGTGGATTTACATGGAGCATTCCCGCCATAAAATCTCTCCCGCCAGAACATAGCACTGTATCCCGCCAAATAAATTTCTTTTTAATGTACCTTTCCACCTTCTACATTACCCCCGTTCGGTTTTTTACCGCTAATGCCCCTTGTCCCGCCGTTACCATGCTCGATGCCCTAGTTTAGGGTCAGGCGATACGCGGAATGGAGATCGGAAGAGGTCCGGCGATACTTTGATTCTTCGATCGGTTCGCCCTCCTCCTTTCGCAAGGTGAGTTTCTTCCTCCCCTTCTTCTTCTTCTTTTGTGGTGTCCGTGGCTCCTGGTTGTTTCGCCGGGAGGAGGAGATACCTGCCAGGGAGATCCCGACCACTGCTCTTCACTTCATGCTAATTAACTCTATCTAAGTTCAGATTTATCGTGCCCGGGCTTTGCAAAATTCCTAGTTCTGCCACTCCGCCTCTTACCAACTGAAGATGGAATCCCCATTCCCATCCCCATCCGATCTCTTCGGCGCTGCCGAGAAGCTGCCGCCGGCGTCTCCACGCCGGACAAAGGATTCATCGTCGACGGCGTCGGTGTCAGATGAGATTCCCACGCCGGAGAAGCAGGTCCAGCTGCCTCGCCAGACCGGCAAGAGGAGACTGTCCTTCTCGGTCAACGATGTGCGGAGGATCGCCATGAGACTACGGAGGACAAGAAGCGAGGCGGCAAATCATCAGGATCTTCCCGGATTTGATGATGAGCTGCAGCGAAAATCTGAATCAGGTTCTGATTCGGTGCCCATGTCCTCCACATCCAGGAACATTGTCAAGCTTCCGGAAAAGTAAGATTTCAGAGTTCTCGCTATTTCTTTTTTATGTTTGTTTTGTATAATCTTGCAGATCCAGAGTTAAGATTTCAATTTACTTTATTTATTTTTTTATCTTTTAGTTTCTGCTATAATTAGCATGAAGATCTACCTAATTTCAACTCTACTGGTATTGTAAAATTGTAGGATCTTGTTATTCCGTAATGGTGGATCTAATGAAAAAGACAGCAAATATTCCTTATTGTTCTTGCTTTCTTTCACTGCCCCTAGTTTCTTCTTCTGTAGCTTACCATAGCTTAACATAGATTATCTGATGAATATTTCAACGATGAACAAGACCAACCATTTCTTGTCTTCACTAAAGCTTTGTTTGACAGAGGGGTTAGAGTGCGGTGGCAGTTTCAAACTCAGTTATAAAAACTCAGATAGTGTTTTGTGTAGGTGTGGTTATGAAGGTGTGATCAAGTTTTAGGGGTTGTGAACATCAAGAACTTAGAAAGTGAAATTTGGATAAAATCTATCACAAAAAATATCAAAAGCAGATAAACCCTATCAATCAGTTTCACACTGCCATCACTCAAATTCCACAATTGGGCCAAACACAATGTGATTTTGAGCATGTCAAGAAGGCTGTACACAATTACAATTCCCAATTGGTCAGATTAGGGCTGCTTTTGGCGTGGCACACCCCGAACAGTCGCGTCTCCCACTCGTTTGGCAACGCTGCAGTTGCGTGTGTATGTGTGTGGGGGGGGGGGGTGATTTTCCTCGCCCAAGGAAATTGCGGATTTCTTTGAAGATGGCATTAGCCTATACATATGTATATATATCAAAAATAATAAAAAGGTTTACACATACATACAATCCTTTGAAAGGATGAACTTAAAGGCTTGGGTTAGGGGCATTCCCCTTTCCCACATAAAATCCGAAAGACATGCAACATTTGCCACGTAATCGGCCACTGAGTTGGCCCTCCGGTCAATAAGAGAAATCGCCACCCTCGGATAGTCTGTCATTGAACTCACAAGCATAGCCTCAATCTATCCGTCGTGAGCACCAGATAGGATGCACAAGCAAATGCTGAATCTCCTTCAAGGACTAAACCCAAGGCATTGCTTATGAAGCATTTCACAGTCCTGATGCCGTGAAGAGCACTTCTCAGCTGTCATATTTACAGACTGGTTGTAAATACCCACACTGTTAGCAGCTATAAGCTCCCCATCATGGTTTCTAATAATACACCCAAGCCCGTCACAATTGTTCGGGTGAACCGATCCATCAAAGTTGATCTTTAGCCATCCAAATGGCGGGGCGACCAAGAAGGCTCGAGGTTTAAACGGGCTGCCCAGTTACCATCGGATGCATCTGTGATTGCCTTTAAGACAATAGAGGAGGGTTTCAAGTATGGCTCTCCGTGAACCCGCTGGTTTCTAGCTTTCTAGGATCCGTAAATTATGGCAGTTAGGACTTTAATTTCCCTTGAACTCGTTCTGGTGGCCAACTCGTCCAGCAAGGCATCCAAAATCGATGTGCAGCTTGAGCTTAATTGGAAGCCTAACCTTACCGTAGCAGACCGAATTTTTATAATGAAGGAGCAATTACCAAATAAGTGGTTTATATTTTCCTCCTGAGAACAACCCCATGTGCAGGCCCGTCTGAGCGTAGTCGATGCTGGTAGAGCCAATCGTTGGTAGGCAGCATGTTGTTCATAGCTCGCCAAATCATCATTACGAATTGCGGTTGGGTTTTGATCTTCCACAATTCACGGCCACAAAGCGTACCTTGTGGGCATTCCGAGCTGTATATAACACCAGCGTTCATTTTTGTCCTCTCAGAATGGGAACATACCAGCTTATCAAGTCCTCCCATGTCATCCCTTGGAAGTCTTAGAGCGAGTTCATATAGGAGAGGGCCAAGCCCATCAAGTCTCTTGGCTAACCACCGTGAGCTTGAGTCCAGGAAACCAACAACAAAGTTGGGCAAGGCATCAATATTGATAAAAGTTGCCCACAAATTAAGGGGAAGCACACCAAGCCAATTATCCTCCAGAGTTGAGATGGATGAGCCGTCCCCCACCATCCAAAAGGTTTGCCTCTGCGCAAGCTCCCCACTGAGCGAGATAACTTTCCAGATTTTCTATTGGTTGCGGTTGGGCTGAAATCTGAACCGACCAGCATATTTGGCACCAAAAATCCTCGCCAATAGGCTGCCATCATAACCCGCCACCCTTGCCGCAATGTTGCCCATCAATTTTGAAGCCCAGACCGCCCGTTCCTTCGGCAAACAGATTTCTGACCATTTAGAAAAATGTATTGAGTGTTTGCTTTGGGTCCCATTCCAAAAGAAAGATGAGAGTTAGCTGTTAATTTTATCTATCGTGGTTGAGAGGCTACCACGGTTGTGGTGGACTCCACGCAGATTTCATTTGCGGGAAATCCATGTCCCCAAACGAGGCCTAGGTTCAATGCTCAGTCAGCTAATAAAAAGTAATAATGAGAGGTTACTTGATTCATGACTTTACTGTTTTTAATCATAGATAGAAATCACATTTAGAAGAAAAAAAGATTTTTTTTCTACTCTTTTAATTTGAAATCACCCTTTGGGGAAGTTTTGAGTATCCCAGTGGAGATTAAATGCAATGTTAATAATATCTAACTACATTCATCCACATCATACATTTAACATATTTAAACATTTCATTTTTATTTTTTCAAACAATTACATAAACCATTAGAGGAATAATGAATGTCTTATGGGATATATAGTCATGAGATGCTGGCGGAGTTCTTCAACTGTTTGGACAGTTCAATTCGATTGCTTCGACTCAAAGGAGCGTCGTCCACATTTGCTAACATTAGTGCCAGCATTCAAAATTTAACAGAAAGGTAACTGATTTTTTGATACATGCTTTGACTTTGATTATTAGAATTTATAATTCAATTTCCTATTTTTTTATATGATGATGATTGTTTCAGGAGATTTACTTATAAGCATTTGGCACAACTCAAGCACATTCTTCCGGAATCAATTTCAATTAAAAAAGTACTTTTGCGCGATGAGGCCACTTCATGCATGAAGCCAGAACTTCTGGTTTCTCTGCGAGTGGATGCAATGGAAAGAAAACTTGAATTGAAAGGGGAGAGCGCATATTCAGCCTTAAGAAAAAGTTTCAGATCGAGGCTCGTTCAATTCGCCAGAGAACATCCAGAGGTAGTCTCTAGTTTATTTGTTTATTTTTCCCCTATTTTTGGGAGTCCTGTTTCTTCCCCTAACTGTTAACTATTCCCATAAGAGTTGGGCTGTAATTTTTCCATGCAGTGTCATTTTTTGCTTGATTTTGATAATTTCTTGATTATAAGAGCACTTTTTCTTGGTTTTCAGGAGGATGAAATCCCAGAAGAGATACTGCCACATCCTTTTGGCCACACCAAGCACAGCATGGCAACAGAGTCCAGTGAATCAATCCCATCCGTTCTAGTTGTGCCATCCACCGCAGTCAGTCAAGTAGAAAAATTAACCACAGTTTCACATTTTGCTGGATCTTTCAAGAGGCGGTTTTCTCAAAGAATCCCTTGTTCTGATGAAATGAAAAGTCCTATTCTTTCCCTAAGTGGTAATGTCTCTAAAGCTGATTCATTAGTTTCCAATTTTCCATCCACCAGTAAATTTTCTTCAAAGCTTTCCATTCACAAGAAATCGCCACTCTCTTCTTCAGGTAAAGTACCTTTGAAGATGGATCACCAAAAAATGGAAGAGGATTCAAAGATGCTCATCACTTCTTACATCAGCCCTTCAAAGGGAATAATATCTTCAGAATCTACTCCAGTTAAGGAAATTTCAACTCCTAAAAGGCTAATGTCCTCCACCCCAGAACTTCAGATGCCTAAGAGAAGCTGCGAAGGCAAAAATGATGATACTCCACAGAAGGAGGTAGTGAAACGGGGAGCGAGGACAAGATTGTTTCCAACCCCAAAAAAGAATGTGAAGTTTGATGGTGCAGAAAGTTTTTCCAAACACTCACTGATAGTGGATGATCTTGGTTTCCTTCCAGAGTCACTTCTACAAGATGTAAGTTGATGTATTCTTGATAATAGGCCACTCGACACAGTAGTTTTAATCTCTTAAACAAGTCCTCAAACATGTTTTTTTTGTTAAATATTACAGTTTGAAGGCACTCAAATGAGATTTTGTATTTATTTAGTGATTTTCACAATATAATTTGCTTACACTAGGGATCAATGACCCGAGTTGACATTCTTTGTCCATAGATAAAAGAGAAGGAGAGAATAGCAATAGAGGAAAGGGAGACAAATGCAGCAGGCTCAAGGTCTCGGAAAAAGATGATTGCAAATTTGCCCAGACTTTTGAATTCCATACTCCTCATATTTCAAACAGGGAATAGATCTGTGATCACAAAGCAGGAGCTTGTTCACAAGATTCTTTCAAGTCACTGCAGTGTAATTGATAGAAGTAAGTCTTATATAAGTTTGGAATGATATCACTATTTGAAGCCAAGTAAAAATAACTTTAGCCTTTTTGTCATATTAATTATTTTTATGTGGTGTTTGCCAGTTGAAGTTGAAGAACAGTTGGAGTTAATGCAGGAATTAGCCCCAGATTGGATCTCCCAAAAAAAGTCACTTACAGGGGACATCCTATATCGGTGAGTCTTTTTGATATTCTTTGTATTTTTTTATGCCATATGAAATGAATCTTAGGTCTAAATTGAGTCTCTCTTAGGCTCCGTTTGGCGCGGTGGTGCTGCCGTGCCGGTCATGAACATGGTGGTTATGAACCATCGTTTGTGACCGCCCAACCTCACTTGAGGAACTTCATCCTCATTTATGGTGGTGGCCGTAACCGTTGTCATGTCAAACTTACATTCTATAATTGTAGTGTTTTTTGTCCAAACTCATCGGAGCAAAAATGCGGCTCAAAACAGAACCTTAGTTGAGCTACTGGGGAAAAAGTGTTACTTGAGAGATGAACACAAATCATGTGAAGAAACAATTGTAAGGAAAACAAATTTTAAAAGGAGTAGCTCCAAAATGTTAATGGCTGCATGTAGAGATATTTCCATTGGATTATATCCAAATTAAATGATGTAGTTTTACACAATTCAAATTTCCTCTCATTTCTCTTAATCATTTGTCACCTTTTTTGCACACAAAAGATCAAAGCTGCACTTACAACCAATAATCCCACATGAAATCTATCAACTCCAATCAAATTGAATAACATCAAACCCTTATACATGATGCCTCAATTATCTTTAAATTAAGCAAATTTGGTCATACCCTCCCGCTTGCTCGGTAGAGAAGAAATTGATTGGAAGGCTATTTTTCTAGTATTTTGGTTGACCAGAGTTTAAAATGTTTCTCCTGTTTTTCATTAGGATTTGGTAGTAACTATTAAGTTAGTTGGCAATATAAAACTAAATTTAATTCACTTTCCCTATTGAATCCAATTACTACACTGCAACCGAACACCTGATATGAAATTCTTAAGAAAAAAAAGGCATTTGCATCTTCTTTAAAGTGCTACATCACTAAACAAGTTCACTCTGCATAATTGGAGCTCTTTCAGAATCCTTCTATTCAAACACATCCTATTTGTATTCAGATTGAATAAAATGTCAAGCGCCCAAGAGATTCGGCAGAGGCTTGCAGCTGCAGTGTGAAGGACCTCCCAAAATTACATCATGGAGGGTTTATGATAATATCAAGATTGCCCGTTGCAACTTGCTGTAGCAGCAATGGTGTTACAGATCTGGCATTTTCTGCCCCTCACAAAATCATGCTTCTTCTTCTGAAATCTCAGAAAAGCCATACTTTTGTTTACCAAACTAGATGGTGGGTGGGTATGCTTAATGCTTGTATGTATTTTTATTTGGTGCAAGCTGCAGATAAAGCTTGGTCACTACAAGCATATGCTAGAACATAGGCCTCACTCAATGTTGTCTGTAAGTGGGCAGTAGAAAAATAGTCTTCTGTATTTCTTCTTTCCCTAGCTGTATAGTGAAATTATATATTCTTTTTTGTTGTTATTTAGTCTACTCTAAATGTGCTTGTATTAACTGATTATTATTTTTTGTTTTATTTAAATGATTGTAAATAGTATGCTCCCCTAAGGAACTCTATTTAGCTGTATTGTCTTTCCATTATTGAAAACTTAAAGGCTTCAGCAGAATGATTTCATAAATGTATGTATAAAAAACCCTACTAAACATTCTACTGCCAGCAAGTTTTCATTTTATATTGGCATTGATGATAAAGCTGTTGTTTTTGAAATTGTTCATTTGCAGTCATTCCCTATTTGAATGCCTCAAATCAATAATTGCAGTCATTCCCTATTTGAAACCCTCAGATCCATATTTACAATCTCATTGGATATTTGCAACCCCTAGTAAAAAGAATTTAAATTCAACTTATTTTATCTTTCATTCTCCTACAAAGATATTTGGTCTTTTCTTCTTTCTTGCACTTGTTTTGAATTTCTTTTATAACCTATAACGATGATAACATTTATAATATCAAAATAACACATATAATTCAAATAAAATCAAAATTTCATATTGAATTTTCTTTTATAAGCCAACAGTTTTGTTGCGGGTCACTCGGTTTTCTCCCGGTTCAGAGAATCAGAAATTTTTAGCTCGAAAGTGAGCCGAGCGTACAAACAGTCAAATGAAAACCAAAAATCAATGAAGCGAGACATTTTATCGTGAAAAGCTAGGAAAATGTGCAAAAAACACGTCGGATCTGTGTCGCGACGAAATCCACTAGTTCTTTTGTTATTATAAAGTATAAGTTCCCAGGAGGGTGACATGTCAACTCGCCGTTTACAAGCCTCGAAGGCAGAGAAAAGAAGGAAAAAATCAAGTCCATAGACCTTCCGCGAGAGCATCCACAAAAGCCTTGTTATGCCTTCTCCTACGCTTGTTGAAGCGTCCACATGAGTGCTGAGCGCAAGCAGACTTGAGAGCGAACTGAGGGAATTCAGACCGGATGAACAATCTAGGTTTCACGTACTCGCCGAAAAACACCAGAGATCCCTCTTGTCTCTCTGGTTTTTTTTCTTAAATGGAGGCATGGGGGCCTTTTTATAGCTTTCTTGAAAGAACGCTTTGGAGATTGTGCATGGCTGGATCTTGAGTTGATGAATGACACTACTTCATTCCGGTCACATGGATCACCAATTTTCTATAAATGTCGACCATCCCCCACCCCCACCCCCGGGCGGTCCGGGTAAGTTACGCTACGACGGTGGAGGTTTGAAGTGGCCGAGGCGGTGGAAGTTGTAAGACATGAACCTAATGAGAATAATAAATAAATGGTTAGATTTTTACTAAAGAATTCCCCAATGATGAAAATTCAGCGCCGATTCGACGTCGCATATTTATTTTGATGTTCGAGCTTTCCGATGAATTTTGTGACACGATCGTTTTGATTTCAATTTCATCATTTTAATAAACTTCCGTATGAAATTTTGAAATCTATGGTGGCCGGCTGGTTTTTGTTCTTGATCAGGCCCTTATAGTGGGCCGGTTGGTTTTGTTTTGTGTTGGTTCCTGAGTGGGCTTTATATTTTTGTGGGCTTTGTGTACTTGCTGGATGGAGGTTGTGACGTCAAAAATAAATACATGACGTCGAATCGGCGCTGAATTTTCATCACCGGGGAATTCTCTATTAAAAATCTAACCATTTATTTATTATCCTCATTAGGTTCAAGTCTTACAATTTCTCTTCCCCCTATCAGAATTTTCGTCCCCGAAAATTCAATTCTTCTCCGGATTCAGAAAGGAGGGAAGTAAGTTCACCATTAGATCTTCTCGCTCCCAAGTAACGTCATTGGCTGGGTGGCCTTTCCACCAGACTTTAACCAAATTCGCGCTGCGATTCCAAAGATTTCTAATTTGCCGATCTACAATCCGATACGGTTCAATCGGGCTCGATAAATCATCTTCAATTTGTACATCCCTGGCCGAGATCATCAAATCAGGATTTAGAATATATCGTAGAAGTGCTGATACGTGGAAAACATTATGTAACTGCTGTAATTCAGTAGGTAAAGCCATGCGATACGCTACTTCGCCAACACGGTCAATAATGGGAAAAGGACCAACATATCTTGGACTCAGCTTTCCGATACGTCGCAATCGAGAGACACATTTAAAAGGTTTAATTGTAACGGCCCGTACTACGCCACAATTTAATTCTAATTCTGAGTGGGTTTTTCACAATTAAGTTAAACGCAGCAGGTCAAGAGTAAAACACAGAGTAGCTTTAGGAGAAACATAAATAACAATGATGGTAATATACTGAATTCCCTTTTGTTGTATTTCAGGGGCCCCTTCAAGTATACTCGAGTCGCAGGCTGCGAGAAGCTCGAGAAGATTTTGAAGGTCGCAGGGAAGTTATGTCGGAAGAAAGTGATAGTGAACATCAATCCGCCCCACTGCAAATTGCAGACATTGCCCAAGCCATCGCTGAAGATATTAAGTTGGTTCGAGACAGTCCTCCTGCAGCACCACCAGTTATGTCGGTTATGCCTCCTCCAGCCCCGGTAGAACCACAACAACCTCGTTTGTTTGATGTTGATATGAGACAATTTCTGGAATTAAAACCGCCAACATTTCGTTGTGGCCTCTCTCCGATCAAGACAGAAGATTGGATACTACATATTGAGACGATATTCGAGGTAATCAGGTGTCCAGAAAACGAAAAGTGGAATAGGTTATTTTCTTGCTAGAAGGAGAAGCAAAGCGATGGTGGGTCAACCTGATGAAAGGAAAGTTTGTTGCTAAAGAATTGAGGATTGTCACGTGGACAATGTTTATTCGTGAATTTACGAAATGGTTTGTGCCGAGAACGGAGAAGAGGCAACTTCAAGAGAAATTTTTGCGCTTGGTGCAAGGAAGCAGCTCCGTACTCCAGTACGAGGCAGAATTCTCCAGCTTAGCTTATTATGCGGAGTCTGCAGTGGCAACCGAGGAGGCACGATGCCTGCGTTTTCAGGAGGGTTTGCGGGATGATATCCGCGCCTCTGTAGTTCCATTTGATAGTATTGATTATGTACTATTAATGGAGACATCTCAATTAGTTGACTAGATAATGAAAAAAGACAGAGAAGGTCACATATGAAGAAAAGATTAAAGAAGGTATCAGTCATGACAAATCAGGAAGATCAGGTGATGCACCGTGAAAGAAAAGGAAGCAACAACAATTTGGGTTTACAATTTGATGCAGTGACCCAGAGCCGACCCGCTCTGTCGACCAGGCCTCGCACCTGGCCAAGCCAGAGGCCCACGTCTGGCGGCCCACTGCCGGGCCCACCAAGGCATCACACCATGGCATCCCATTTATCAGGCCCGCGGGCCGTACACCCCAACCCATCTCTGGGCCCAACCACAGGCGCACGGTAGGCTGTTGAGGCCAGGTCTCGATCCCCTGACCTCCTTGATAAAGAGCTTTCAGGCAAGCTCTCATCAACCAACTGATCCGCGGATCAGTTGGTTGATGAGAGCTTGCCTGAAAGCTCTTTATCAAGGAGGTCAGGGGATCGAGACCTGGCCTCAACAGCCTACCGTGCGCCTGTGGTTGGGCCCGGAGATGGGTTGGGGTGTACGGCCCGCGGGCCTGATAAATGGGATGCCATGGTGTGATGCCTTGGTGGGCCCGGCAGTGGGCCGCCAGACGTGGGCCTCTGGCTAGGCCAGGTGCGAGGCCTGGTCGACAGAGCGGGTCGGCTCTGGGTCACTGCATCATAAAAGTGCAGATCAGTTGGTTGATAAGAGCTTGCCTGAAAGCTCTTTATCAAGGAGGTCAGGGGATCGAGACCTGGCCTCAACAACCTACCGTGCGCCTGTGGTTGGGCCCGGAGATGGGTTGGGGTGTACGACCCGCGGGCCTGATAAAAGGGACGTCATGGTGTGAAGCCTTGGTGGGCCCGACAGTGGGCCGCCAGACGTGGGCCTCTGGCTAGTGCAGGTGCGAGGCCTGGTTGACAGAGCGGGTCGGCTCTGGGTCACTGCATCAAAAAAGTGCACTTTTTTGATGCAGTGACCCAGAGCCGACCTGCTCTGTCGACCAGGCCTCGCACCTGGCCTAGCCAGAGGCCCACGTCTGGCGGCCCACTGTCGGGCCCACCATGGCGTCACACCATGGCGTCCTTTTTATCAGGCCCGCGGGTCGTACACCCCAACCCATCTCCGGGTCCAACCACAGGCGCACGGTAGGTTGTTGAGGCCAGGTCTCGATCCCCTGATCTCCTTGATAAAGAGCTTTCAGGCGGCCCACTGTCGGCTCAGTTGGTTGATGAGAGCTTGCCTGAAAGCTCTTTATCAAGGAGATCAGGGGATCGAAACCTGGCCTCAACAACCTACCGTGCGCCTGTGGTTGGGCCCAGAGATGGGTTGGGGTGTACGGCCCGCGAGCCTGATAAAAAGGATGTTATGGTGTGACGCCATGGTGGGCCCGACAGTGGGCCGCCAGACGTGGGCCTCTGGCTAGGCCAGGTGCGAGGCCTGGTCGACAGAGCGGGTCGGCTCTGGATGACTGCATCACAATTAGCACCCAATTTTCCCAATCGACATCGACAATGTGTGCCAAATGTGGCAGAATGCATAAAGGGGAATGCTTGACTGATGTTTGCTTTTACTGTCGCCAACCGGGGCATCGACATAAAGACTATTCGAAGCTGCAAAGGGATGAAAGTTCGTAGGGAGCTCCAGCCCTACCCACACAGAAGATTTATCATATAGAGACTTTCAGGGACGGGGAGTAAATTGCATCTGCATCTGCTGAAGGGGACAGAGATGAAAGACTGGTCTAACCCCGAGCTTTTAACCTCGGGCAGCAAGAAGCCAAAGCAGATGAAACTGTAGTGACATGTATGCTACAAGTGCATGATCAATTGCTTAAAGTTCTTTTTGATACTGGTGCCAGTCAGTCATTTATTTCGACTTATGTTGTTGATTCAATCCGTTCACAACAATATCAAATTGCAAAATCTTTAAATGTGCTGATGCCGAATAATACCATTCCGATGACACAAAAGCGAGTCGTAGTTTCATTATCTTTTAACGAGAGGCAACTTGAAGTGTATGTTGTCATTCTGTTGTTGGTTGAATACGATATTATCCTTGATATGCACTGACTTTCGAATCGAGAAGCAGTAATTAACTGCAAGACAAATGAAGTTGCATTCAAGTGCCCAGATGATAGTATGATTATGTATAAAGGCCTGAGCGAAGTCGCAAAGATCATGATTTCAGCTATGAAGGCTGTTAAGCAATTTTGGTAATGATTAAAGAAGCTAAGGAAGAGAAGAAAGAAATTACGGCCGTGCCCATAGTGCGGGAATACTTGGATGTATTTCCAGAAGAATTGCCAGGTGTGCCTCCAGCCAGAGAAATTAAATTCAAAATTAAATTGACAAAAGGAGGTGCTCCAATGGTCAAATCATCGTATCGAATGACACCTAAGGAGTTGGCAGAATTGAAAGTACAATTACAAAACTGGTAGATAAAAAGTTTATTCGACCGAGCACTTCACCCTGTAGAGCTCCAATATTATTTGTTAAAAAGAAAGGTGGATCCCTCCGTCTATGCGTCGACTATTGTGAATTGAATAAGTTGACAGTTAAAAATAAATATTCATTGCCTCGTATTGATGATTTATTCGATCAACTGGTAGACGCACGCGTATTTTCAAAAAATGATCTCCGGTCAGGTTATCACCAGCTGAGAATTAAAGAAGAGGACATTTTTAAAACAATGTTTAGTACTAGGTATGAGCATTTTGAATTCATTGTGATGTCGTTTGGATTAATGAATGCTCATGTAGCTTTTATGGACTTGATGAATCGAGTCTTTAAAGCGTTTCTTGATTAATTTGTGATCGTCTTCATCAATGATATTTTGATTTATTCAAAGTCCGAAGAAGAGCATGCCCAATGTAACAACCTCATCCGTTCATATAACATATACTAGAAGGTCCGGCCGGGGCCCCACAGTATATATCACAAAACAAACAACGAAGCTACGAAATGATACCAGAGTAGAGCAGCGCACCTAGCACAAAAACATTCTAGCGGAAGTCTATTCTACCACATGAACTCCACCCGAATGTCCAATATAGAATACAACATCCCATTGTATATACGGCAAATAGGAATGTCTTACAACTTCATGAAAGCTGGCCTTATGACTATTTTCCTGAACTACCACTACAGTACTTCCTGCCACTCCTCTTCACAGGCATAATCCGTTGACTCCTTAAACTATACGTTTATCTCCGGTTCGTATGCAACATCACCAATCCAGACCAACCTGTCCAGATGAGCTTCAAACAGCATGCCTATTCCGTACTCCAATTCCGGATCTATATGCCAACAAAGGGGATGTCATACGTCCACCCAAAAGACTCCCAAAATCAGTCACCCTCTTGGTGGGGGAATCACAAACATATGCCAAAAGGAAGCCTTCACATGGCTAGGAAGAAAAGTCGTTACCCTTGAAGCCCTTTTTGGTGTCATGAGCTCCAAGCTAGCTTGAACGTATCACAAGAGCTTCTCCTCCGCAACGACGGCCTCGGATCTCTAGTCGGTAAACCACAGCACCACCGGGAATCAGCCCTCTTTCCTCCTCCTCCTTCTTCCTCTCCCTTTCTCTCACTAACAATGAAGAAAGAGAAGCCAACTATGAGAAATGAGATTTCTCTTCTCATTCACGGCCTTAAGGAAATAGGGAGGCAGTTCAGCCATTGGATCCTAGCTGAAGGAATGGACGACCACGATTTTGCCAGAAAATCTGAATTTTGCCTGACACGGCCTGTGACACGCCCGTGTCCCAGGCCGTGTGCCCCAAGCGGTGCTCAACCGACTCATCCAAACCAGTGACACGCCAGTGTCATGGGCCGTGTCACCCAACACGCCTTCAGACACGCCCGTGTCTGTGGCCGTGTTCATCGGCGAAAATAATCCCAAAATCGCCCGAGACTCACACGGCCTGTGACACGCCCGTGTCCCAGGCCGTGTGCCCAGACACGACACTAAGACACGCCCTAGCGCAAAAATCATCGGGCTGAGTTCGTCGACCCGAATGGACACACCCTGTGACACGCCCGTGTCACAGGCCGTGTTCGAGCAAAATTCGTCGAGCACACGACACGGCCTTGGACACGCCCGTGTCCTTGGACGTGTGCCTTCTCTCGACACATCGTCGAGCGAAAAACGTCGACTGTTTCTCTCGACACTCGACACACGCAGGACACGCCCTGGGACACGCCCGTGTCCCAGGCCGTGTCACCCAAAAATTGGCCTGCTGAGAAAATCGGGCTGTTACACCCAACACTTGCGTCTGACATTACAGACTCTGGGGAAGCAACAATTATTTGCCAAAATTTCAAAGCGTGCATTTTGGTTGAAAGAAGTGGTATTTTTAGGCCACGTAATTAATGCAGAAGGCTCGTTAGTTGATCCAGCAAAAATTAAGGCAATTGTAAACTGGACGCAACCAAAGTCTGTAACTGAAGTGCAAAGTTTCTTTGGCTTAGATGGTTATTACAGAAAATTCGTCAAGGATTTTTCGAAAATAGCACTCCCCCTGACACAATTAACTCGAAAGAATGTGTCGTTCAAATGGTAAGAATATTGTCAGCAAACATTTGAAGCACTAAAAGAAAGATTGACTATTGCACCAGTATTGTTAATGCCTGAAGGATCAGATGGTTTTCAAATTTATAGTGATGCGTCCTATAAATGATTAGGTTGTGTATTAATGCAACATAAAAAGGTAATTGCATTTACTTCAAGGCAACTGAAGGATGAAGAAAAGAACTACCCGACGCATGATTTGGAATTGGTCGCGGTTGTGTTCGCGCTAAAAATTTGGCGACATTACTTATAAGGTGTGCGGTGTGAAATTTTCACCGACCATAAAAGCCTTAAATATATTTTTGACAAGAAGGAGATTAACTTACGACAAAGGCGTTGGCTAAAATTTATTAAAGATTATGATCTGAACATCCAATACCATCCTGACAAAGCAAATGTGGTAGCAGACGCCTTGAGCAGGAAGAGTCTAGCTGCAGTTTCAGTGATTTCATGCTATAACAAGGAATTACTACGCAACTTACAAAATATGAATATTTGCACAATTTCAACACAAGAAGAAAGAAGAGAACAAATATTCTAATTGCAGATTCAATATTCACTCAAGGAGAGAATCCAAAAGGCAATACAACTAGATCTATTATTGATGGATGTGTTGGCAAAAATAAAAAAGGGGGAGAAATAAGCACATTTGTTGAAAAAGACGCACTACTCTTTTTAAATGACAGAATATGTGTATCTGATGCAGACAATCTACTGAAGGATATTCTTTATGAAACACATAATACACCTTATTCGATACGTACAGGCCGAACACAAATATATCGCGATCTGAAACAGAATTTCTGGTGCTCGAAAATGAAGCAAGACGTGACCCAGTATATTGTTCAATGTCATACATGCTAGATAGTGACAACTGAACATCTAAAGCTTGCTGGTTATCTCCAATCACTCCCAATTCTGGAATGGAAATGTAATGATGTTGCAATGGACTTAGTATTTGGATTGCCTCGCAGTAAAGCAAGAAATGATGGAATTTGAGTGATTATCGACCGTTTGAAAAAAAACTGCCCACTTTATCCCAATAAAGCAGGGTGGATCGATCAAAAAGTTAGAGTAATTGTATATGAATATGATCGTGAAATTGCATGGCATTCCATGAACTATTGTGTCAGATCGAGATGAATCATTCACCTCAGATTTATGTAGGAGGGTGCATAAAAAGCTGAGAACACGACTTTTGTACAGTACAGCTTTCCACCCCCAAACAGACGGTCAATTCGAACGTACAATTAAGCTGCTTGAATTTTTTTTACGAATGGTAGTTGTGGATTTGAAATGGTCATGAGAAAAATATTTGTCGTTGCCGAATTTGCCTATAACAATAGCTATCAAGCAATAATACAAATGATACCATTTGAAGCGTTGTATGGAAGGCGATGCAGAACTCCATTGAGCTGGGCAAAAGATGGAGAGAAGAAGATATTTTCGAAAAAAGAGACCAAAAAAATTGAAGAAAAGTTCGTATTATTCAGCAAAAGATGAAAATTGCATAAGATCGTCAACAAAAATATTATAATGTCCGACATAGTTTGGTAGAATTTCAGGTTGACGATCAAGTGTGCTTAAAAATTAAATCTTTTAAAGGTGTCTCCCGATTGCGACGATCGTTTTGATTTCAATTTCATCATTTTAATAAACTTCCGTATGAAATTTTGGAATTTATGGTGGTCGTCTGATTTTTGTTCTTGATCAGGCCCTTATAGTGGGCCGACTGGTTTTGTTTTGTGTTGGTTCCTGAGTGGGCTTTATATTTTTGTGGGCTTTGTGTACTTGCTGGCTGGAGGTTGTGGCAGGAATGTCTTGTTGTTGGGCAGGAAAATGAATATTATATTATATAATAAGGCGGTTGACATTTTCCTTTGTTTATTTACCTCTATCTCTCACGATATTTGCATCTCACTCAGTTTCCATCGCCTGGAACTTGCTTCGGGGGTGCTAGGGCTGTCAATTTTCCTTTTTCTTACTGTTATCACTGCCTTCATCTCACTTAACCTTGCTGTTAGGTGTTATTGCTACCTATTTGCTGTTGTCACTGACTTCCTGGACAGCCGCTGCTATAGTTTTGGTTGGTCGGCAACCCTGGGACTGCACCTCCATAGTGAGCTTCCTTCTCCCTTCCCCGTTTTTGATGCTTGTGAACTTATGCATACCTAAGTGAGAGTTAGAAGAGTCATGCTTAGGGCTTTCCGATTTGGGGATTTGCTATGTTATCTGGTTATGATTTCATTCTTTTGAGTTGATTGGTGTTGAGATAAGAATATGGAGGATCTCTTCTTTCTTTTTCCTTGGTCGGCTACTATGTTTCTTTTTTTTTTTAATTATTTTGTGGGCTGGCTATGGACAATTATTGATGGAGGAACAATTGATAATAGTCCATTTTATTGGCTGATTTGACCCTAAAATCTGTTTGGTGCTGCTGTCCGGCTATTAGTTAAACTTATTGTTCTTGCTGCTTCCCTGTTGTATTACGTGCTGATTTCTCACTGATTACCTGCTGATTTCTCGCTGATTACCGGTTGTATTACTTGCTGATTTCTCACTGATTACCTGTTGTATTACTTGTTGATTTCTCACTGATTACTTGTTGTATTACCTGTCGATTTCTCACTGATTACCTGTTGTATTACCTGTTGATTTCTCGCTGTTTACTGGTGATGGTTTCCTGTTGTTTACTGGTGCTGGTTTCCGCTGTTTTTCTTGCTGTTCTCCGGCTACTTTGCCTCAGATTTGTATATTTTTATGTTAATGTGTTGCTAGCTGGTTTTGTACTTGCTGACCAGCTATTGTATTGTTCTACTTTATCAGTTTTTGATGGAATTGTTGCTCTTGTATGAGGCTGAATTTGGGGGCTGGCCGGTTTGTGGTAGAGGGGAATTGTTAGCAATATATATATATATATATATATATATATATATATATATATATATATATATATATATATATATATATATATATATATATATATATCACCAAAGTTGGGTTTTTCATAGGCAACTTGATGCAGCACCTGGCGTCTCACCAGGCCTGCCACCCTGCCCGGCGTCACACCGTCATGGGGGCCCAACATGGCGTCGCACCATGTGGACTTTATCAGGCCCGCGGGCCGTACACCCAAACCCGTCTCCGGTCCCACCATAGGAACAACGGGTTTTTGAGACCGATAGATTCGATCTCGCGGATCAGTTGGTGATGAAAGCTCGCCTGAGAGCTTCTTATCAAGGAGGTCTTGAGATCGAACCTATCGGCCTCAAAAACCCGCTGTTCCTGTGGTGGGACCGAAGACGGGTTTGGATGTACGGCTCGCGGGCCTGATAAAGCCCACATGGTGCGACGTCATGTTGGGCCCCCTGACGGTGTGACGCCGGGCAGGGTGGCAGGCCTGGTGAGACGCCAGGTGCTGCATCACTTTTATGATGCAGCACCTGGCGTCTCACCAGGCCTGCCACCCTGCCCGGCGTCACACCGTCAGGGGGCCCAACATGACGTCGCACCATGTGGGCTTTATCAGGCCCGCGAGCCGTACATCCAAACCCGTCTCCGGTCCCACCACAGGAATACCAAAGGTTTTTGAGGTCGGGTCAGTTCGATCCGGCAACCCCCTTGATAAGAAGCTTTCAGGCAAGCTTCCATCACCAACTGATCCGCGGATCAGTTGGTGATGGAAGCTTGCCTGAAAGCTTCTTATCAAGGGTGTCGCCGGATCGAACTGACCCGACCTAAAAAACCTTCGGTATTCCTGTGGTGGGACTCCGAGACGGGTTTGGGTGTACGGCCCGCGGGCCTGATAAAGCTCACATGGTGCGACGCCATGTTGGGCCACCTGACGGTGTGACGCCGGGCAGGGTGGCAGGCCTGGTGAGACGCCAGGTGCTGCATCACAACTCCTAGAAGTCGTAGTTGTGATTGTCTTAGGAGTCCATGCGTGTTTATTTTCGGCGCAATCCTAAAGTAAATGATCTTTTAATAATGCAGAGGATGGTGTCCGGCGATAGACGCGACAAGAATCCTACCAGGGACAAGGGTAAGGCAAAACCTGGGGTGAGTCTTTACTACGTTAATTTTCAAGATTTGATTTTCACACTACTCTTCTCCGATCTATTTTTAATAAAATGATGTTGCCCCAGATATGAAATGAATATGAAAAAGATGAAATCGCTAGAAGCTATTAGTGAACCATAAAAATTACGAGGGGAAAAATAATATAACTAACTCCTATATTGGGAAAATGCATATGATGAATATGAAAAGAACATGAAACCATATATGCGTTGACATATCAAAATACGAAAGGTCAGCCTATTAGGGAGGTTAGAGCCAGAGACCCCTGCACCTCGTGAGGGTGGGGGGGGGGGGGGGGGGGGTAGAACTCTCACATCTCGTAGGAGGGACCGAACTACAAATTTTGAGATATGACTTGTCCAATTTAGGAGGTGTGGAAGCCTATTGTGTGTACAATCTCCCTAAAGCGGACATTGATGCAATGAGCCGATTGGTCCATATTTGAAGAAAATAAATAGACCTCGACATTTCGAGTCAATGATTGATATGAACTCTGAACTGGATTAATTACAGAAACTGATTAAGAATGAAAAGAATAAGAAACGACATTTCTGCTTCACCTTACCTTTCATGTTTAGATATATATTATTTTGATACAAATTTGAATAACTATTTATAACTGCTGACATTCTTATATGATTGCAGGACGGTTAAAAATGCTAAGGATTTCACTTTGTTTCTTTAACTAATTGATTTTTATTTTTCCTTTTTAGGATCAGGACGTTAGCATACCCGTCCCCACTATGAGGACACCAGTGGAGGCAGATCGAAGTCAGAGAGAAGGCGTGGTTCATCTATGGGTTAGCTTAGCTAGTGTTTTCTCTTTGTCTTTTTGAGATACTATCTGTATAATAAATGTACCTATATAGTAGATGTTTGATCCTTTTGCACTTGAGTAAAAACGATGTACATTATCTGAAGGAAATGAAAATGTTATTTATGTTTCTCCTAAAGCTACTATGTGCTTTACTTTTGACCTACCGCGTTTAACTTAATAGTGAAAAAACTTCTCAGAAATAGAATTAAATTGCGGCAGAGTACGGGCCGTTATAGAAGTGGTGGCGGCCAACGTAGCGGGAGCGCGCCAGCTGGTCGCGCGCGTGCGTCCCATTCGTGGTGCCCATGCATGTCATTGCGTTTGTGCTTGGTGCGACACACACTCGTGTTGCTTCGTGCGGCTCCTGGCAGGGTTTTCGCTTGGGCATGTGCGGGCGTCATTTCTCCCCCCCTCCTTTCAGGGTGATTTTGAGCCCTTCAAGTGGGCGCGGCTCACGTGTGCGGTTCACTCGGTTGGGTCAACTTGCTTTAGTGTTTCATCTCTAAAAAGCAGAAAACCAAACAACTAAAACTAAATATACATTCACAAATGTAACAAAAAAATAATGAAAATATGACAATCCTACAACAATGGCTTAAACACTAAAATATTAGATAAACCCTAATAATGAAAAGTAAAGTCTTATCTTCTCAAAGGCACATGTTGGGAAAACACTAAATCAAATCAAGTAGGAGACTTGTCATTGTGTAATAACATGAGAAAGAAGGATAAAGTAGATTCTTTGGAGGCGGGAAAGTAGAATGGGCGGGCGAAAATGACCTCCAGCAATCGAATCAGAAGGTCTTTTCGCCATGTCAACGATATCTTCTCCATTGGCGAGCTTCTTCCACTAAAATATTGGTGGGCGGTCTTAGATGTAATGTACTTACTGTGAACCCCCTCCCATGTACTTGTATATGTATTACCTTAACTCTTGTGATTAGCACTGGATTAATTCTTTTCCTATTATGGTATCAGAGCCAGTGGAAACACTAGCCGAACACATCGCTACAATTCGTCGCTCCCATTGATCGATCTCCCAATTGCAATCGAGCCCGTCCTGCCTCCTTCCACACGATTCTGAAGTCGATTGATCCCAAAAAGCCTCCTTCTGCATATGACGATCTGTCCTGAAGCCGATCGATAGCTCCTGAAGCCGCATCCCCTCTGTCGCTCCCCGTTTGTTCGATCCCGCCAGTGCATCCTCCCTTCTGATTGATCTCATTGGTGCCTCCTTGTCGATCGATCATTCTCCCGATTCTCCTATCGCTATCTCCTTATTCCGACGGACTGTCTCCACAAATCAGCGCCTGATTGCCGTTGCTTTTCTTTTGTGCTGCTTCTACTGTCTGACCACGCCGGCCTCCTCCGCTGCCTACTGTAGCCGACAGATCCATTTTTCGGATGATCTTGCAGACCCGATGGCCTCCTCTTACTCCTCTGCTTTTCTCCAGAAGTCAGATGTCATCCTCGATGGACGAAACTACAAGGCATGGTCCGCCACCGTTGGCGTGATCCTTCGTGGTCTAGATCTATGGGGCTACATCAACGACTTTGAGCCTGCTTTGCCTCCAACAACAGGCTTTTATGTGGATGATTCTTCTACGGTTAGTACTGTCGCTTCCGCTCAGTGTTTTGATACGGCGAAGTGGAGATCGATCGACTCTCGTGCGATAGCCATCATATGTCAGTCCTGCGAGCTCTCTATTCGCATGACAGTTTACCAGCTACCTATGACCAAGGCGATGTGGGATCACCTGCATCATCTCTACCTGCCTTCCAGTCAAACTCCGCGCTACTCTCTATTCCAGACTTTTGGTGATTGCTATCAACGTGATAGTTCTGTCCAGGCATTCTTTGCTGCTCCTAGACCTCTGGCGTCAGTGCGATGAGATGACACCTTCCCCCTACAATAGTTGCCCTCAGCGTGTTGCTACCTCTCGGGATCACGATTTTCAGCGCATGTATGAGTTTCTCATGCACTTACGCCCCGAGTTCGAGCCTATTCATGCCAAGTTTTTGCACCAAGATCCTCCACCTTCTCTTAACGATACACTTGCTTTGGTAATCACTTAAGAGACTCGTCCTCATTCCTTGGACACTGCTACGTATTCTGGTGTTAAATCTCATGCTGTACTTGCTGCTCCCGAGCTTCCATCGCAGTATTGCCTTGTGAGTACTCCTATTCTACTTTCGCCAGATTATAGCGCATCGGTGCGGCCAGTTCCTAGTCCGATAGTGCCCTCTACTATTCAATCTGGAGCTTCTCATCATAAGCTTGTTCGTTGTCACTACTATTACTGCATTGGCCACATCAAATTTGAGTGGCGCAAGCTTCAAAGGGCTCAGCAGTCTGGTCAACAACGTGCTCCTGGTGCTCCTCCAGCTCAGTTCTCTGCTATAACACAATCAATCTCTGTTTCTGTGCTTGCCAAGCAGATTGCACAACAACTATCTTACGGTTCACTGAATCGCTCCTCTACCTTTGTGCTCTCACCAGAGGCTTCTGGTTCCTCTGCCTCTCAGTCGGCTGCCTCCGCCCCTGTAGGTATCTCCTCCTCCGACTAGTTACTTGACTCTGAAGCCTCTTTTTGCATGACTCATGATGTCACTCACCTCTTGTCCTGTCAGCACGTCTCGCCTGCCCTTAGTGTTATGGTTGTAGATGAAACTATTCTCCTTTGCACTAGCCGTGGGCTTTTTCATATCACTCATTTTCATATTCCTGATGTGACATACATATCTTGGTTATCCATGAATCCTATATCCGCCAGTCAACTCATGTCTCACAGTTGGCTTATTATTTTTGATGAGTTTGCTTGACGTGTGCAGGATCGTCTAACAAGGAGTTGGTCGTCGTCGTAGCGGGGTCTGCATCCTTAATTGTCTTCATCTTTCATCCATTCCATCACCACCAACAACCTCTTCTTTGTGTCTTTATTTAGTGCGTTTCTCTCAGTGACATCACCGACTTGGTCATCCTAATGGCTCACGTCTTTCGTTCCACACCAATACCGATCATCTTGGTCGTGTTTCTGTTGATTGGTCTCACTCTTGTACGGTTTTAAGCTTGGAAAACAACTACAACTCCATTATCAATCTAGCGAGTGCATGTCTCGCCGTCCCTTTGATTTAGTTCATTCAGATGTATGAGGTCCCACACCATTTATATCAAACGGCGGACATCGATACTATGTTATATTTGTTGATGATTATTCTCGCTATTGTTGGATTTATTTTATGCACTCTCGTTCTAAATTTTTTCAGATTTATGTGGCTTTTTCCACTATGGTGAGCACTCAGTTCTCTGATTCCATACGTATTTTCTGTTACGACTTTATAGGGGGTACCTCTCTCATGATTTTTGCGACTTGCTAGCTACCCACAGAACTCTCCGCCAGCTTACTTGCTTGTCCTGGTGCCCACACTCAGAATGACACTGTTGAAATGAAGTATTGCTACATCATTGAGACATTTCGCACTCTTCTGATCTCCTCTCACATTTCTCCTCATTTTTGGGTTGAGACAGTCTTCACTATTATCTATCTTATTAACCTGCAACCCTCCACTTTCTTTCAGAGTCGGTGTCCTAGTGAGTGTATGCACTCCCGACCCCCGCATTATACAAATTTGCGTATTTTTGGCTATCGGTGTTATGTTCTTCTTCCTTTACGTGAGTGTACTAAGTTCTCTGCTCAATCTGTATTATGTTCCTTTCTCGGATACAGTACTGAACACAAGAGCTATCGATGTTATGATCATGTTACACGTCGACTTTGTATCTCACGTGATGTCATCTTCGATGAGTCTCACCCTTTCTTTGTGTCCTCCGCCCCCTCGACCTCACACTCATCGGTGGCTCCCTCTAATGTGCAGTTCCTCACTCTTCCCACCCAACACTTCATGTCTCCTCTCCACCAGTATGTCCACCTCCTCTCTTCCTGCCACCGCCTACACTATTTCTGACATCTCTAGTCTCATCTTCTCATATTTCCCTTCCACTTTCCCCCTCTACCTCTGACGCGCTCATCGTCCTCCTTCCATAGCATTACACTCATCGTCCTCCTCCTTCGGCTCCTCTTGCTCCTGCCCCCTTGCCTCCAGTGCCAACATACTCGGTGTCTGCCTTCTCCAGTGAGTATCTTGTCGACGATCCTCTTGCGCGTCACAATCCACCTTATGAGCGACGTCCTTCCGACCGCCTTAGCCTTGTTATACTTTTGCTGGATCTACTTGACATTCCTGCTAGTGCTTGTAGCACTCCAGAGCGACTATCTACCGCGAGGCTGCCTAAATACCAGAGTGACAAGTTGCTATGTCTACTGGATTGGAGGCACTTGAGCATACTCGTATATGAGACCTTGTTCCTCTTCCACTTGGTGCTGTTCTGATTACTTGCAAGTGAGTCATCAAGGTCAAGACTCGCTCCGACGGGTGTCCGACTGGAATGAATAGGTTAAAAGAGGGGATGCAAATAGACGTCTCTTTTATGTGTTTCATTATTAATATTTATTCCATCTTGAGGTACAACAATTTATACTAGGCCACAAAATATAAGCACTTTAAATATATAGTTAAGTAGACCAAATATATTTTTATGTATCAAATTGGATTTCTCTAATAAAGTCTGGTTGGATTAGGGTCCATTCGGCGCGCAAGTATTGACTTTCTGCAATTGGTTTGTTCAGAAAACCAATATCTACGAGAATTGATTTTGTGCAGAAAACCAATTCTGTTGTTCGGCTGCAGGAAGGTATTCAGTGAACAAAATTGATATTGATACTTAAATGATGTTCGGCTGCGCAAAGGAATTGATTTTCTGGAATTATAATTTTTAGAAAATATTGTAATTAAATGAACAGAATTGATATTGATACTTAATTTTAGCATTGTCCCTTGAATTGGACTAACAACATCACGTAATAGAGACATTAGCTAGAGTTTTATCAAAGCATGATCTACATAATAGAGGCATTAGTCGACGTTCTCGAGCAATTCACAAGAGAAAACTTGCCTAATGACAAAGGAATGTTTGTTAATAAAGAAGAAAGGAACATAGAACTAATATTTTGTTTTCCAACTATAAACATAACATCAAAAATAAGAAGTTTAAAATCAAATTGTAAGAGGATCTCATTATAAACAGAAGAAATGTGGCAAAAAAACATTAAATAGATAAAATGATCAAAGTTATTCAACATGATTTTGCAAGCTTAACATACTGGGAAATATTTGATGACAAAGAAATGCAAAATGAAAAGAGAAACAAGATCTCAAATAACAGAAGCCCCGATGACGGTGATGAACCAGAACAAAAAAGGAAAACTAAAAGGAGGAATAAATTGGTAATTGTAAGGGAGCATGACACAAGACCTATTCGATGAGGTTTAGCCGGGCGAGATTGTCAAGGGCGAGCACTAAGGAATACCCACCGGCCGTCATAAGAGTTGTTGCTCCTCCGTCATGATGAACCTCCGCCATTAACGCATTGGTGCCAGAGGCGGTACCCGCTCAGTAGTGGCGTGGACTCTCGCAACGGTCGCTTGCACCGAGCATCAACATATGGAGAAGAGGCGGGAAGAGAATCGCCGATGACTGGGAAGAGGTCGGGGCTTCACGAGATCGAGAGCGTCACGGGATCGAGGGCTTCACGGGATTGCACGATACCTAAAACCGCGGAAAACCTGAGTCGATAGGTAAGAATTCGGGTTTTTAGTTTTTAGGGTAAACCAAAACCCCATGGCTTTGGGTATGAAAGCCAATACCATCTCAATTCTCACGCGCCGAATAACAGAATTGACTTTTTGGAACTCAAAGCCAATTCCAAAAAGTCAATACCTGCGCGCCGAACGGACCTAATCGAACCAGACTTTATTAGAGAAATCCAATTTGTACAGCAACAATACACAGAAGCAGCTAGCGTAAACCCCTCCTCTCCTTCCCTAATTTCTTCTCTCTTTATGCCGAACAAAAGAAACTTATTAATCTCCTCTCCCACAGTTATTAGGGCGGCCATGTGCCGGCGACGCGGCGACGCCCTCGCCTCTCAGCCCACGATTCGGCCGGACACCCGCTCCACAAGATCTCGAACTTCTAACGCCGCATCATCCGCCACTTCCTCCTCCACCCTCAGCTTCCCTTCCGCAATCGACAGCTCAAGCGGCGCGGCCTTCGCCGCCACCACCACCTCCTCCTCCTCCATCGCCATCCTCCGCGTCTCCCTCACCGAAAAACCCATCTTCTCCTTGGCCGAAATCGCGGCCGCCACCAATAATTTCCTGGCCAAGCCCATCTCGTCGACATCCTCCGCCTGGCGCTGCTCTCTCCGAGGCCGAGACGCCATCGTCTTCCAGCGCCCCTTTCACGGAGATCCCAACAAACTTCCAGCCCGCCTCGCCGCCGTCTGCAGGAGCCATCACCGTAGCCTCGTCAGCATCCTCGGCGCCTCCCTCTCTGCCAACCGCATCTACTTTGTTTACGAGTTCGTCCAAGGCGCATCCCTCGCCGACTGCCTTCACAACCCTCGGAACCCTAACTTTACCCCGCTGTCCACCTGGATCTCCCGCATACAGGTCGCCACTGACCTTGCACAGGGACTTGAGTACATCCACCACCACTCCGCCGGAAGCGGAACACTTCACAACCGCATTAAGAGCTCCTCAATAATCGTCACCGAGCCCCAGTTTAATGCAATGATTTGCCATTTCGGAGCGGCCTATCTGGCCGGAGATGTGCCGGATGATCAGCTCTCCGAGGATGAAGAGGGGGGATCCTCATCATTTAGCAAGATGAGTAAAACCTCCGGCAGCCGTTCGAGGAGGATCGAGGGAACTAGGGGTTACCTGGCGCCGGAATTGACCGCGGGCGGATCCGTTTCCCGAAGATCCGACGTCTTCGCATTGGGGGTTGTGCTCCTGGAGCTGATCTCCGGCGAAGAGCCGGTCGAGAATATGTTCGACAGGGACAGGAAAGAGTACCGGAGCTCATCGCTGATTGAGACGGCGAGGAATGTAGTTGGGGCGAGATTGGATGAGGAAGATTCGTCGTCGTCGGTGGCGGCCACAGTGGAATTGGCGGGAGAGAGGAAGAGAAGGATTCGTGAATGGGTGGATAGAAGATTGAAGGATTCTTTTCCGATTGAGGTGGTGGAGAAGCTGACGGAGATTGCTCTGCGGTGCGTGGAGGCTGATGCGGCGAGGAGGCCGAGTATGACTTGGGTGGAAGGGAGGGTCTCCAAGCTCTTCCTCGAGTCGAAGGCTTGGGCCGAGAGAATTAGGGTTCCGACAGAGATCACCATGTCTCTCGGCCCGCGGTGAGGACGAAGAAGATGTGACTGTTCTTCTGATTTCTTTTGTTCTTTTCTAATTTCTTTTGGAAACGGTGTATTCTAGACTTCTAGTTTAGCGCACATACATCATTTTGATAATTGCACACTAAAAAAATATTTTTAAATAAATGACATTATATTTACGTAGGCTCCGTTTGGCACAGCAGTAGCGGTCTTGATAGTGGTTGTACGACCTCATTTAAGAAAATTTTATTTATTTTTTATGTTTAAAATTAATTTTATTTTCTTAGTGATAGGTGTAAGTTGCAACCCTTGTCATCCCAAACAGAGTTTCGTTTTTGTCCAAACTCATTATAACAAAAATTAAAATTACACCTAATAGGCTACTACTAAATTTCTAATTAGATAAGAATTATAATTTTAGTTGATAAAATTATAAAAAAAATGATTATTTAAAACTTCATTGCAATAGAGATTAGCCCGCGAAATTTTATTTAGTAGCGAATGGTAATTTTTTATTGTCAAAATCTTGATACATTGGGAGTGTTTATATTAGCGCACTCTCTAGCTATATGCAGCCATTGGATATATTTAGCCCGCGAGATTTTATTTGTACTTCTTTTATATTCGCAGCTCACAAAATATTGATCAATTATAATGTGTTTTGAAATTGAAGTGAGATATACAGTAACATTTTGATAAATTTAGAGTGTTGTTAAACGCAGACCCATTTAGGCTATTCGCAGGCCATGTTTTCAAAATAATACTTTCTTATTCTCATTTTTAACTGTAGGCCAGCCCATTCCCAACACCACAACTCGCAATCCTGAAACTCTAGCCTATCTCGTGCCGCTCTGAACTCGCCCACTCTGTTGCGCCGCTCGTCGTCGGCTCCTCCGCCCGCCGTCATCTCCTCCACCCGTAGTTGGCTTCTCCGCCGCCGTCGGCTCCTCCGTCCGCCATTGGCTTCTCCACCGCCGTCAGCTCCTTCGCCCACCGTCAGCTCCTAATAATTGGCTTCAACCACCACCAGGAAGGGACGATGAAGTATGTAGAAAGAAGTCGGTGGAGCTGGTGGGAATGCTCAAGTTGGGGGATTGCTTGATACCCAGCGGACTTTGGGCAATGTTGGGAATGATTGTTGTCGACAAGGTGTTCGATTGAATGCCCCAACCAAATATGCTCTTCATTCTTCATGCATGCATATTATCAATTTTGTTAATGTTCTTAGTGTATGATTTTTTGGCCATTAACTAGGATTATCACTTTTATTTGCAGGTTTAATTCACATTTTTTGCTGCTACCCTCAGTGTTTTTTGTTGCAACAGTGGATCATTTACTGTTTCATGATTAATGTTATAACAGTGCACCATGCTATTCTCAAACATAATTTTGTAATTTTTTTTGTCTTCTCGATAAATGTGGATTGACCTAGGTTACTTATTTTGATGTTTTAATTGAGACTATATGTATTTAACTTTTGATAAACATGTTTAACGCCAAGTTTTGATTTGAGTTGTTATAGGTGATTTGATGTGCTTAGTTGTATGATAAAATTATTCTATTTGATTTGATTGATTATAAAAGAAATGAGATTGATTTCTGAATTTGGCCTGCATATGTGAAATTTGGCCTGCATGAATAATTATTTGGCCTGCATATATCTGTGGTCTGCATAAAGTCAAAAACGGTCTGCATAAAGTCAAAAACGGCCTGCATATAACATTGCTCTAAATTTAAACTAGAGAATTAGCAAAATGCAAACAAGGAGTTGAGCCAAGCATTGAAATTTGAAAATGTAACTGGGTGACTTCGTCGTTATACACATTTTGCATTCAAAAGGTGAAGCTTGGCTATGCTTGCAGAGTGCAAAGCTTGGTAAATATCGCTAAGTGTTTTAAGATGTAAAACAACGGCAATTAGAAGAGTCATGCAACTTTAAAACGAAACTCTACAAA
Organism: Platanthera guangdongensis; assembly: GCA_039583875.1. Classification (NCBI taxonomy): domain Eukaryota; kingdom Viridiplantae; phylum Streptophyta; class Magnoliopsida; order Asparagales; family Orchidaceae; genus Platanthera; species Platanthera guangdongensis. Next base: position 238,890,547 of record CM077163.1, read on the forward strand.
AAATATATTGTTCCCTCAGTCCATTAACAGAGGATTATGCTCCGTTTGGAGGGACTTATTTTTCATCGGTCAAGCGGTTACGGCATGCGGTCGTAACTGCTTGATCTATGAAAAATAAGTCCCCCCAAACAGAACCTTAGTCACAATGAATCACCATTCCTAAACGATTGCACTCCTCCAATCATTTCAAAACACTTAAAACAAACCCCCAAATTAAACCTTCAAATCATTCCGAATGAGTATTGTTGCGCGCCGCCTAGCGCTTTCATGGATTGAGCAAATCAGACCATCTTAGCTCTAAAGTGAGTCAAGCACGCAAACAATCAAAAAGAGAATCAACAATAAAAGACAAGGTGTTTTACCTAGAAAACTCAAAAAAGGATATGTAATCATATGACAGGTATGATTATACCTACACCGTCACCATATTATTTGTTATACTTAGACCGTTTTAGAGGATTTTACTATTTACACCTCATAGTGAGGGATTTTATTATTTGCACCACATGATGAGGAATTTTACTATTTGCATCACATAAGAGATTTTACTATTTTGTTAAATAATATTAAACCAAAGGGCAGTTTTGTCATTCTATGGTATTAGGTTTTAGTTTTGAAAGTTTTTGAATTCATTGTAAGTTAGTTTCCTCTCTTCTTTTTCGGTCCTGTTTCATATATATATACACAGGACCTTCTTCTTCTGGCTTGTAACAGTGTTAACTTCCCGATCTATTTCAATAAGAATAGTTTTGCTTTCCAATATAATTCTGTTGGTTTGTTCTGCCTGAGATTTAACATGGTATCAGAGCGGTGAGATCTCCAATTTTTTTTAGTTGCGTCACTCTGTTCTTTCGTCTTCTTGACGCGCTCTGTCTCCCCGACTTCCTACGCTGCAATGGAGGATCGCGTTTCGCCACTCTCACAATCCACGCTACAGAGTTCTTTCTCAACAATCTGCAACTACCTTTGATGCTAGAAATCGACTTGCAGGTATTACTTCCTGTAATTCATTTACTCATTCATCCAATGATTGGATCGTTGACAGTGGGGCAACAAATCACATCACCTACATTTTCTCATTGCTATCCGCAATCGAAGAGCTACCACACCCACAACAAGTTCACCTTCCAGATGGGTCTTCCTCCCCAGTTACACACATTGGTGACATAAATCTTGGCTCTTGAATCACCTTAAAGAGAGTGTTATATGTTCCACACTTCAAGCACAACCTCCTCTCTGTCAGTAAATTTACCATTGATTCTAATTGTGCTTTGTTTTTCACATCAACCTCTTGTATTCTACAGGACCATTCGCAGAAGAATGAAGTGGTTCTCGGTAAAGTGATGGATGGACTCTATCGTGTACACCCAACTCCTGATGACTATTCTGTTCCAATACCTATTCAAAGTCATACTTCTTCTTTCTCCAATAATGCTGCTCTTTGGCACTATAGATTAGGCCATGTTTCTATTGATAAACTACGACATTTGTCTGATGTAATCCCTGAAATACATACGCATTCTATGATGAACTGTACCATCTGTCCTATTGCTAAGCAGACAAGATTACCTTTTCATAAGTGTACTAGTTTTTCTACTAAACCATTTGATATTGTCCACTGTGATGTATGGGGACCATATAAGAGTCCTACCCACCTTGGTTTCAAATATTTCCTTACTTTGGTTGATAATTTCTCGAGGAATACCTGGACATATCTTATGACCTCTAAAACTGAAGTTTCATGTTTTTTAAAAGCTTTCTTTCATCTCATCCAAACTCAATTCAATACTTCTGTTAAAATTTTCAGAACTGACGACGGTTCCGAATTTTGTAATCACATTATTAAACAATTCTTCACTGAAAATGGTATCCTCCATCAAACCAGTTGTCCTTATTCTCCACAACAAAATGGAATCCCAGAGCGTAAACATCGCCATATACTTGAAATTGCTCGGGCTTTGCGTTTTCATGCCTCTTTACCTATACATTTTTGGGGGGAATGTGTTCTGACAGCCACACACCTCATCAATAAAATCTCATCCAGTGTGCTTAAACATAAAACCCCATATGAAGTTCTTTTTAAAACAGCTCCCACTTATTCACATTTAAAAGTGTTTGGATGCCTTTGTTATGCTACCACTACACATCCAGCTCGAGATAAATTTGATCCTCGGGCCATCAGATGTGTTTTTCTTGGTTATCCTCTAGCAAACAAAGGCTACAAGGTGTATGACCTTGAGACTCATCGCATTTTCATTAGCCGCGATGTTCAGTTTCTCGAAACAGAATTTCCTTTTTCCAATCCTAATCCCCACAACCATGTTCTACCTTATCCAACTGACATTGATGAACTTGAGTCATCTCCTGTAATTCCTCCATCAACTTGTCTTAATGATTCTCCAGAAATTGTTCTTCCATCATCTGCTGATGTGCCACCACAATCCTCTGTTCTTCCTTCACACTTTCCTCATCAGCCCAAAAGAAGCATACGCTCCAAAACCAAACCAAAATGGCAAGATGACTACATATGCTCATCCATTCACAATACCGCCCACGACATTCCTACGCATGGTTCTACACCTACTAAGATCACAGAACCTCTCACATATGCCGAAGCTTATCAGAATGAGAATTGGAAAAGGGCTATGAAAACAGAAATCCAAGCTTTAGAAGATAACAACACTTGGATACTCACTTCTCTACCACCCAGTAAGCATGCTGTAGGGTGTAAGTGGATCTACAAACTCAAATACAAACCCGATGGTTCAATTGAAAGGTATAAAGCACGATTGGTCGCTAAGGGTTATACACAAACTGAAGGACTGGATTATCAGGACACATTTGCCCCGATGGCCAAAATGACCACCGTTCGTGCTCTTCTTGCTGTGGCAGTATCAAAGGGATGGTATCTACATCAACTTGATGTCAACAACGCATTTCTTCATGGCGACATAATTGAAGAAGTTTATATGCGACCACCTCCGGGTTTTGCTGCGCAAAATCACTCCGTCCATATTTTGAGTCAATTTCTGAACTCACCCCGACAACCGCATCTCCACATGGCATATAAAGTACTTCGTTATATTAAGGGTACTCTAAGCCAAGGACTTTATTTTTCAGCTAACTCCAGTTTACACCTTTCAGCTTACTGTGATGCTGATTGGGCCTCCTGCCCGATGACAAGGCGATCTATCACAGGCTTCTGTGTTTTCTTGGGTACTTCTCTCATATCTTGGCGTTCAAAGAAGCAACCAACGGTATCTAAATCTACCGCTGAGTCAGAATATAGAGCAATGGCGTCAGTATGCTGTGAATTGAGTTGGCTCATTAATCTCTTATCAGATTTGCAACTCAAAAATCTCACACCAGTTCCCTTAGCTTGTGACAATCAAGCTGCCCTTCACATAGCATCGAACCCAGTTTATCATGAACGGACAAAACATATCGAAATTGATTGTCACCTAGTCCGTGAAAAGCTTGCTTTAGGCGTGATTACTACTCATTACATTCCTACCAACCATCAAGTAGCTGATGTTTTTACTAAGGCTTTGGGTCAGGCTCATTTCAAATTTCTGCTAAGCAAGTTAGGCATTTGTAATGGCTTACAAACTCCAACTTGAGGGGGGATGTTAAATAATATTAAACCAAAGGGCAGTTTTGTCATTCTATGGTATTAGGTTTTAGTTTTGAAAGTTTTTGAATTCATTGTAAGTTAGTTTCCTCTCTTCTTTTTCGGTCCTGTTTCATATATATATACACAGGACCTTCTTCTTCTGGCTTGTAACAGTGTTAACTTCCCGATCTATTTCAATAAGAATAGTTTTGCTTTCCAATATAATTCTGTTGGTTTGTTCTGCCTGAGATTTAACATATTTGCAGGAGAGAAGTAGCTGCGCGATCACCCCTTTCCCAATAGTGAACTGCACAAGAGACCGAATTTTCGGTTTCAACAACGATAGTCTTTGGCCGTCAAAGCGGACTATGGCGGTCGAGACGAACTTTGGCAAACAAGACGGAATTTGGTCGTCAAGACGGACTTTAGTGGAGATCTTTGAAGCTCCATACTGGTGCTTAGTAGCGGGAGCAGTGTGTCCTGCACATCCAGACACTTGCGTCTTGGGGGCTTGAACGACGGGCTCTGCACGCCTTATTCTCTACGAATTGTCTCATGTTGTACTTAGATGAGTCTTGAGTAGTTAACTTGTTGCCGACTGGAGCGCTTGTTGTTGAGTACACGAAGTGCTTGTTGCTGAGTACGCGAGGGCATGCTGGGTGCGGTCTTCAGAGCGGGGCGCACGGAGGCGTGCTTGGAGCGCGTAAGGAAGCGGCGCGCGCAAGGAGAAAGCTCGCCCAAAAGCACGCAAGGAGGCGGCGCGGGCGGGAGAGCGCAAGGAGGCGGTGTGCATGGGAGCGCGCAAGGAGGAGGCGCACGCGGGAGCGCGAAAGGAGGAGGCGCGCGCGGGAGCGCACAATGAGGCGACGCGCGCGGGAGCGCACAAGGAGGCGGTGCGCGCGGGAGCGAAAGGAGGATGCGCACGTGCAAGAATGCGAAAGTGGGAGAAAATAAGAGAGTGAAAGTCTTCAAAGAAAAGGAAGAGAGAGTGTCGTAAGAGGAAATCTGGGGAGGAAAAAGATGAAAAATGAAGGAGTCCCCGTGGTCTTATTTATAGTTTTTGAGGATGACATTTCTGTAAATAAGTGGTGGTTACGATTGTTATCCGCACACCGCAAATAATTTATGTGCTATTCGCACACCAACTTGTATAGTTTTGTGGTGATATGTACTCATATGACGGACATGGTTATGCGTACATTATAACCAATTTCTTTGTTATACGCAGACCGTTTTGTATGATTTTACTATTTGCATCCAATGATGGAGAATTTTATTATCTGCACCACATAATAAAGAATTTTACTATTTGCATAGCATGATGACCACTCAAGTATACGTCATTTGTTGTGCTCAAGATGATTTTATTATTTGCAGCTTATGATGAAAGATTTTGCTATTTGCACCGCATGATGTGAGATTTTACTATTTGCACTCAATGATGTGATGTTTTTACTATTTGCACCTCATGATGAAGACTTTACTATTTGCGCTCAATGATGTGAAATTTATTATTCGCACCACACAATGAGTGGTGAGGTTAGCGTGTATGTGCGTACGAGTGTCTTAACGTCCGTTTATAAGACCAAACGGACTCGGAATCGTGCGATTGGACTTGTCCGAACTATGTCGGACGAACCGGTCGAGATCGCACTAATTCCGTTCGACCGAATCAACTTTGGGAACCCCATCAATTTTATTGGAATTTAATTTTGTAATTTCTATGAATAATTCTTTTCGGTAAATAAATAGGCTGTTGATAATATTAGAAATGACAAATTATTTACTTCAATAAATAATAATGAAATTGTCAAGGGGAGTTGCAGATGGTTCCTCCTCAACTACGGCGACTGTTCACCGGCGCTCTCCCCCGACATATCTTCCAGCGATCTACCCTTCGCCTCCGGCAAGAGGAAGGTGAAGCAAAATCCCGAAACACAGCAAGCCGCCAGCCAAAACAGCGAGTTCCTCACGCCGATACCCGCCGGATAACCCTCGTCCCTCTTCGCCGGATCCTTGTCCTGCGACGCGTATAAGAACCCGAACGCTCCCACAATCGCCCCCGCCTTTCCCGCCGCCGCCGATATCCCGTGACAGGTCGACCTGAGCCTCGCCGGGAAAATCTCCGCCGGCGCGATGAAGGTAGTGCTGTTCGGCCCAAAGTTCGCGAAGAAGAAGGCGAAGCCGTACATGACCACGAACCCGATCTGATTCCCCTCTGTTTTCCAGTGGTCGTACGGAATGGCGAGCCCGAGCATGAAGACGACCATCATGCCGAATCCCATCAACTGGATGGGAACCCGGCCGACGATGTCGATGAACGCGACGGCGAACCAGTATCCGGGGATGGTGCCGCACAGCGTGATCAGCGTTTGAGCTTTTGCGATGCACTGGAGCTCCTCCATCGCGTTCATGGTGCCTGCTTCCGGCAGCCACCCGATGGCGCTAAAAATGTCTTTTTGGAACAGGATTTGGCTGTAGAAAGCGATGTCGAGGAAGAACCAAGTGGTGGTTGTGCCGAGGAGATGGACGCCGTGGCGCCTAACGAACTCCTTTGAGAAAAGCCCAAAATGGTTGGATCTGTCCGCGGCGGCGGCGGCGCCGTCAGAGACCTCCTCTTCGTCGATGTCGACTTGTAGGACCATGGACATGTCGAAGGCCGCCTTCTTGGGGTTGTGGGCGATGAGGGCGGTGTACCGTGCGGTCTCCGGCATCTTCATTCGCCAGTAGTAGGTGAGCAGAGCAGGGGCGGCGCCGAACATGAGGATGATGCGCCACACGAAGTCGGCCTGCGGGACAGTGGACCCTGCCGGATCGTCTTCGTAGCTCGGGGCGTCGAACTTTCCCTTGAACCCGGCGGAAATGATTATGGCGACGATTCCTCCGGCGAGGTTGCCGAAACCCTGCATCGCGAAAACGGCGGCGATGAAGGAGCCGCGTGTCTTCTTGTTGGCGTATTCGGACATGATGGTGGCGGAAAGAGGGTAGTCGCCGCCGACACCGAAGCCGAGCCAGAAACGGAAGAAGCAGAGGGTGGTGATGAGGGCCTTGGCGTTGTGGCCGAAGGAGAGGCCGGAGCCGAGGGAGCAGAGGATCATGAGTTTGAGGGTTACGCCGTACGACTTTTTACGGCCCAGCTTGTCTCCGAGGTAACCGAAGAAGAGATGGCCGGCGAGGGTGCCGCAGAGGGCGACGCCATTGACGGCGGCGGAAACATTCTCCGGAAGGGAGCCTGGGGTGGTGGTGGATGCAGGGTCGTAGTAGTAAATGCGTCCGAGGAGCTTGGTGATGAGGGAGATGGTGAAGAGGTCGTAGGCGTCGGTGAAGAAGCCCATTCCGGCGATCAGGATGGCCTTGAAGTGATAAAGCTGGGTTTTGGCCAAGTCCAGCCGGCTGAGAACTTGAGCAACTACGTCCTCCGCCATGGCCGCCGGCTGCTACTTCGTTTGAAGCTGCGAGGTGTGTAGATAGATCACTGGAATTTGCCATATGTGCTCTGCTAAATAGTTCCCGGCCGGTTAGGGAGCCCCTCCTTATTTTCAAAATACAAACCAAGTCTGTCTGTCAAATATGCTTGGCTCCTGCACGCTAAATAAAATACAATACATTCAAAGGCTCTGTTTGGGTGGGCCGTGGCCGTCATAAGCGCGGTGGCTATGAACCGGTATTCGTGGCCTTCCGACCACATCAAAGTAACTTCATTCGCTTATATGTTTAAAACTAGTTCTCTTTTCTCGGTGATGGTCGTAACTGTTGTCATGTCAAACATACATTCTATTGAAAAAAGTTGTGAGCCCGGAAAAAGGTCGCAGGAGCATTCAATCAAATCAAGACAAATAAATCAGAAGCAGTGGAAGAACAATGTTATGAAATCGGATCGAGTACAGCGGTAGCGCAACGGAATTAATCGAGCAAAACAGTCGCGCAAAATAAAAACACAGAACGAGATATCCAAGCACACAGACGACACAAAAATATTACGTGCTTCGGAGAGGAGCTCCTACATCCACGGGGAGAGCGCGCCGGTAAAAGATCCAATAATAAAATAGGAGGTTACAGATTACAATATTTGGACAAGTCTCTGGAGTTCTCGCCGAGGGTGTCGCCGCTGGGCAGCCGTCACACGCCGCCGCTTGCCACCGGAGCCGAGTCCCGCCGTCGCCGTACGCCTGGATCAACCTCGCCGTAGCCTCCTCCTGCATTACCTCCGCCAGGACAGCCTACAGCCTCCGCCGAACGGTCGTCGCTTCCGCCTGGACAGTCGCCGCCACTAGGGCAGCCAGTCGCCGCCTAGAAACAACACCGCCGCCGCCTGCCCCTCTCACGGATGGATTTTTCTCTCCTTGGAAGCTTCAGATTTCTGAAATTGATCAAGAGGGAAGACGAGATCCCAATATATAGCTGTAACTCACCTCCAAACAATAATAGAATGATCTCCCAAAAATAGGATGTTGCCAATCATGGCTGGGCAAGAAAAGAATGGCAACCGGCCATATGAAATCCTCTCTAATGATCTTTCCAAAATATGATTTCAATTAAAAAATTCCTTGGATTGGATTTACCGGCCACCATTGGAATTTCTAAACATAGCATTCCCAGAAATGGCTTCGCCCGGATTAGGAATCCAAAAGGCACACAGATCGCTGACATGGCGCAATCCTGACGGTGCAGACGAAAATGAGGTGTCGCAATCTAACAATCTCCACCTTGACGCCTCACGCGACAGACTCCACCTGCAACTGAATCCTCCCTTCGGCGAACTACCCCCTCTCCCTGGGGTTACCACGATCAGCACGCACAGATATGAGTCAAGTCAAGGCAGTGCTTGAACTTGACTCCGGTCAACGGCTTGGTCAACATGTCTGCAATGTTATCCTCAGTGTGCACCTTTAGTAACTGAATATCTCCGCCATCAACGAACTCTCTCAACTTATGGTACCGCACATCAATGTGTTTTGTCCTGGCATGATAGACCGGGTCTTTGGCCAGACAAATCGCACTCTGACTGTCACAGTGCAGCTTCACCGCTTCCTGAGAAATCCTGAGTTCTTTGGCGAGACCTTTAAGCCAGATAGCTTCTTTCGCGGCTTCCACTGCAGCAATGTACTCAGCCTCTGTCGTAGGTAAAGCCACAATGTTCTGCAGAGTGGCTTTCCAACTGATGGGGCCCTCACCATAAAGAAAGATGTACCCGGAGGTAGATCTTCTTCGGTCGAGGTCGCCCGCATAGTCGGAATCAACGTAGCCCTCTAGGACTCCAGAAACTCTGCTCTTCTTAAACAGCAAACCGACGTTTTTCGTTCCGTTCAGATATCTTAGAATCCACTTGACTGCTTCCCAGTGTTGTCGCCCCGGATTCCCCATATATCTGCTGACTACGCTCACAGCCTGAGCGATATCTGATCTCGTACAGATCATGACGTACATCAAGCATCCTACCGCACTAGCGTACGACACCCCGAGCATCTTTTGTCGTTCTCCCTCTATGTCTGGACACTGCTGTGACGATAATCTAAATTGTTGTCCGAGAGGGGTTGAAACGGGCTTAGATTCAGTCATATTGAACTTCTCCAGAACCTTCTGAATATACCCTGTCTGAGAAAGCCAAAGCATGCCCCGCCTCCTATCTCGCTTGATTTACATGCCAAGGATCTTCTGTGCTTGACCTAGATCCTTTATTTCAAACTCAGCTTGAAGTTTCTGCTTCAAAGACTGGATCTCCTGAGCTGACTTACACGCAATCAGCATGTCGTCGACGTATAGCATCAGAATCAGAACGTCGTCGTTTGCCAGAAACTTGTAGTAGGCGCAGCTGTCGTACTGGCTCCTGCTGAATCCTTGTGAAACCATGAACGTATCAAATCTCTTGTTCCACATTCTTGGAGCCTGCTTCAGACCGTAGAGGGACCTTCTTAGTTTACACACCTTCTTCTCGTCACCGGGTTGTACAAACCCTTCAGGCTGCAAGATGTAGATCTCCTCTTCCAAGTTGTCGTGAAGAAACGCCGTTTTCACGTCCATCTGCTCTAGCTCCATGTCATTCATTGTCACCATCGCAAGAAGCACCCGTATGGAGCAGTGTTTTACCACGGGTGAGAATATTTCATCAAAATCGACACCCTTCTTCTGCGCGAACCCCTTGGCAATGAATCTGGCCTTGTATCTCCACTAGTCTTTGCCGGATGTAGATTCCTTCTTCCTGAATATACATTTGGAACTGATTGCCTTCGCCCCTTTGGGCAGACGAACCAAGTCCCAAGTCTGGTTTTTACGCAGGGACTCCATCTCTTCTTCCATAGCTGCTTTCCACTGAGAACTCTCTCTACTCTCTACAACTTGTTTATAAGATCCAGGATCTGTGGAGATCACCTGGAAAGCGTACGCTACCGTGTCCTGTAGCCTGAGAGGCAGTCTGACCTCCCTCCTTGCCCTTTCTCTAGCAATAGAGTACGGCTATGCTTCCGTAGGTTGCACAGCATCAGCATTTTCTGGGTCAGAGGAATCACCGTGGTCGTCAGCTTGGTCGCTCCCTTCCAGCTCCACCTCTAGGGGTGTGACTGGAGTCTCCTCCACATCTTTAGACTGAGCCTCAGATTTCTTGAGCATAGATGCCTCATCGAAGATCACATCGCGCCTGACCTCCACCTTCTTTGTGTCCGAGTTCCACAGTTTGAACCCCTTCGTGCCGGTCTTTCATCCCAGATAGATGCACTGTTTGGACTTAGCATCCAGCTTCGTCTTCTCAGAGTCCTGTACAAGGGTGTACACAGGACAACCAAAGATGTGGATGTCAGAGTAGTCAACCGGCCTGCTTAACCAAACTTCCTGTGGTGATTTCAGATTCAGTGACATCGATGAGGATCGATTCACTAGATAGCATGCTGTATTAATGGCCTCGTCCCAGAAGGACCTTGGTAGGTCTGCAAATAACCGCATGTACCAAGTTCTCTCTAGCAACGTTCGGTTCATCCTTTCTGCCACGCCGTTCTGCTGCGGTGTACCAGGAATAGTAAGGTGTCGAGTGATGCCCTCCTGATTGCAGTATTCCTGGAACTCCGCTGAGGTGTACTCGCCACCGTTATCAGATCTCAGATATTTGACTCTTTTCCCGGTCTGCTTTTCCATTGTCGTCTTCCAGACTTTGAATTTCTCAAATACTTCGGACTTGTGCTTCAGAAAGTGGATCCAGACTTTTCTCGAAAAATCGTCGATGAAAGTCACAAAGTATCTGGCCCCACCAAGAGACGGCTCTGGGGCAGGCCCCCAAACATCTGAGTGTATATATTCCAGTGCATGCTTGCTCCGCTGCGTAGATGTCACGGACTTCACTCTGTGCTGCTTCCCGAGAACGCAGGTCTCGCAGAAGTCTAACTTGCATGTCTTGACTCCTTTCAGTAAGCCCTTCTTGTGAAGCTCCAACAGTCCTCTCTCGCTCATGTGGCCAAGTCTGGCATGCCACAGCAGAGAGGAATCCTCATCTGTCGTCTCAGAAACTGCCGCGTCGCCGGCGATGGTAGTGCCGATCAGCTTGTAGAGAGTACCAGAGCGCTCTCCTTTCATGACCACCAGAGCGCATTTCTTGACCTTCAGATATCCTCCCTCGCCGGTGTATGAGCACCCAGTCGCCTTTAGAGTGCCTAGGGAAATTATACTCTTCCTCAGATCGGGCACATATCTTACATTAGTAAGGGTCCTGATTGTTTCGTCGAACATCTTAATTCTGATACTGCCGATCCCGAGCGTCGTGCACTCTGAGTCGTTTCGCATCAGAACGCGACCGCTGTCACATTGCCTGAAGCTAGTGAACCATTCTATGTTCGGGCACATGTGATACGAACATCCTGTATCCATGATCCACGTGTCGGTGGTATCCAGGGTGGAGTATACATGGAGTACGTCAGCATCGCTCTCGGGGTCAGACGCCACAGACGCCTGTTCCTGATTTTTTTCTTTCGCCTTTTTCTTCGGACAATTGTTTTTCCAGTGCCCTTCTTCCTTGCAGTAGTGGCACTGGTTCTTCTTGTCCTGAGACTTAGACCTAGCCCGATTGAATTTCTTCCCTCTGTCTCTCGATCTCGCTCTGACCGGTTCTTTGTTCTTCACGAACAAACCTTCGCTGGTGCTGGGGCCAGGTTTACTCCGCGTTTCGTTCGATAGTAGCGTCGTCATCACCTCCTCCATTTTGAGTGTATCCTTTCCGTAGAGGATCGTGGTGACCAGATGGTCATAGGACTTCGGTAGAGAAGACAGTAGTAGAAGCGTCTGGTCTTCCTCTTCGACTTTTACGTTCATGCTCCGCAGCTGAGAGATCAACTTGCTGAACGCATTCATGTGTTCTAGTAGCTTGTTGCTCTCGGACATTCTTAAGCTGTATAACTGTCTCTTCACATAGAGCTTATTTGTGAGAGATTTCGACATATACAGCTCCTCCAATTTCTTCCATAGGTCTACGGTGGTGTCAGCGTCGACCACGTTGTACATGACCTCGTCGGCGAGACTCAACTGGATTGTGCTGATGACCTTCAGATCCATTTCCTCCCATTCCTCGTCTTTATTCACGCCGGACTTCTCCTTGCTGAGTAGCGCATTGTGGAGTCCTTGCTGAACGAGAACCGCCTTGATCCGCTTCTGCCATAAGCCGAAATCGATCTTGCCGTCGTACTTGGAAATCTCAAATTTTGCCGTCATTGATTTGCTCGCAGTGCTACTGAGTGATCAGAAAAATGTTCTCAGATCAGATCTTTAGAAGGTAGGGAGTGGACCTTGTCGTCACCTACCGTTGACCCAGATCTAGAACCAGAACGCCCAGACGATCACCCCCGCGGAACCTCCCTCTGATACCAATTGTTATGAAATCGAATCGAGTACCGCGGTAGCGCAACGGAATTAATCGAGCAAAACAGTCGCGCAAAATAAAAACACAGAACGAGATATCCAAGCACACAGACAACACAAAAATATTACGTGGTTCGGAGAGGAGCTCCTACATCCACGGGGAGAGCGCGCCGGTAAAAGATCCACTAATAAAATAGGAGGTTACAGATTACAATATTTGGACAAGTCTCTGGAGTCCTCGCCGAGGGTGTCGCCGCTGGGCAGCCGTCACACGCCGCCGCTTGCCACCGGAACCGAGTCCCGCCGTCGCCGTACGCCTGGATCAACCTCGTCGTAGCCTCCTCCTGGATTACCTCCGCCAGGACAGCCTACCGCCGCCGCCGAACGGTCGTCGCTTCCGCCTGGACAGTTGTTGCCACTAGGGCAGCCAGTCGCCGCCTAAAAACAACACCGCCGCCGCCTGCCCCTCTCACGGATGGATTTTTCTCTCCTTGGAAGCTTCAGATTTCTGAAATTGATCAAGAGGGAAGACGGGATCCCAATATATAGCTGTAACTCACCTCCAAACAATAATAGAATGATCTCCCAAAAATAGGATGTTGCCAATCATGGCTGGGCAAGAAAAGAATGGCAACCGGCCATATGAAATCCTCTCTAATAATCTTTCCAAAATATGATTTCAATTAAAAAATTCCTTGGATTGAATTTACCGACCACCATTGGAATTTCTAAACATAGCATTCCCAGAAATGGCTTCGCCCGGATTAGGAATCCAAAATGCACACGGATCGCTGACATGGCGCAATCCTAACGGTCCAGACGAAAATGATGTGTCACAATCTAACAGAGCAAGAGCCTCAATAGAATTAATAATCTTCTTTACAGTGCGAGACATACATTGGGAGACAAACTCATTAGAGCAAAAACAATTATACATAAAATTATTGTACCTATCCACGCAACCCGCGCGGTCTCTGGGATTTGTGCGGTCTGTACCTCCCAGGCCGCCAACTTCCACTTCAACACTTTCAACTTCTATGATAGTGACGTTTTTGTCCAAACTCATTAGAGCAAAAACACGGTACACCTAAAGTAGAAAGTTGACGAGTCTGCATAAGAATTTGTGTGAATCCATGTAGAATGAATTCTGTCTTGAAAGTGCATGTCTTGTTCAGCAGTAGGGAAATTTAAGCAAGAGAGTAATATGGAAATTGTGTTATCCCCGTCTATGATTATAAGATAATGTAAATAAAATGATAATCCAACAATGCAATATACTGCAAATGCCAAATACTGCGACTTCTGAGCTTGAATATGAATTTCTTTAAGAATATCATGATGAATAATGATAAAAAATGTCTGTCAACTTTTCTGGTAGACTATCACTCGCAAGTCGCAACAGCATTAATTAAAAATATGATTAAAATTTTCACATTCCTTCCAGTTCAAACTAAGGCTCCATTTGCCATGATGCAAGGCCATCCGAGGATCCTCTCAGATACACCTTGGACATGAAGAACTCTAAGATGACGCTCTAGTTGTGGGTGATCGCCAACAGTCGCATTACAAGAGGAGAATGTAATTAGATTCAAGCAGCTTTAGGGTGTTACCTTAGGCTCGCCGCTCACCGTGGGTGTTGTGAACGCCGCTCATCGTGGGTGTTATGAACGCCCTCTCATGTCTTTATATATATATATATATATATATATATATATATATATATATATATATATATATATATATATATATATATTCTTTATTATATAATACAATAGCCATATCTTAAGCACACCATGAATTCCAACTGGGCCGTCCGATCAAGCTTCATCAAGCACGAGCCGTCGGATTCCAAACAGGAAAAGTGGAGCTGCAGGCGTGCATGTTCATCAAGCAAAAAACCCGATAACTGCCCGCCTCTTCACTGCCTCACCCCGCCGCTGCCGGCGGCCTGCCCGGCGCCCACCGGCGGGTTCGCCGGCCTCCGGCGAACCCGCCGGGGGTTGTCCGGCGGCGAGCGGGCAGGGCCACCGCCGGCGGTGGCCCTGCCCGCTCGCCGCCGGACAACCCCCGGCGGGTTCGCCGGAGGCCGGCGAACCCGCCGGTGGGCGCCGGGCAGGCCGCCGGAGGCTCCGCCGCCGGCGGCCAAGAAATCCGTCGCGTGAACAGCGGAAGCGGGGGGGTGGTGCGGATTTCTTTTTTCATTTTTATTAATTATATAATTTATTAAATTTATTTATAATAATTTATTTATAAAATTATTAAATTTTCTATTAAAATTTAATAGAAATTTCTCTATAAAATTTTTATTAAAAGTTGGGCTGGGGGCGAAGCCCACCGGGGGGCGAACCCCGCTGGGGTACGGGCGAAGCCCGCCTGAATGCAAGCGGGCGAAGCCCGCAGCTTCGCCCGCTGCGACGCATCGAGAACTGGCGGAGCCGGGGGGGGGGGGGGATTTTGGGTATTTTTTCATTTTTATATAATTATTTTTAAAATTATAATTTGATTTAAAAATAATAATTATTTATTAAATTATTTAAATTTTGCCCGGGGCGGGCGAAGCCCGCTTGATTGCCGGCGAAGCCCGCAATGACGCATCGAGAACGGGCGGATCCCGTTCGAAGATGCAGGGGGCGGGTGAAGCCCGCCGGGGGGTCAAGCGGGCGAAGCCCGCTTGATTGCGGGCGAAGCCCGCAGCGACGCATCGAGAACGGGCGGAGCCCGTTCGAAGATGCTAGTATATATATATATATATATATATATATATATATATATATATATATATATATATCTATACGCCCCATCTTAAAAAGATATATGTGGTCTGCCAATAGCGTGAGTTCGAAAATAGGGGAAAAAACAAGGGCCGTCGGATTCGAGTGTTTTGATCCAGAGCCGTTAGATCTTGGGCTGCGAATAACACCTCTGGTTTGCCAATAACAGAATACCCAAAAAAGTGTTGCTCTTCTCTCTCCTGTTTCCCGATCCCGCATTCCGCGTCCCCCCCATTCTCACGGCTCTCTCCACCGCCGGCGGCGGAGCCGTCGGCGGCCTGACCGGCGGCCCCCGGCAGGTTCGCCGGGAGCAGGCGAACCTGCCGGCGGTGGTCCGGTGGCGCTCCGGCGGGGCCACCGCCGCGGTGGCCCGACCGTGAGGCCAGATCTGGGCCTCACGGTCAGGGCCACCGCCGGCGGTGGCCCCGCCGGAGCGCCGCGCGATCACCGCCGGCAGGTTCGCCTGCTCACGGCGAACCTGCCGGGGGCACCCGGTCAGGCCGCAGGCGGCTCCGCCGCCGGCGGTGGAGCACACCGTGAAAGGGGGGGGGGGCGATTTTCATTTTTTTTAAATAAAAATTATATTAATATTATAATATATATAATATATTATATAAAATTTAAAAATCTTAATTTAAATTTAAATTGGGCGGGCGAAGCCCGCCGGGGGGTTCGGGCGGAGCCTGCCGGGGGTGGTGGGGCGGGCGAAGCCCGCCGTCGGCGGCCAGGTACTGTGGCGCGTAGCCATCGGGCCGGAGGCCCGTGCCTGTCGCTCGTATATATATATATATATATATATATATATAACTTTGTTTCTGTGAATAATATATTGGATTCATTGTCTCTCTATCATGGTATCAGAACAAGAGAAAACCTAGCCCTAGCCGTGTCGTTCCTCCTTCTCGATCGCTGTCGAACGCTCGATCCCGACGCCGAACAATCTGCTTTCCCGACGTTGGTCGTCGTCCTGATTGCCGAACAATCCGATCGCTGCTTTCAGCCTGTGCCCCGATCAATCCCAACGGTTGTGCCCCGATTCAGTCCTGTGTGCCCTAATCGCTGCTTTCTGTGTTGTGCCCCGACCGATCCCGACGGGCTGTGCCCCGTTTCTGTCTAGCCTTCTATTTCTTCCTCAATCGCTACTTCTGTTTCTCCTGCACGATCTCGGTTTTGGTTGTTGCTTCTTGGTGCCTTCTTCTATGTTGTAGTCGCTGCTCCTGCTGACTAATCCTACCGGTCTCCTCCGCTGTCCTCTGTAGCCGACAGATCTCTTCCGGGCGTTTCTGCAGACCCGATGCCTCGTCTTAATCCTCTGCTTTCTCCAGAAGGTGAATGTCATTCTCGATGGCTGAAATTATAAGGCATGGTCGGCCACCGTCGGCGTAATCCTCCGTAGTCTAGATCTATGGGGCCACATTGACGGCTCTGGCCTTGCTCCGTCTCCACCAGCAACCCCTTCTGTGGGTGATTCTTCCACTGTCAGCACTGCCGCTTCAGTCCAACCCTCTGACATGGCAAAGTGTCGCTTAGACGACTCTCGTGCGATAACCGTCATCTGTCAGTCCTGCGAGCTCCCCACTCGCATGACGTCGGGGATCGAAAGCGATGAAAATGAAAAACTCTTTTGTTTTCTATACCGACCCACTCCACAGACCGGTTGACTCCCTCATTTTCCCTTCAGGAAAAGTCTTCAAGCCAGCTCTTCACCTTCAGATAAGGAGGTGTCTTAGAGCCCCACTAGATCACCTGATCTAAACTTCCTCTCTTTTCTATACCGATCCAAATCCCGGACCGGTTGGCTCTCTCCCTTTGTCTCCAAGAAAGGTCTTCGAGCCGGCTCTTCACCTCCACGCAAGGAATATTCTTAGAGCCTCGCTAGATCTCCCGATCTAGACATCCCTACCCCGGGATAGTTTCTCACCGAATCCTTTTCGGAATCCGACGACCCTCCAGTCGATTTCCCTCGCACCAACAATTAGATAGAAAGAGTTAAAAGTAAGATACACATAATAAGAGAAAACTCCTCTCTAACTCGAACCCTTGATGTGTATGACGATTTGCTTGCAAAGGTTCGATCTTTGTGCCTTGAGAGTCTTTCTCTTTGATGTTCTTCAGTTCCATGAAGATGAGCGCTTGATGAGTACGATTATGATAGTCTTTTTACTATCATAATTGTAATCATGTCTACCATTTCCTGCCCCTTTTTGGGTTGATTTCATGATAATAGTAAAGAAATTGTCGTATCATAGATAGAAGAGCGTATTTAGAAGTCCTTGTCAGTTCTTGTAATAAAACTATTTACTGAGTCTATCATTTTTTCTATTGTAGGTAATGCCAACCAATGTGCCTAAAAGTCTCGGAGCAAACAGAGGAGTTCACAGAGTCTACATGGCTGATGACAGGACGAAAATTTGGTGCACATGGCCAGACACACGGCCGTGTGCCTACCCGTGTCCTATGCACCTGGAGCTGAAGAATTTGGGCGCAGACGATAGAACCTCACACGGGTATGGCACACGCCCGTGTGCCTACCCGTGTCATCTTTGCACACGACTGCAGGCCAACCCGTGTCTGAGGAACACGGCTGAACACACGGCCGTGTCCCTACCCGTGTCATCTGACACGGCCCACGACCAGACACGCCTTCTCGTGGAGAACCGCCCAGGAACCGCCTAGGAACCGTCCACACGGCCTGCCACATGGCCGTGTGCGACCCCGTGTCCGACCTGTTTGCAAGGGAACTATAAATTTTCTGTAGAAAAATTTGTTTAGAACTTTTGGATCATTTCTGGATTGGAGAACTGCTGGAGGCCGAAGGGGAGCATCCAAGACAAGGAGAATTGAAGGGTATTCTTATGTATTTTCATTTAATCATTAACCCCTTTGAATCCTTCTGTTATCTTGATGATCCATCTTCAATTTATCTTTTAATTTGCATGAATTTCTCTTTGAACATTCTAGTAATCATGTATCACCTTGTTTATGTTACATTTGTAGTATTTTATTTGTGTTTCTGCTTACAAACAAAGAGTTTAATCCTCCTTATGAATTATTTATTTGTTTTACAAAATTTGCAATTGGCTAGATTGAGAAATTGGTTCTTTGCAATGCTTTTTGGTATGTTCATATTGTGATGATAATTCCCTTGTAATTCAAACTTTATGATCGAGAGATATTTTGTTTTGAAAATTAGAACACGAATAAAAGGATTCATGTTATTTAGCGATAACATTCATGAATTTATGTAGTAATAAAGGTATTTTGCTTAATGCGAACTTGAGTGTTGTGAATTGTTCGAGAGAAAATTACTATCTTAGGTTTAGATTTGAATTGCTCGAGAGAGAATTTTGATGAAAAATTAACCTTTACATTGCACAAATTTAACAGTATTTTCATGTCATGATCGCTTAGAATTGAACTAGTAAATGAAATTGTTCATGTAATTATTTAAAGCTTCATGTTTTTATCGTTTTATTTCTCCAATACTGAATTATCCAATTGGTCATAGTTAGGTTAATGTAGTTTAAATATCACTTTTGTTTAGAGGTTGATAATAAAGGGAGGGTGAGTACGAATAGTTTGAAACGACCCTGTGGAATACGACACGAGATGTAGATTTCTCATATTTACGATTGATAGGTGCGCTTGCCTGAATGCTAATTCAATCTAGTTTAAGTCCATCTACATAATTGTATTAGAATGTAGAATGAAATCGCATTGAGTTATTACTTGTTAGCAAGAAAAATCATCAAGTTTTTGGCGCCGTTGCCGGGGATCGTTTTCAATATTTTGAAATCCTAATCTTTATTGATCTACCAATTTTTATTTATATAGTTGTAAATTAGTATTTGAATAATTATATTGCGTAAATTTTTTTTTGTAGTCTGTTAGTCTATGACCAGGGGCAAAAATTCTGGGCTAGCACCATTTCATCCTGACCCAGAACGAATTCTCCATAACACTAACTTAAGGGACGTGAGAATTAATACCACAGATATTTCAAACCGACCTATCAGAAGAGGAGACAGTAAACCAGAGAATCATCTTGAAAACTTAGATATCATGGCCAACCAAAATGAGCAAACCATGTCTGACTTTGCTAGACCTAATCTCCAAGGAACCGGTCGAGCATCGTTAGACCACCGATAGCTACCAATAACTTTGAATTGAAGCCTAGTGTGATACAAATGGTTCAACAGTATGTCCAGTATGATGGCTTGCAAGATGAGGATCCTAACACCCACTTGGCCGGATTCTTAGAGATATGTGACACATTTAAGATCAATGGTGTTTCCAACGACGCCATTCGATTGAGATTGTTTCCATTTTCTTTAAGGCTAAGACGAAGCAGTGGTTGAATTCCTTACCTAGAGGGTCGTCACTACTTAGGACATGAGTTGAGAAGTTTCTGATGAAGTATTTCCACCTGCGAAGACTGCGAAGTTAAGGAATGACATCTCTACGTACATTCAATTGGAGTCTGAATCGTTGTACGACCATGGGAACGATTCAAGGAGTTGTTAAGGAGATGTCCCCACCATGCTCTACCTTCATGGCTTCAGATTCAGACCTTCTATAATGGTCTAAATCCAGCCACCAAACAAATGATTGATGCGGCTAGTGGAGGAACTTTGAGCAACAACAGACACCTGAAGCGGCTCAGCAGTTGATAGAGGACATGGCAATGAACAATTACCAATGGACTACAGTAAGACAAAAGCCTAGCAAGCCCGCAGGAATTTATGAGTAGATGCCGTCACCCGCCTTCAATTCAAGTGGAGAAACTTCACCAAAAGATGGACAACCTTGCCTTAGCATCACCTTCCATGGCACCTCAACAATGGGACCCTTCATGCACTGGAATGCCTGGATGTGAACCGCAAGTTCAAGAGCATGTTGACTATATGAGTAACAATACTAGGCCACCTTTCATCAAGCCAACAACCCATATAGCTCTACATATAATCCTGGATGGCGAAACCACCCCAATTTCTCTTGGGGAGGACAAGGAAATCAAGGGAAGCAGCCCATGTTTGGACAACAACCACAGTTGGAACCCAAGGAAGCCTACATTGGAAGATGTGCTTACCAAATTTATGCAAACTACCGATGTAGCCTTCCGAAATCAAGGGGTTCAATTCGGAACTTGGAAAATCAGATTGGTCAGCTTGCAAGGATGGTTTCTGAAAGGCAGCAGGAACACTTCCAGGGAATACAGAGATAATCTAATGGAGCATGCAAAGCCGTTCAATTGAGGAGCGAAAGGAGTTACAAGACCCCAAGGCCTGCAAAAGAAGCACCCCAAATGGAGTCTAGCGGCGAAGGACCAAGCGAGATGAACGTACAACCGATGGAGTACCAACCAGCATTACCATACCCAGCAAAGCTTAACAAGGAGCGCATGGATGCGCAGTATGGTAAATTTTTAATCTATGTTTAAGCAATTACATGTTAATTTACCTTTTTCTGAAATTATTCAAATGCCTAAATATGCAAAATTTCTTAAGGATTTGATTTCTAATAAAAGAAAATAGAAGAATTACATTAGTAACATTAAGTGAAGAATGTTCTGCTATTTTGCAAAATAAATTGCCACAAAAACTTAAGGATCCCGGTTCATTTTCAATTCCATGCTTAATCGGTGATTTACAAGTAAATAAGGCTTTAGCAGATCTAGGAGCAAGTATAAATTTAATGCCTATAATTTATATCTGAAACTAGGCATAGGAGAACTTAGCCCAACAAGAATGAGTATTCAATTAGCAGATCGATCGGTTAAATATCCTAGAGGAATAGTAGAAGATGTATTAGTTAAGGTAGATAAATTTATATTCCTGCTGATTTTGTTATTTTAGATATGGATGAAAATATCGAAGTACCACTCATACTAGGTCGTCCATTTCTAGCTACATCTAGAGCACTTATTGATGTTTTTTTGATGGTAAATTAGTATTGCGAGTAGGAGAAGATGAAGTCACTTTTCAACTTGGCAATACTATGAAACAATCCTTAGATAACGATGATTATTGCTATTTTTCTCATGGTATTGATGACTTTATGTCTTCTATAAATTCAAATTTTTTATAAAGATCCTTTAGAAATTTGCATAACGAACAACTATCTAGAAGATGATAAAAATGATGACATTATTGAACATTTATTTTTTCTAGAAAATTGTGTTGCTATGAATAGAACAATGGAATATAGTTTAATTACTGAAGGAGATCATGAAATTCTTAAGAATAATACTAAGGATCCACCAATAGTAGAATTAAAAAAATTACCGGATCATCTTGAGTATGCATTCTTAGGAAAAATTCTTCGTACCCAGTTATCATATCTTCAAATCTTTCCAAACTTGAAAAAGAAAAATTGATAACTGTATTGAAGAAATGTAGAGGTGCAATAGCGTGGCAAATATCTGATATAAAGGGTATTAATCCTAGTTTTTGCACTCATAAAATTCTTTTGGAAGAAACTATAAGTCGTCTATTCAACCGCAACGTAGGCTAAATCCTAATATGAAAGAGGTAGTTAAGGCTGAGATTGTGAAGTTATTAGATGCTGGTATTATATATCCTATTTCGGATAGTTCATGGGTTAGTCCTGTCCAAGTAGTTCCTAAGAAGGGTGGCCTGACTGTAGTAGCAAATGATAAAAATGAATTAATTCCAACGCGAACGGTAACAGGTTGGCGTGTCTGTATAGACTATAGGAAATTAAACGATGTCACTAGGAAAGACCATTTCCCTCTTCCTTTCATTGACCAGATATTAGAACGCTTATCAGGACATTCTTATTATTGTTTTCTAGATGGACTTTCTGGATACTTTCAAATTCCTATAGCACCAGAAGACCAAGAGAAAACAACATTTACTTGCCCATTTGGTACCTTTGCCTATAGACGTATGCCTTTCGGGTTATGTAATGCCCCGCCACATTTCAAAGGGCATGCTAGCCATCTTTAACACGAGTATGTTGAAGATATTATGGAAGTGTTCATGAATGATTTTTCTGTTTTTGGGCGACTCTTTTGAGTTGTGTTTGAATAATTTAGAGAAAGTTTTTTAGGAGGTGTGAGGAGACGAACTTAGCGCTTAGTGGGAGAAGTGTCATTTCATGGTACAAGAAGGGTTAGTACTTGACCATAAAAATTTCAAGCCAAGGAATTCAAGTAGATAGAGCAAAAATAGAGACCATAGAAAAATACCACCACCACCTCCGTAAAGGCAGTGAGAATTTCTTAGGACCGCGAGATTTTACCACCGCATTTTATTAAAGACTTCTCTAAAATAGCTAACCACTTACAAGGCTTTTTAGAAAAAGACACACCTTTTATTTTTGAACAAGAGTGTCTACATGCCTTTGAGTTCTTAAAAGAAAATTAATTAATTCTCCTATTATGATCGCACCTGATTTTAGTCAACCATTTGGGATCATATGTGACCTAGTAGTTTTGCGGTAGGGGCTGTTTTAGGACAACACCGAAACAAACATTTTCACTCAATATATTATGCTAGTAAAACACTTAATAATGCACAGGAGAATTATACAACTACTGAAAAAGAACTCCTAGCAGTGGTATTCGCCTTTGATAAATTTAGACCATATTTAACATTGTCCAAAGTGGTAGTTTATACGGATCACTCTGCACTTAGATATTTGCTAGCCAAAGCGGAAGCAAAGCCTCGTTTAATCCGATGGGTTCTTCTTCTACAAGAATTTATTTAGAAATTAGGGATAAACGAGGACAGAAAACTTAGCGGCAGATCATCTTTCACGTTTAGAAAACCCACTACGATCATGTTAGATGAATCTGAAATTTCTGATACATTTCCTGAGGAATCATTATTTGTCATATCTACCAATATACATCTAGATTATCCATGGTTTGCAGATTATGCAAACTATCTTGTGGCTAAGGTCCGTCCAAAAGACTTTTCATATCAGCAGAAAAAGAATTTTTCTCTGACTTGAAATATTACTTTTGGGAGGACCCTTTTCTTTTTCGGATATGTGCAGATTCTATTATAAGAAGGTGTGTATCAGCGGAGGAAGGTTGGAAGATTTTGGAGCAGTGTCATTCAGGTCCTGCTGGTGGTCACTATGGAGCGAATCGCTCCGCTAAAAAGGTTCTTGATTCCGGTTTTTATTGGCCCCTTCTATTCAGGGATGCCCAAAGGTATGTGCTTTCATGTGATTCTTGCCAAAAAGCAGGTAATATTTCTAAATTACATGAAATGCCTCAAAAATTTATCCTTGAATGTGAAGTATTCGATGTGTGGGGTATAGATTTTATGGACCATTCCCAGTTTCTTTTGGAAATAAATATATTTTGGTAGCTGTAGATTATGTATCAAGGTGGGTTGAAGCGCAAGCTTTGCCTACTAATGATAGTAGAGTTGTATTAGATTTTTGAAATCCTTATTCGCACGATTTGGCACACCACGTGCACTTATTAGCGATAGGGTTCAAACTTTTGTAATCTACAACTAGACAAAGTATTAGAAAAATATGGAGTTACACATAGGATAGTCATTCCGTATCATCCTCAAACTAGTGGACAAGTTGAAGTTTCCAATAGAGAGCTTAAGAGAATCTTAGAAAAATTTTATAGAAGGGAATAGGAAGCAGTAGTCTAGGAAACTTAACGACTGTTTATGGGCTTATAGGACCCGCCTACACAACACCTATAGGGACCACCCCTTTAGATTAGTCTACGGTAAATCTTGCCACCTACCTATAGAATTAGAACACAAATCATATTGGGCAATACGCTCCTTAAATTTTGACGATAGTTCTATAGGAGAGAAGCGTAAACTTCAACTTAACGAATAGAGATGAGTGGAGAACTATGGCCTATGAGACTCCTGGATTTATAAGGAGAAAACCAAACTATTTCATGACCGTCACTTCGCAAACCCAAGATATTCCAAAAAGGTGACCAAGTCCTCCTTTATAACTCCAGATTACGATTATTCCCAGGGAAGTTAAGGTCTAAGTGGTCCGGACCCTTTAAAGTTAAAGAAGTCTTTCCTTACGGTACCGTCGAGTTAACTCACCCAGAGAAGGGAGATTTTAAGGTTAATGGTCACCGACTTAAGCCTTATTATGATGAAATCCCTATGGACTTCGCTCGTCTCGAGACTTGCCTCCGTCTAGATTAGTTTCATATTGACTATAGCAGGTGTTTTTAAGTATTCTTGTTTTAGTAAATCTAATTAGTTGCAATGAAAAATTAAAGAAAAAAAATTTTTAATGAAAAAAAATTTCTATCAAATTTTAATGAAAAAAAAAAATTCTGTAAAATTTTTTTTTTTGGGAGTGGCACACGGCCGTGTGGCTAGCCGTGTGCATGACACAGGCTCAGGCCCAGCCGTGTGGATTAATTCCGAAAAATGGCCTAATTCATCCCGAGCACAACACGGGTTCGCACCAACCCGTGTGCCGAGCCGTGTCGCCCGCTCGACGATCGTCGAGATTGCTATGTCGAGACATCAGACACGGGCGTGTCGGATAACACACGACCGTGTCACCTACCTACCCGGGATTGTGTACCGTGCCATCTGCGACACGGGGCAACACACGGCCATGTTGTCACCCGTGTCCACCTGACGCGCTGTCCCCGGCCAGTTTGACCACATGGACCGAGGCAGCCCCGTGTTCCACGAGGCCTCGGATCCCCTAACACGGGTGCACACACGGCCGTGTGCGCACCCGTGTTCCCATTTTTTTACACGGACCGACGCACCCCGTGTTCCACGAGGCTGCAGATTCCCTAACACGGGTTCGCACACGCCCGTGTGCGAACCCGTGTTCAACATGTATAAATAGGGACCGTGTCTTTGATCTTCCCTGCTCATTTCAAAACCCTCTCCCAGCATCAGTCATCCCGTGGCCTGAACTCAAAGGCTCTATTTTCTCAAATTCTCGTCCCCCTTCACTCATTTTTCCCCTTCTACATCATGTCTTCCGGAAGAAGTGGAGGTCGCCGTCGCCGACCGGAATTACAAGTCTCAACGGAGAGGCGGGATGCCGCTGCTCCCGCTATTTTTCACCGATGCATCACACACCGCCCGCTTCAACCGCTTGCAATCAAAAAAATTTCAAGATATACGTATAATTGATTAGAGCGTACTTGAAGAGATAAACTTAGCTGGAGATGTCAGGGGGTTAATTTCTGTAACGGGGTGGAATCAATTTTTTGTCATAGAGGAGTTAGACTTTAGGGAACTCACCTTAGAGTTCCTATCTTCATTTTATTCCAGCTTTAGGCCTAATTTCATCGATGCACCACACGCGCGCCCGAAGGGATAGTTTCATTTCGAGTGGGGTGGCACATTTTATACACTCACCATGCTCCAGTTCACCCAATACTTAGGGGTGTATGAGGAGCGTTCCTTTTCAGTGCTGCCTACCCCGAGCTCCACTTCGAACTCCCCAACCGCGATATGGCCGGTGGTATCTGGCGCCAGATTTCCTTTGACACTGACGCTACAAGGCCAGAGATCTAAGGCATCTAAATTGATTTCTCCCGCCCTTCATTACATCCACCATCTCCTCAGCCACACGTTGAGCGGCCGGGGCGAAAGCTCCGAGTTGTCAGTAGGCAGGACCTGTTATACCTCTACAGTATGACTTCACGATATCCTCTACATCTCGGTTATCTTCTAGCCCAGTTCATTCTCCATCAGGCTGACACCCTCGTATAGGGTCTATTTGCGTAGCACCCTACATTACTCGCCTCGTGAAGAATATGGGCATCTTTTTAGCCCTCCCCCAGATGACAGTGGTCGCAAAGACCGTGCCTATCACGATGGCTAGTCTTCACGCCCTCCGCCTCGTCACCGCCCGTCAGGGCCGGGGAGGGGTTATATATTCTATTGCTCGACGTGGACCCCATGTACAGGATGATAGTGATGATGAGGTAGATCCTGACCTCGACGTGCCATTGGTGCCTCCACCCCATTCCACCTACGCTCATGGCGAGTCGTCTACTGCACCTCCTCCACCTCGTTCACGGTACTCGCGCGAGTTCAGACAGTTTTTCGAGACCGAGCTCTCGCCGCGCTTACAGGACATTAAGGAGGCACAGCAGCGGACCGAGGACCTCCTCACACAGATCAGAGACCACCTTGGGATCGCCCCTCGCCAGCCGCCAGCTCCAGCAGCGCCTTCCTTCCCCGACGATACGATAGACTACCATGCTTACTTCTGATATGTTTCGATGTAGTGCTATCTTCATGTATCGTATCTTGTATTTTTTTATATATATATACCAGTGTATTCAGTTCTGTCAGCTATTATATATCAGTGCATTCCATTACAGCTCTTGTTTCTTTACTGTGCTCTTCTACTTATTATGATAGCAGTTTTTTTTTCTTATATCATCATGAAATCACTCTATGTCCGCTTTTTACATTGCACTGAGGACATTGCAAATCTTAAGTCTGGGGGTAGAATGGTTATTCATGTGGTTACAATTGATTCTAATCTGCTTATCATAATACTCAAGTTGTTATACCCTCCCTTACAATTTTTGTTTATCTTTTAAGCTCTCATTTTTCTTTCATTTGGATTATAAATATTTAATTTAACTTCGCACCGATCAAAATGAATTGATGTAGACTCATAGAGTATTCAACTTTGTTTATTTTGTAATTAAGCATAGAATTTTTTTTAGCTTAATTTTCTCTATAAATTTAATTTTAAGATTACTCCTCTATATTAGTAACTATCCAACACTCTATTTAGAAAATATATTTATCTATATTAAAGTGAGTCGATGAGTGTAATATTTTTTAAATTGGGTATTAGGGCTTTAAATTAAAAATTACTCCTATTGATGTCTAGGACTCACCCTCTAGCATTCCTCAAAACATTACATAAGTTAATTAGTAAGGGCGGAAATGACTTAGGCCTCCTATTGATAGCTTGAGCCTTGTTATCCCAACACCTTAACATGATACCCTTGCACACCCAATTGAACCTAATCCCCATCCTTTTGATGCTCTACTATTAAAATTCACCAAGGCCAAATCCTACCTATTAGCACACCTATCATTGATGCCTGCTTGGAATGATTTGTTCATTGTGATATGTGGTCTGAGTGCGTGTATCCTTGCACCCACTTGGAATGATCCCTACTTTGAACCAAAAAAAAAGACATAGTGATATGTGGCATGAGTACGTGTATACTTGCACCCGCTTGGAATGATCCCTACTATGGTCCCTTGGATATATATATATATATATATATATATATATAATATATAATATATATATATATATATTATATATATATATATATATATATATATATATATATAGATATATATATATATATATATAATATAGAGTGCCCTTCAAAATGTGAGAAATATATAAATTGCAAAGCCTGGGGGTGTTTACATAAAATTGAAATATGTTAAGGTATCTTCAACATAAGGCTCAATCAAGATTAAGTGTGAAAAATTCATCGAACTTATCCTTCATTACCTCACCCTTATCTTCTATCCTAAGCCAAAAAGGCTACACCAAAATTTCAAGTCCTAAGGATCCAACCTTACTAATTCTAAATTGTGCTGTGATGAGGGTGTAAAAGGGTAAGCTCATGATTATCAGTAAGAGTACTTATAAATTTGAAACACTAATACGTATCTTATAGAGATTGTTATTTTCTCCTCATATTTGTTAAATATGACTATACTTTTATTTCTAAAAGCGAGTGAGAGATATTTAAAATGATATATTAGAGGAATTTAAGATAAATCTATATTTAGAAAAGTCTGCTAAATTATTTCCTAAGCGATTACATCATCAAAGTTCTCTTAAATTCATAGCAACCAGTGTGCGGAGGCAAAATTATTTAATGGTAACCCAGGTGTTTGAATTAGTTTGCTTAGGGACAAGCAAACATCTAAGTCTGGGGGTATTTGATGAGTACGATTATGATAGGCTTTTTACTATCATAATTGTAATCATGTCTACCATTTCCTGCCCCTTTTTTGGTTGATTTCATGATAATAGTAAAGAAATTGTCGTATCAGCGCTTGATGAGAGTTTCTTGTAACAAGGATCCTTCACGAGAGTATTAGGACGAAGACTTCTTGATAATCGTGTTGGTAGTCTTTGATCCTTGCGCATGAGTTCCTTTTGATCTCCTCTTAAGAACTCTCCTTCTCAATAAGTTGGGATGACCCCTTCCTTCCCTTTAGACGGCTAGGGCGAACTCCACTTTCAAATTTCGTGAAAAACCATCGCCCGAAACTCAAGTTCGGGTTGTTTTAAATAGAGAAGGCATTGCAGGAAGCTACCGCGGGGCGGTAACTAATTATATCGCGGCGGTAACTTCCTGAGAGCAAAAATCCTTATTTTCTTTGTGTGCTTGCAGCTAAACAACTTCTCGTAGTCGATGTAGTTCTTGGATCGCCAGAGATCTTTGTGCGCTTGCAACCATTCGACTCTCCGTAGTCGTTGTCGTTCTTGACTCGCCGGAGTTCTTCGTGTGCGAACGAGAGGGAGATGGTTTTCTTGTCCTTTGACTGAGACGGCAGAACGGACCACAGAGAAGCGGCTGAACCCTAGGAATGATAGAAATCTGTCTCTTTTCGTCTTCAACGTAAGTCCAAATAACGAGCCACATTTTATACGTCTTTATGAAAATACGCTACTGTCGGCGGTAATACTAGCGCCCAGCGGTAGGTTCGCGCGCTTGCTGTGTTATTTGTCGTCCAAATCTGGAATAATATTTAAAAGCGAATATTTGACATTTTATCGTTGCTAGCGCCGCGCGGTTACCGCTACCGCCGCACGGTAATATGAGGCACGACAATTCAGAACAGTCGTGTTGATATTCGTCGAGAGGCTAGCGCGACGCGGTAACTGCTATCACCTGCGGTAAGTTGGTTTTTCGAGAAATTCGTCTTGATACTCGTCAAGAGACTAGCGCGGCGCGGTAGCACTACCGCTTGACGGTAATTTCCCGAGAGTCTGGCCAAAATAATACATTGCGTTAGCGCGGGCGGTAGGACTAGCACGGAGCGGTAGTCTCCCGAGAGCTCTGTCCAATTAATTCACGGCTACCGCTCGACGGTAACCTCTACCGCTCGGCGTTAGTGGTCATAGAAATCTTCTTCTTCTTTGCATGCACCTGTAAACATGCACAATTTAGTAAATCCGATCGGAAGACACTCAGATTACACCAAAAAAACAAAGAAATTACCTGCTGTAGGAGCTCTTCAGAAATTACCTGCTCCTCAGGTTGCGGGAGCTCTTCAGAAATTAAATGCTCCTCCACTTGCGGGAGCTCGGGTTCAGAAATATCAGGACTTGAAAACATGATTCTCTGAAGAGCTCGGGTTTACAAGTTTGAGCTCGCCGGATTCGTGGCCGGGTAGGAACTGCGTCAAGGTCCTGGAAGGTGAAGGAGAGTCCATGTTGAGAAGTCGCCAATGCGTGTGGCTGGGTTTTCAGGTCAAGAGGCTTGCGTCGAGGAGCTGGAAGGTTAGCGGGAATAGCCAAAAGGGAGGGAAATGTGAAATTTTGCTTTGGAAGCGAAATGCAGGTGGGCCCGGTTCCATTGTACCTATTTATATGACGCACAACATTCTGTTACGTTTGACGTATAAATTTTTTTTCCCAATTTGCCTTGATGCAAGGCCATCCGAGGATCCTCTCAGATACACCTTGGACATGAAGATCTCTAAGATGACGCTCGAGTTGTGGGTGATCGCCAACACTCGCATTATAAGAGGAGAATGTAATTAGATTCAAGCAGCTTTAGGGTGTGTTAGATATAGTGTACTTCTTGTGCAGTAGAGTTACTTTAGGCTTATCGTGGGTGTTGTGAACACCCTCTAATGTCTATGTATCTATATATTACTTTGTTTCTGTGAATAATATATTGGATTCATTGTCTCTCTATCATGGTATCAGAACAGTAGAAAACCTAGCCCTAGTCGTGCAGTTCCTCCTTCCCGATCGTTGTCTAACGCTCGATCCCGACGCCAAACAATCTGCTTTCCCGACGTTGGTCGTCGTCCCTGATTGCCGAACAATCCGATCACTGCTTTCAGCTTGTACCCCGATCGATCCCAACGACTGTGCCCCGATTCAGTCCTGTGTGCCCTAATCACTGCTTTCTGGGCTGTGCCCCGACCGATCCCGACGGGTTGTGCCCCGATTCTGTCTGGCCTTCTATTTCTTCCTCAATCGCTACTTTTGTTTCTCTTGCACGATCTCGGTTTTGGTCGTTGCTTCTTAGTGCCTTCTTCTATGTTATAGTCGCTGCTCCTGCTAACTAATCCTGCCGGTCTCCTCCGCTGTCCTCTATAGCCAACAGATCTCCTCTTCCGGGCGTTTCTGCAGACCCGATGACCTCGTCTTAATCATCTGCCTTTCTCGAGAAGGTGGATTTCATTCTCGATGGCGGAAATTATAAGGCATGGTCAGCCACTGTCGTCGTAATCCTCCGTAGTCTAGATCTATGGGGCCACATTAACGGCTCTGACCTTGCTCCGTCTCCACCAGCAGCCCCTTCTGTCGGTGATTCTTCCACTATCAGCACTGCTGCTTCAGTCCAGCCCTCTGACATGGCAAAGTGGCGCTCAGACGACTCTCGCGCGATAACCGTCATCTGTCAGTCCTGCGAGCTCCCCATTCGCATTACGTCGGGGATCAAAAGCGATGAAAATGAAAACTCTTTTGTTTTCTATACCGACCCACTCCACGGACCGGTTGGCTCTCTCCTTTTCCCTCCAGGAAAAGTCTTCGAGCCAGCTCTTCACCCTCAGACAAGGAGGTGTCTTAGAGCCCCACTAGATCACCCGATCTAGACTTCCTCTCTTTTCTATACCGATCCAAATCCCGGACTGGTTGACTCTCTCCCTTTATCTCTAAGAAAGGTCTTCGAGCCGGCTCTTCACCTCCACACAAGGAATGGTCTTAGAGCCTCGCTAGATTTCCCGATCTAGACGTCCCTACCCCGAGACAATTTCTCACCGAATCCTGTTCGGAATCCGACGACCCTCCGGTCGATTTCCCTCACACCAACAATTAGATAGAAAGAGTTAAAAGTAAGATGCACATAATAAGAGAAAACTCCCATCTAACTCGAACCCTTGATGTGTATGATAATTTGTTTGCAAAGGTTCGATCTTTGTGCCTTGAGAGTCTTTCTCTTTGATGTTCTTCAGATCCGTGAAGATGAGCGCTTGATGAGAGTTTCTTGTAGCGAGGACCCTTCACGAGAGTATTAGGACGAAGGCTTCTTGATCATCGTGTTGGCAGTCTTCGATCTTTGCGCATGAGTTCCTTTTGATCTCCTCTGAAGAACTCTCCTTCTCAATAAGTTGGGATGACCCCTTCCTTCCCTTTAGACAGCTAGGGCGAACTCCCCTTTCAAATTTCGTGAAAAACCATCGCCCGAAACTCAAGTTCGGGCTGTTTTAAATAGAGAAAGCATTGCAGGAAGCTACCGCGGGCGGTAACTAGTTATAGCGTGGCGGTAACTTCGTTAGAGCAAAAAATCCTTATTTTCTTCGCGTGCTTGCAGCCGAACAACTTCTCATAGTCGTTGTAGTTCTTGGCTCGCCAGAGATCTTGTGCGCTTGCAACCAATCGACTCTCCGTAGTCGTTGTCGTTCTTGGCCGCCAGAGTTCTTCGTGAGCGAACGGAGGGAGATGGTTTTCTTGTCCTTTGACGGAGACAGCAGACGGACCACAGAGAGGCGGCCGAACCATAAGAATGATAGAACTCTGTCTCTTTTCATCTTCAACTTAAGTCCAAAGAACGATCCGCATTTTATACGTCTTTAAAATATGCTACCGCCGGCGGTAATACTAGCGCCCAGCGGTAGGTTCGCGTGCTTGCTGTGCCAGCTGTCGTCCAACTGGAATAATATTTAAATGCGAATATTTGTCATTTTATCGTTGCTATAGCCGCACGGTTACCGCTACCGCCGCGCGGTAATATGGGGCACGACGATTCAGAACAGTCGTGTCGATATTCGTCGAGAGGCTAGCGCGACGCGGTAACTGCTATCGCTTGCGGTAATTTGGTTTTTCGAGAAATTCGTCTCGATACTCGTCGAGAGACCAGCACAGCGTGGTAGCACTACCGCATGGTGGTAATTTCCCGAGAGCCTGGCCAAAATAGTACATTGCGTTAGCGCGGGCGGTAGGACTAGCGCGGAGCGGTAGTTTCTCGAGAGCTCTGTCCAATTAATTCACGGCTACCGCTCGGCGGTAATTTCTACCGCTCGGCGTTAGTGGTCATAGGAATCTTCTTCTTCTTCGCTTGCACCTGTCAACCTGCACACTTTATCAACAGAAGACGTGATCAAATACAACATGTGAGTTGATATTCTCAAACTCAGGGAATACGAAACATCAATTCCAACAGTTCTTATCTCTTCTACAAGATTTCAGGCTCGTGTCGGTAACATGTAAGTAAAATAAATGAGTAGTTACTGTAGCCAGGAGATTAAAGAAAAAGAAGAAATTTTAGTGAGCTAGGACAAAATTTGGGGTTTGAAATTGAATCATGTACTTGGCTTTAGACTCCTGAAAAGAATTTACTTTGTATTGATAGATACATGTGCTTTTTGCTGAATCACCTAAAATTGTCAGGTTTTGGGGTGTTTTTCTTGAAGCTACTTTTCTCCTGTTATTCATTATTACCGAGAGGCACTTTTACCCAATATTGTTGCATTGTTTGATGCAAATAATGGTCAAGATTAAAGTAGATGGATGAGTTGCTATGACGGTCTATAATTGGGGTGCAGGTTGAGTTGAGTCAGCTCAAGAGCTCGATGAACAGGCTTTAAAAAAATTCGACTCGAGCTTGATTGCGAGCAGAGCTTGAACCCATATGTCCTTGACATCTTGTATTTTTGTAAAAGACGTTCTAATTATTGTATATATAATACAACTCATGAGTAGGAAAACTCATGAGCAGCTCAAGCTCGCAAGTTCATCAGTCGAGCTTGAGCTTGACCTGATATTTGTAGTAGATTCATAGTTTAGGTGCAATTAAAATCATTACTCCAAAATAGATGGACAAGCTTCCATGAATGTCTGGAAACTATCGAGTAAATTTATTGTATCCAGCAGAAAGAATGCAGAAAAAAGCATTACCATCAAGGACAGACATTGTAAAAACAAGAAAAGAAATTTTGCACTTCTGATCTTCTGATGCAGAAGTATCTCTAGAGAAGGAAAAAAATACCTAAGAAAAAAAAGTGATGACTAGAAGCCAAGATGAAACATTTAGGCCAAGCATTCAATTCTAAGCTATAAGCACTGAACCCCGAATATACTTCTATTTTTCAGGGAGCACAATAGAGAAACAACTACAGTAATGCAAAAAGAAGAAGAAAAAACATGATTTGGTTAGTAAATACTAAGGGATAGTGCTCCACTGCAAGCAGACCTTCCCCACGGCTTCAAAATCAATGGAGAATTAAGGGCACAATACCAAAGGGGATAAGTCAGCATTCCTAATAACGGGCAGGAAGAGAACCCAACTTGTTAAAATTACATCAACTGAACCTTTCATCAAAAATTACATTACCCAAAAGGTGCAAATAATCGGTGGTATCCCGGTCATTGTTTATGTAGCAACATACAATAGCGTAGCCGCTCAAATCAAAAATTTGCCCTAGGATTGGGGAGGTTGCACAAGTACTATAACTCGACGGCACAAGAACATGCGTGGAGGAGATTTAAACATTAATCAATAAACAAAGAAGTAAAAGAAGCAATAAGAGGAACTTCGACGAATAAGAAATTACAGAGTTTGGGGGTTTGTTTTTACACTACTTTATTCGTGATAGTTGGACTATCGATACTACAGTTTCTGTGTTAAATCATGTCCATCTTCCATCCAAAATTTAGAGATTTATATATGGTTGAATGTGGGATGATCCTGTAAATAATTATTCATGGGAGTAGGATTGTCTCATATACAGTTGATGCACTTAATTGACATTGTCCCTTCATGGTCAAAGGCGATTCGTGTACTTAATATTCCTTTAGTTTTTTTAATAATGTTTATTTAAAAAGTTAATAATGCTTTTTTTCTACCCTTCCGGCGAAGCCCACTAGGGGAGGGCAGATACTGTGGCGCGTAGCCATAGGGGCGGAGCCCCGTGTCGGACATTTGCTTCCGCTAGCTCTAGGCGGTGCATAGCTTTCCATGAATACCTCTGACACCGGTAAGCTACTTCACAACGGCCTTTCTACTTTCCTCCGACACCGCTTTGCTACTTCACCCACGTTTTTGCCGGTGCTGCAGAGCTTTCCTGCCCTCTGTTACACTTCCACGACGAACTCCTTTAGTACAGCAAAACCCAACAGATCGCCTCAAAACTGAACCACTTCACCGATGATCTTCCAGTTACACATGTATATTCAAATTTGCTGTTTTTTTTCCATATCTAATGCTAAAAAACATTCCATTTTTCGTCCTTTGTAATCTTCCAAATGATTTGTTGTGATCTGTTATGAAATTGTGAGTTCTGGAATGTATTTGTTGGTGCTTTTGATGGGTATATCTGTCAAAAATTGCTTGTGATTTGGTGCCATTCAGATGTTCTTCAAGCTTGGGTATATTTCTACTCTTTTTTGTGAGTTGCTTATTGCTGTTGAATTAAGTTATCTATTGTGTTTGACTTTGACTCTGTTTGGCATGGTGGGGTGGTTATGAACATGAGGTTAAATTGTCATTCATTAACGCACACTTAAGGAACTTCATCCACCTTATGTTCAAAACTGATTGTGTTTGTTAGTTGATTATTAACGAATGACGTTTAACTCACGCAATTTTATGACCACCACCACCGTGCCAAATGAAGCCAAAAATGTTCCCTCTAGAAATGATTTGTTATGTCACATGGCTTCGTGAGGGTATCTTTTGCTGCATTTTCAAGTTGACATTAATCAAGTTGTACATGATAGAACTTTGAATTATTGAGATTTTTGATTCTGATAGTACGATGTATAAAAATTATCTCATTTTCAAGATATTGTAGGCGTTGAGTGCACTCAACACCTATCCAGGCGGATATTGCAGGCGTTGAGTGCACTCAATACCCCCACTCAGGGGCTTTGAGTGCACTCAATGCCCCAGAGTGGGGCATTGAGTGCACTCAACGCCTGTTCAGGCGTTGAGTGCACTCAGTGCCTGTTCAGGCGTTGAGTGCACCCTCAACGTCTGTTCAAGCGTGCACTCAACGCCTGTTCAGGCGTGCCCTCAACGCCTGTTCAGGCGTGCACTCAACGCCTGTTCAGGCGTGCACTCAACGCCTGTTCAGGCGTGCACTCAACGCCTGTTCAGGCGTGCACTCAACGCCTGTTCAGGCGTGCACTCAACGCCTGTTCAGGCGTGCACTCAACGCCTGTTCAGGCGTGCACTCAACGCCTGTTCAGGCGTGCACTCAACGCCTGTTCAGGCGTGCACTCAACGCCTGTTCAGGCGTGCACTCAACGCCTGTTCAGGCGTGCACTCAACGCCTATTCAGGCATTGAGTATGAACTCAACGCCTGTTCAGGGCACTCAACACATGTTCAGGCGTTGAGTGTGCACGCCTGTTCAGGAAACACCCCACTCAACGCCTGGGGTGTTGAGTGGGCGCTCAACGCCTGGGGCGTTGAGTGCACTCAATGCCGCCGCAGCAGCCCGGGGGCTTGCGATCGACGCCCGCCGTCGCTGGATTAGGGTACTGTCGCAGAGTAACCTGTTGGGGGAGGGCGAAGCCCGACGTCGCGGGCCAGGTACTGTGGCGCGTAGCCATAGGGGAAGAACACCGTGTTGGGCACTCGTGTGTGTATATGTGTGTGTGTGTATATGTGTGTGTGTGTATATGTGTGTGTGTGTTATATATATATATAACATATAGGGGAGTGATCGTGTGCGGGCTGTATGAGATACGGGCGTGCTGGCAACATCAAACAACCGTCAGATAGTCAATCAGGATTGATTAATCATATTGTTCCGCCTTTACATGTTCACGCCTTTACCTGTGCAAATTTTTTACCCTGGCGTCGGCGGCTGCGGGCGTCGCCGGCCACGGCCGCCATGGATTCGTTGGCCTGCACGCCGACGATCCAAGGGCGGCCGGTGCCCGGCGAGCCCGCAGTCGCCGCCGCCGCTGATAAAAAAATTTGCCCTTGCCGGTAATTTTTTTTGCAAAGCGGCAATCAACGGCTCTGGGATGGCCGGCCACCGGCCGACCTGGATTCGCTGGCGTGCAAATTTTTTTTTACCCAGAGGCGGGGGCAGCGGCTCCGGGCTGGCCGACCACCAGCCGCCCTAGATTCGTCGTGATCACGCCGGCGAATCCAGGGCGGCCGGTTGCCGTCCAGCCCGAAGCCTCCGCTCGCCTCTTGTTAAGAGCGTTGTGAGGAAACAACAATGACATAGTGCGATGATCAATTCGACAGGAAACAGTAATGGCGGAGTGCGATAATCAAATCCAACGGCTCCATTTGCTGCCTGCATGCCCGCTTTTAGGTTTGTTCAACTTTGTGGCTTCTCAAATGGTATAGTGAAAATATTTTGTGCACTGAGATTTCTTGATCCACCTTGAGCGATTAGATTTCGTAGATCCACCTTGAGTGTGATAGCGACTGAATTTTAGGTTGTTTGTTCGTGATTTTCTTACATTGTTGAGTGATTCCCTG